>NC_051170.1:114953499-115510999 GCF_013339725.1 Rhipicephalus microplus | reverse complement strand
TCGGTCAGCAAACGCAAAGTCAGACACATTTGCACTGGTAGTGGTGGACGGAGCATCGGCTATCGATAAAAAACTGACAAGCGGTCAAGTACATCAGCGTTTATACATGTATAATCGAAGATTTCAGCGTTATTGGTAGTGGCCATTCCAGAACTAACTCCCATCTTGGCGTTGACCACGTAATCTGATCAGAAGGTTCCAACAGTTCCGAAGACATTTGGGCGTGCTTTTCGCAAGGCAGCAGTTACATCCCAACGAGACGGTAACAAGATAATACGATAAACAGGAGTTGGCGCGGCAGTTTATTCGTGCGTTATTGAAAGTTGGGTGAGTTGGTTCGTATCTATCTTTTGAATATTCGCTAAATTACGGTCTAAAATAGGAGGCTATAATAACATGACGACGCACTACTGACAACTGTCCTATGTTCCCATATACAGTGCAGTAATAAGTATTCTGAGTATTGCCGAAACAGAACAAAATTACTGGATAGGATAGGGACGGGCCACAAGAGTACCAAGCTTATGCAACTGGAAGTGATGGAGTAAGTTGTCAAGATAAAATAGAAGCTTGACATAGTAAATAGGCCGAACGTGAACAGCGGCATCTATTTTTGTCAGAATAGCTATAAGGGGTAACATTAGTAATATACATAATCAAACCCCATTTCCATGAACAGACACAGAAAAAGAGAGAAAACTTACAGACGCAATGCAAAAACTGCAGCACACTGCCCAAGCGTCCGTGGTGGATGCAAAGACAGTCCACGAAAGTGTGCTTAGGGGCGTGAGCTGGACAAGTAGTCAACCTAATGACTATGGACAGTGGCTAATGGACAACACGTGCTACGTTTCTTTCCGGTAGATGCAGCAGAAAGCGAGACTGAGCGCCTAAGATTTGATTTCATTGGCTGACATATTACGCAGTACGGCAGCACAAGCGTATAAGAGGAAAGTCGAATGTGATGTTAGGCTTCACTCTCCTCGTTTGCGGGGTAAATAAATGTGATCGCCGGTGTATCGCATCAAGCGGCACGTGCATCTTCTGAAATTTATCTTCCGATGATAGCGAAAACAACCCTTCGTGCGTATATTGCAGCGCATGTATACATTTCGCAACAAAGACAGACGCGATTCTTGCCCTGCGACTTGCTGCAACTGCCACAGCTAAGAGTGTCGGGCTATTCTGACACGGCCATGGTCGGCGTGGTATAGAGCATGAAGCATGAAGGAGCGCTACGTGCTTCTTCAAATTTCTCTGCTTGGAATTGCAGTGAACTTCATTACATTTCACTTCACTAAAGCGTGCGTTTCTGAGTAACGCATGCTTTACAGACACACGCGCCCTGCATACATGCTTCACACTATAACATCAAATATTGCAGTAACATTGCGTGGTACAAGTGCCCATTGTCATCGGGTTTCAAAACATGTGGTTATTATAATGACTTCGTGGTTTAAAGTCGGTAACCCACTAAAAAAATAGGCACATAAGCCACAGCTCCCTTAAAGAACATAATGGGTACATTGCAAGTTCGAAAAGTCTAATGCTCTAAGTGTTTGAAGTATGCACTAGGAACAGAATATTGGTATTGCGTTCAACTCTTATAGGCGAAGCTTTGGGGTCCCCTAATTTTTTTTGTGGGCAATTCAATCACGATACTTGGCGTTTCGTGCCCCCAAAACCAAGATGTGACTATGAAAGATGCCGTAGTGAAGGGCTCTAGAAATTTCGACCCTCAGGTGTTCTCTGGCATGCAGTAACATCGCACAGTGCACGGACTCCTGGCGTTCCACGTCCTTCGAAACGCGACCGCCGTAGCTGGGATCTAACCCGACACCTTTTAGGTGAACAGCCGATCCCCGTAATCACCACACCACTGCAGCAGACAAGCAAGGCGATGCAATGCACCGGCTAGAGAAAATTAAAGCTGCTTTCGATTTCGTAATAGAATGTTAATAAACTTCACTGCAAACACACAACTGAAAAACAATGCTGAAACAAGAACAATATAGTTAAGATTCCTGTATAGCGACAGTGACAAGTTTCTATAATAATATTATTATTATCAAACTGCTAGGAATAATTACTTGTCTCGACAGTGTCTTTACTTTACGGTTACACATCAATGTCGCTCATTTTCTACGTTGTTGCTTTACTGAGATCGAGGTCGTGGGTTCGGTTCAGACCGCGGCAATCGCATGCCGTTGAGGATAGAATGCAAAAGCTCTCTCGTCTATTTAGATTCATTGGCAACTTCACTGCACAATGTGACATGATTTAAAATTATGTCATATTTTTCGTTTGTCAAACACACAAATTCAATTTTTATTTATTTTCTTGTTATCTTCGGCACACGGGAAACTTGTACTGGAAGTTACTGCAGGCCCACAAAGACTATTTTCAACTTCTTTGCGCTTTCAGTCATTTTCTACGTTTTGTCGCAGAATTGTTACCGGGTCGTGATATTGGCGCTAAAGTTATGGTCATCAACTACATCCTTTTTCATAGGATCACCACATTATACAGTCGCGCACTGACATGCAGTACTAGAATATCTACCGTTTTCCCCCGAAAGCCATACGATATGATAATTTGCCACGACGTAGTGTCGGAATCCCGAAATTTGGACCACGTGGTCTTTCTCAACATGCACTGGCATCACACAGTGCTCGAGTCTCTAGCATTCACCTCAACCGAAAATGCGACCACAGTGGCCGGCATCGAACCAGTGACCTTTGGGCTAGAAGCCAAGCAACGTCACCACTTTTCTTCCGCGAAGCACACGCACATGATATCTTGCTTTGAAACGCTCAGTTGTCTCTAGCGGTGACTTTTGCATCACAAACAGAAATTTAGCTAGTGGGCCCACTTCGTTCCATTTCCCCTTCCGTAAAGAAGACTTCTGCCCCTGTACTTGTTTCGGAGCTAATTGCCTCGCAGTTTTGTGCCCACCTTGCATGAAGTGGCTCCCGTTCTTGAAGCATATTGTGTTTGTTTTTGCTTGCTAACGTAGCAACTCTATTAGTGACTAGACAAATACGCAGTTTTCAATGGATTATTGATCTGACTTTGGAGTAACTGATACGTGAAAAGTGCTGCGACCATTTTTTCTTACTTTATATTCAAGGTGTTCTCAAGCTTTTTATCCCTTGTTCACTTAGATAAGATTCCGCGGCAAATTACCTACGTTTGTGAATAATTATTTCAAATTTGCTATTATAACAAACGCTGTATATGGCTAGGCTAAATGAATAACGGTTCGCCGCGAAAAACAACAACGGTCTCCATTGGCTGCTTCTTCAGTTACGTCGCACTCAATGGCACACCCAAGCGCACGTGCCACTGGTAGCACCGTCAGTGACGTCACTCATCCCCACGCAGCCGTGCCGCCAAGCACTCATGCAGCAGTTCCACCTTGGAACTTTCACATGGGGATCAAACGGATCCTACGAAGGCTCGAAGAGCATACAACATTCTAAAAACAGCACAAAGAGCTGATTCATGAAAGAGTTAGTGTTCGCCGGACCGACACTGCAGTCCGGGCACAAGAACATGCCCGGGTCACAAAGCGCAAGCAGCAACTGCGTATAGAGAATCTGGTAGCTTTCCATGCCGAAGAAAAGCGACAACGGCGAACCGAGGAAGCGGCATTGCCGGCAAAGCACGAGGCAATGTCGGCAACGCATTCGCTTTGGCTGACACCCGCTTTCGACGGGTGTCAGCCAAAGTGACATTGTTGACATTGTAATGCTAAAGAATGGCAACAGAGCTTTCGCTCTTGCACTTGACCAGCGCGAGAAAGAGAAAGACAAAGCAGAATAAGAACAGCCGGTTCACCAAATGGGTGTTGTGTCTGTCGCATTCCTTACATTGGTTTAGCAAACGAAGTCCTTCGTCTATGATCCTTCGTCCATGGCAACCGCCAACGTGGCCACCGCAAGCGCAGATTGGGGACGGCGTCCAGGCTTCCTCGGCACCTGTTGCCACTGCCACCACCACTAGGAGACGGAGTCAGTAGTCTTTTGGGACGGCGTCTAATCAGCAAGAAAGAGACCCTCGATATCAATAAAGAAAAGAAGTGAAAACTTTGAAGGCTCGTTGATCTTTGTCAGACACAATGTTAACTGGAACCGACAGACAGCACTGCGGAAGAAAATATAGGGGATGTTTTTAGTAGTAAGTGTAATGTAAATGAGAAGAAAGGAGAGTGAACGGACGATAACTTGCCGTGGGCAGGGGCCTATACTTACGAGCTTTGAATAACACGCCCGATGCTCTACCATTTTCTATACCGACGCTTTCCATGTACATTATATTTACTACTCATAACATCCCTCATACTTTCCTTTGTTGAGCTGTCCATTCTAACATTGCGTCGAACAAAAAAAAACGATCCGCAAAATTTTCACTTCTTTTAATTCATTGCGAGGGTCTCGTTATGGTAGACTTCATGCTTTCAGGTAGCATGCGGGAGATTATTAGTCATCTGCTAGCCCGTGATGACATCACATTCTACATGACGCCAAAGGGCCGAAAAAGTGTCTCACACTCACCATCATGGCTGTTGAAGGCGCTAACTGGTACTCTTCACGTTAATGTACAGTACTCACGGATTAAAACAGGACACTCGGAGCGTGTGGCCGATGGTATATGTGCCGCCGCTCGTGGGTGCGCGTGGAACCAATGTGTTGCATTATGGTATAGAGTGAGGAGGAGAACACCTATGGACACAGATTACCCCTTCCGGTTGCCAAATTGTTTGCCTGTAGTTCATCATGTGTACACTTCCAGGGTGGTGCTGGAAGGCTACCGCAAATTGGCATTTTTATTACCTGTAAGCCAAGTTTCTTGTAGAATTATAATATCGGTGTTAAGTTGGTTAGAGAGGTAATGTAAGTCGGTTGAGGCTGAGAATATAGAACGATAGTTCCGTTGAAGTATCTTGAGTTTTGACCAATGGTGCTGTGCGCACCACAGAGGCGCTTGCCTTGTCCTTCTTGGTATCTTTTATCGCAATCAACAACTCACTCTTTTTTATTTTTTGACTTTAGGTCCGTAGAGATAGGCGATCGTATACGTTTGTTAGCTCGGATCTCAATTTCCATATCTGTATCATTACTTGTGCTTGGCTGAGGCGTACAACGGTCTGGCTGCACCTGTGGAACAGGTTGCTCAGCATTATGAACACATTCGGACAATTTATCCAACACCATGCTATGTAGTTCAGTGGCGTCATGGTGTCTGATTGTTGAGGAACTGTTGGAGCCTGAGCCTGCACTCCTTGCATAATCTCAGTTGAAATGATTTGCGTTAAACAGTCACTGAGGTTAGATATGAACTTATCAATCGCCTTAGCCATCGCCTTTTTGGACAGCAGATTCAATGGCTTGTGAAAGGTTGCAGTCTAGACTAGACATGTGTCGTACTGCTGCACCAGAATAGCCAAAGGCCCTGTCTTTAACTATAACAATACCATTCCTGCGCGAACAACGGCGGCAGTCTACAATCTCAAGGATTTGTATTTCCTGAGAGCCAGCAGAGCATTCGGAATGGTCTGCGGAATGACTCCCTCCACAAAGGCAGCACTTTTCTGATGTTGCTGAGCATTCGCTTAAGGAGCGGTTTTCACCGCAGACGTAGCAACGAAGATTCGACTCGCATCCTCCCGCACTATGGCCGAATCTCCAGCAGTTTTAGGGGCGAAGCTCCTGTTTAGAAAAGTTTATCTTTCATGGGACGCAACAAACCTAAGAGACAAGCGTCTGTATAACAGGCACACTAACAAACAAAAGACGAAGCAAAACATACACTACACATTTAAACTAAAGTGTCCAAGTCCCATGGATGCATAGAAGCTCCTTGTTTAGAAAAAGTTTATTTACAGCTATACAGACCCAAACGCTTCATACCATTCCAGTAACAGGGCACATACACTTCGGCACAATCTATATTTCACGACTAACATCACTACGTTACAGTGAAGACATTTGCTCTAATATACATGATTATGCTGGCATAGCATGTACACAAAATTCAATGTGATATCACTGATACAAGGGTATAACGATACAATAGATCCAAATGAAACACAATTTGTAACAAATGAAATCATATATAACAACTCAACGGGCGCTGCTTAGCACCAAGTCGGTCGAAAAATGAGTTGTATCCTTTCGTGTTCCACCTGACGAAAGGGCACGACCAATGCCGCAGAAACTCTTGCTCCCCGAGGAAGAAAAGCTCTTCGGAGAGGAACGCGAGGATCTCGCGTCTCATTCTCCCCAGTATCGGCCACAAGGCACGCCGGCGGCAATTGGCAGCTACGGCCTCACATCGGTTTCTCCAAAGGCTGAACAGCCCCGCAACTATTAAGAGAGCGAAAGAAGCGGCTACGCGGAAATCGGCCTTGGACACGAAAGTTTGCACACCCTGTCCCCGAAAACCAGCATTAACCGCACGCCAGAAAAGGCGGGAAACCACACATTCAAACGTCGCATGTCGATTGGTCTCTACCATGACGCAGTTGGGGCAAGTGGAAGTGCGAACTAGCTGCCATCGCTGCAACTCGATCTCGCGTGGGGAGCAAGCCCCAGCCCAACCTCCAGACAAAGTCTCTGAGATGCCCTGGCAACACCTGCGGCAGTTATTGGTTTCCAAGCGCGGTTCAATACAGATTGACGATGCTGGGGCACCAAGGGCCGTAGAAGGGCGGCCATTGTGTCCACCACTTTAGAATCGGCCACCTCTATCTCTGGGCACGTAGCTTCCAAACGTCGGTGAAATGCCAGAAGGGCTCGATACAAAGATGGTAATTCAGTTGATTAGGGACCTTTGTTTATTTGGCTATCCGGCAAGAAGACACGTAGTGATGGCCCAGATGGTAGCGAGCCAGTGTCTGAGCGGGCATGTCCTCATTGCTTAGTATTCGCAATAGAGTGCGGAGGCACAATGTAGAAGCCGCGACGGAAACGTCAGGGAATGCAAAACCGCCTTGATCTCGCGGTTGAGCTAACGCTGGACGCGATAACAATTCTGTGCCACCAGACCAAAAAAATGAACTGATGCAGCTTTGCACTTTCTTGCAGACGTGGCGCGGTGGTTTAACACGCCAACTTATGGCGTGGCTTGGGCGTCCCTCGTAGTACGTAACCACCAGTGGCACATACCCGAAATAGGTATAACATTGGACCTCCAAGGTGGTGCCGGTGAGAGATTTCTTCTGTGCGTTGTTTAACAATAAAAATAGTGCTCAATGTACATGCCAATGGCTGCTAATGCGGAATGAGAGACAGGCAGCATTCGGCTTTTAGTCAACGCGCACGCTGCGATCCCCATTAGCAGCCATTGGCATGTACATTGAGCACTATCGGACAAAAAAGGGTTGCTACATTATACTCGCTGGGTGTAACCTCCTTAGTTTTAGAAAGGTTTAGCGAGCGTTGAGCCGCAGGGCCATGAATACAATGAACTAGTATATACCATGAATGAATTCGAGGTGGTTAATGGGGGGAAGCAGATACGAAGCGCAAGCCGTAAGAAATAAAAGCTGAATCCTCCTGTCTTCATTTCCCATTAGCAGCCACTGGCATGTACATTGAGCACTATCTGACAGGAAAAGGTTGCTACGTTATACTCGGCTGGGCGTAACCTCCTTGGTTTTAGAAAGGTTTAGCGAGCATTGGGCCGCAGTGCCATGAATACAGTGAACTAGTAGATACCATGAACTCAAGGTGGTTGAAGGTGGGAAGTAGACCCGAAGCGTCAAGCCGTAAGAAAGTGTGCGTGTGCCACCTCTCGTTTAGTCCTTGGAATGTCCACATGAATGGCGGTGCTTCTATATGGGGATATATGATAAAAAGATGCGAGATGGTGGGACTTGGAGTGTTGAATAGATGGACGAACGGACACACAGACAGATGCATGGATGGACGCATGAACGGACGCAGGGGCGGATGCATGAACGAACGCAGGAACGGGCGCACGAACAGACGCATGGACGGTCACACAGACGGACGCATGGACGGACGAATGCTTCGCCCCACTCTCCATCATTCACTCCGTGGATATGCTGCCATTTTTTTTACATTGTACTGGACGGGAAGCGAGGGGCTCCACGTGAAAGAAAAGAGGCCATAGCTTTATTTATGATGGGCAAGTTGTGCCCACAAATGTAGCAATGACGGATTCGGTTGGTGTCTTCTCTTTATTAGCCAGGCGACTGCAACGGTAAACGGAAATTACGCCTGCTCCCGAAAGCCTGTCCAAGGTCTCTTCTGCACTCACTTCAGAATCGACGCCCCTTATGAGGCCTTTAGTTCACGCAAGGTGAGGCGGAATGAAAGCACTCACCGGGGTTGACGCGAAAGAAGTGCTCTTAAGCAGATCCTGCGCACAGGTCTGGCCCGGTGACCTATACACACTATGTCACCTCGTCCAAATTGGCGCACGTCAGTGATGGTCTGAAAGTGGTTCGATAAGGATTTCAGTTATTTTTGGACAGCCTGGGGGTTCGTGAGCCTGATGAAACCTCCATTTGTCGGCACCAGTGCGACAGGAATGTTGCTGACCCCACTGCGAAAGAATAACTCTTACGGCAATTCATTAGGTGATAGTGACGCTGACCAGGCGGATCGCGCCTGGCCAGGAGAATTGGTTGAGATCAGCACAACAGATTAAGGTAGATTGAAAAACAAAAAAATCAACTGGAGACTGTAAAAAAACAACAAAAACTTATAACTAAGAGCACTCAATACTTAGCCAAGAACCCCACAGTGGAACCCGGCGACAGCAAGAGCAAGGGCGTGTCCAGGCGCAACGTATCCGCGTGATCTTCCTCTTCTTCTGGATCTTCCTCTTCTTCGCTCGTGGCAACCTCGTTCTCCTCTTCTACCACGCGTCCCCTCGGTATCGTAGCAATATAATTTTGTTTTGTTTATCAGCTCTCGGCTCTGACTTGCTCTTTTTGACCACAGCCGGCGTCCGCTGGCGCGCCAAATAAGGCCACTTCAAAATTGTCCGCGCTTTCGTGGTGCATTTCAGGGGCCGATACTTCGGCCCTTGAAATTAGCCCGGCGATCACCTCCCTATTTAACGGGACCTGTGACAAATGAATATTGAGTCTGGAGACTTGGTCTTTATGTAACTGCAATGTCTGTCTTCTGCCTATCTTGGGTTCATATTGCTACATGTTTCTATGCACACAAGTATGATGGCTCTAGAGCGTGCCATGGGAGGGCTGTCAAGTAGCTACCTTAACAACGGCTTCGCACATTCTCTAGACAATCTGTCGAAGACACACACCTAATCCTGCCCAACTTCAACATAAATGAGCCGTGCCACAATGGACAAAGAGGCGCCAAAGCTAGCGCCAATAACACAATCACGTCCTGCCAAATTGAATTGCCTCGCAAACAAAGCAGGCCATTTACCATGCCCGTTTTGAGGGGCGCAATCTTGCCTCACGCGCGATAATCTAAGACAGTGAAGGCGTCTCGTGTGCTGCTGGACTGACGCGGGAGAATCTATTCAATTGCCACTCAGCATCGGCCGGAAACGCATCGGAGTCGCTTCATCTGCCTGACGCGCATCGACAGGACAAGCGACGGCGGCAGATCCTAGCCAAAAGTGTTTCCCGTTCTTCTTCTTAACCCTTTACACACTCCAGCTCTTCTTCGCCGCCACTGATGCGAGCACTCGCTTTACTCAAACGATGGCACACGCAGGGAAGAAGAAGTTAGGAGCAAAAAAGCCGAGAGAGCCCAGCGGACCGAACTTCCCTATACGAAGACACCAAACAGGCTCCGAGATGTGTTTCCTCCTTTTCGCGCGTTTCCCTTTTTGATCTTACTGCTCAACGCTGTTACGATACGTGGGCTCAGGAGCGATTCTTACCGACAAGCTTCCGTCTTGTGACACAGGGCTGTAGTGTTGGTCCGTGTCGTGTACCGAAAGAAAGGAAAAAAGTTTTCCCGCAACTTTTTTTTTTTGGAAGTACCAGGACGAGGATAAGAAAACCGAAGAATAAACACAGGCAAACTGTCAGGAGTAACTTTTAAGAGGGATGATTTTCATTGTAACTGGCGAGAAAAGTTTGGTGCCAAAAAGAGAGAGAGAGAGAGAGACGAAGAAAAGGGCTGCCGAGCCAAAGCGGACACGCTGCCGAAAATGAGCGGCGGTGAGGAGTTACAACCACGACCACCGAGATTGCAGGCAGATAGAAAGTTATTGACGTCCTAGAAAAAAAAATAACCAGCGCCACCAATCCTGGGCGTTTCTTGATCCGCAGCGAACAAATGCCGGCGCTTCTCCGCCCGAGCCTTTCCTTCGACTGTGGGATCGACGCTCGTTCACTCGTTCCTTTCTTGTATCTCGTTATTCGTGTAAGTTCGTGTTATTGGCGTCTTGTCGAGCCTCTGAAGTAGGGAGATATTGCCTTCCCATCTGGCAGGAAAAGTGGCTAGACCACTTAGGCTTCTTGTAAAGAGGCACCGCAACCGTTTTCTTTTTTTTTTTCTCCCCGCCGATATCGCACCGCTTTCAAAAGCGCTAAACTATAACGAAGGCGTCCAGGCTCTTATCAACTTTAATGCGGCGCGCAACTTTCCCATCCGAAACTCCATGCTACAAGCGCCCGATAAGGAAACTCTAAACGGCGTTGGTCGAACGGCACAAAACAAGTATGTAGGGACATTTTTTTGTTGTCGTTACTTGTTGTAGGCGCCCACTTCGCGTCGTAGGGTTTTCAATAAATAAATCCCCTTATCTCTAATAAACCGGTTCGTTCCCTGGCTCCTCGACAGCGATAAAACGTGTTCACTCATCGATGGATGCTCCTAGGCACACAAAGTTAAGTGCGCCAATACTTGGAATTATTATCAATGCCTGAGAGTATAGAGCACAAATTCAAGCTAAAAACACGAAGAACAGTCATAATTATCTCCGGCACGCTTAATATTACGTCCCAAGATTTATGTGCAGAGATTGATTGTTCTTTATAAAGCGTACACAGCATCCCGTTCTGCCATATAAGCGTGCGAAAGTCAGACAAGAAGCGTCATCTTGCCGCTCGTAGGAGAATACGTGTGCATTGTAGTTTATGATATATCATACTGTATGTTAAATTTACGTGTACTTATCAATGGAGCATCCAAAACATAAAAAGATACCCTACAGTGCTGCACGTTAATGCCCAATCTTAGATAACACACTCATTGTGGAGCATGACCGGTTTGCTGCATACCCCAATACGCCGTTTAGATCCACCGCTTCGACCTCGAATTCTATCCAGACTATCTCGATCCGAAACAACCGTCCCATGCCGCTTATGGCTTTGAGTGTCATTCGCGAACAGTTTTGCTTACAGGATCGGCATGACCAACAGTGGTACATCTGATCACTGTGGAAGTGAGGAAACCGTCGCCCACGTCCTCTGTGACTGTCCTTATTATAGCTACCAAGGACAACAGCTCACGGCAACGTTAGCGTGGCTCGACGTCCAGCCGCTTTCGGAACAGTCCATTTTGGAGTGCCAGAACGCTCGACCTTCAAGCCAGAAAGCGACGAAGGTGCTGCTGAAGTTCCTGCGGTCAACCGGACTCGCTAAACGACTATATATCTTTCCCGTGCTGGAGTGTGGGCGTGTTTTCAATTCGTTTTATTTAAGCACCCTTTTCCTCGCTTTTCCCACCTTACGTTTTCATGCCCGTTTCGCTTTCCCCAGTGCAAAGTAGCAAATCGGAAAGTTTCTTTTGGTTAACCTCCCTGCTTTTCACTCAACCTTATGCTCTCTCTCTCTCTTAGATGTAGAGCGCGAGACCTGAACCATAATGAAAAACCGGGATGCGAGCAGTCGTAATTATTACGCTTGTGCCTATATTTTTTTTATCCTTGTGTGAACTCCAATTTGGTGCTGTAAGGCTAAGACAATTGTTTAGAGCTGCAGCATTTGCAAGCCTCTACGCCAATGTGAACTGCAGCAGTAGTATGTATGATGCTTTAGAGCAAGAGAAACTTGGAAAGCTATGGTGTCAACAAAAAAATCACTTGTGTTTTCATTTGTTGTTTCCACTTGTATGTTTCCCCGCATGTTTTATTTCTGTGTGAAACAGGTATATGTTGTGTACCACTTATGTAACCCCCTGCCCTTTCAATTTGTGAGCATTACCGTGGCTGTGCCGCAAAGACAACTCCCTGCACTACTAAGAGAACGCAGCGAATCGAGCTGGAGGGTGATTATTTAGGGGGAAAAGGGCAGTAAAGTAAGGACATAGGGTGTGGAGTGCTCGATAACTGTCTCTCATGTGAGGACACCTCAACGGATACACTAACGGGGCAACGGAAAATGAACAGACAGTTATAGTGCAGAAAGACAGTGGGCTAAAAAGAAAGGGGGATGGTGAAATCGAGGAGAATAAAAAAAAAGAAACTAGCGTGTTGGGAGGAAGACACGCTTCACCATGGCGAGCGGCTTATAAAGGTCGCTCGGTCAAGCTGGTGTCCTCTAGAAAGTTCTGTAAGACCACAAGGGCAGAGCGGCGATGGTCCTCGTACCCGGTGGGGTGTAGGAGGGCCTGCAGTGTCACACATGGCAGTGCGACGAGACGGTACCTCTTGACGAGCCGCTTGCGCGCTTCACCGAGAGCAGGACACTCACACAAGCGGTGGGACAGTGTTTCCACCACGCCACAGTCAGCGCAGTTCGGAGAGCTCGCGCCACGCAGACGATGGCTCCGTTCCGCTGGCGACATGGAGTGAGTCCTCATGGCTAGGAGGAGCCCCCGCTCGCGGCAGCTGAAACCAGTCGCTGGCGTGGAAGGAGGGGGGCGTCCGGCTGCAACCCGGACGTCAGGATGCTCGTGCGTTCGCTCCCGGAGATGGTTGTTGCGTGTCGAGTCGAAAGAGCTTGCAGAGTCGGTTAGCGGGGTCTCGGCGGAGTGTGCTTGTTTGGCAAGTTTGTCTGCAGCCTCGTTCCCCACGATGCCGACGTGTGATGGAAGCCACTGAAGCACAATATCACAGCCGCGCTCTTGAAGGGCCAGTAGGCTGCGTGCAGTGCGCTGAGCCAGAAGCGGGCCACGTTCTCCCCTCACGAGCTGACACAAGGCAGGTTTGGAGTCACAGAATATTGCTGCGGTCTTGGTGGCTGGCGACTCGCGTAGGAGGTCGGCAGCCAAGAAAAGCCCAAGTAGCTCAGCTGCTGAAAAGGATGTACAATACCGAAAGCGGCATTGTCACTCCATGCCAAGCTGAGGGGCTGTGAAGACGGCAGCTGCGGAGTCATCCCGGAGGACGGACCCACCAATGAACACTTGCGTCCTTCCAGCTAGGTCCCCATACATTCGTGCCGCAACCTCCTGCGTTATGGCACTGAGCTGCGTGTGGCGCTTCAATCGGACTCCCGGCAAGTGCAGGTTCAGTCAAAGGGGCGCTCACTGGTGAGGGGGCAGCCAGCGCTGAAGGTGCGCAGGTTCGCCGGCCACAACGCCGTCGTAGACGTCCAGGAGTTAGAGAACACGGAAATTGGACTACACGGGCATACAGGCGCGTACCACTCAGCACTTATGAGTTGGTCCACGCACGTCGAGTGACGTCGTCTGCGTACACAACACAGCGCACAAGGAATACAGCTGTTTCTGGAAGGCACTTGGTGAGTGGCGCGAGAACCAAATTAAAAACGTACTGAGGACGCTGCCCTATGGGATGCCACAGATGACGGACCGCAAGCACACTTGTCACCCCACTCACGCACACAGTAAACGTCTTGTCGGTGGGGAAGGCTGGAACGTAGTTCAAGAGTTTGCCCTCGACACCGAGCGTGCGCACAGCACTGATGATGGACAAGTGAGGGAGCAAGTCAAACACCGATTTTATGTCGAGGAGTAGAATGGCCATTTCTCCATCGTGTAGATCTTGCTCGAGAGTGCTCACGATCGCGGTGATGCAGTCGGCTTTCACGTGCTGAGGCCGAAATCCGCACTGTTCTGCTGGAAAGGCATTGCGGGCGTCCGCGAGTCACTGCAGTCGATAAAGGGCATTCTCTTCCATTGCTTTGCCCGCCACTGAGGTAACGGAGAGGGGTCTATACGACTTGACCGAGTGTGGCGGTTCGCCTTGCTTGAAGACAGGGGTCACGGTAGCGGATCGCCACTGATCCGGGTGGACAGCACAGGAGGAAAACACTGTTGAATGCATCCAGCAAGAAAGGATGCTGGGATGCGTCCAGGTTCCTGAGCATTTGATGTGTGATTCTGTCCGGACCAGGACCGCAGCTGCGCTTGCACCTTTTGAATAGAACCCGTTGCGATTCGGTGTGAGATAAATCCTCCTCGTAGAGAGAGCGAATGTCAGCTGACGTGGCGAGTTCTGCGGGAGGGAGGGCGAACGTGCCAGTTGCCGTGACACTGGTGACACTCCCTCTACTCGAAGAAGGGGGTGCGAATGAAGACGCAAGCAGTTCAGCAAGCTTCCTGTCAGTGATGCACTGCGCGATGGCTATGCGAGGACTGGGTATTGCGACACTTTCATGTAATCATCATGCGCATTATATGCCAGCTGCGGCGACGGCGGCGCAGGTACCTCAGAGAAGAACAGACGCTCGTGCAGCTGCGGTCGCGTAGCCGCTGCGCGCACGTCGCCACATGGCACATAGCGCGCAGCATTGTATAGACCGTTCCATCCTGCGAGGAGGACTGGACTGGCAACCAGTGCTTCCCTTCTTGCTGGAGCGCACCGACGGCACGGAATGCACAAGCTGATGCTTGCGTGCGTGGCGTTTCTAACAATTTTAGCATGTTTTAAGTCAAACTTCATATTTTAGATGCGGAGCATCTAATACTCGAGGCTTGTAGTGCGGCGCCGTCCGCAAGCTTCCTCCTCCTTCTTCCACCATCTGTGCATCCCTTTCTCCTCTACACACCGCGCGCGCTTCACTCCTCCACCATCTGTGCACCCTTCCTCCTCTACACAGCGCGTGCGCTTCTCCTCTTCACGAACATTCGCTAGCTGTATAATGTAGCGCGCATGCGCCGTCACGCTTCGAGAACATCGGCAGCTGACGCGCGCGCATGCGCCGTTGCGCTTCTCCCCCTTCTCGAACATTCGACAGCTGACAGTGCATGCGCCGTTGCGCTGTATATATACTCAAGGTCGGTGCTCGCTCGCTCAGTTGCCGCTCGTCGGTTGGTTTGTACGGCGCGTCGACGTCCGAGGTCGCAACGATCGACGTCCCTTCGACCAGCGCCGGCCAAAGTGTTGGCGGAACCGCAACCAAGTCGTCGTCCGAAGACAAGGCAGCGCGGAGAAGAGCTCGCGACGCCGAACGTAAACGTCGGCGTCGAGCGGGAGATTCTCAACTTAGAGAACGTGAAGCCGCTGAGAGACGTCAGCGTCGAGCAGCAGCACCGGATTCGGCCGCTTTGAAACGTAAACGTCGACAAGAGGACCCGGACTTTCGAAAACAGGAAGCCGAGTGCAAGCGTCGGCGACGAGAGGCCGAACCACGTTAACCAATTTAGCCATCGACCCAAGTAAGTCGCACTTTAACACCCCGTTAACCAATTATATGCTCCGCATCCTCCTCAGTGTTCCCCCGAGGGAAGCTGCGGGCAATTTTTTTTCTCTTTCATTGCGATAACAATTATATCGACACTCTCGATTTTTCCATCAGCGTCTACGTGGACATCGACGTCGGCATCGATGTCATGCACCGTGTATGTATACATATCTATATATATGAAAACGCAAGAAAGAAAAACATTCCAGAAAAAAATTGGCCCCGTATCTGCATGCTAATCTGCAAATTTTGTCGAAAGACGATCTTGCGTCTGAAGAGATTGAACAAAACGTTTATTTGATGTTCTGGGCAAGAAAATCAGTGAATGGTATTCTGAAGGCGCTGCGTTAGAGTTCTTCGAGCGTGCAGCGGAAGTGAACGAGCGCATCAATTCACGTCACACGTGAGACATGAGCGCTATGTGGCAGTTATCTTGGAAAATGAAATGCGCGGCTTCGAAACGGGCGTGAGCACCCGTCTCAAAGGTGAACGCAAGGTAGAACGCAAGACGACAGGTAGGTGCCACTACGTCTTAGCCATAGAATTTGCTAAAATTAACTAGAGGGAACTCTGTCGCTTCGATCATTCAGCGACTTATTACACACACATTAGCCTAATTTTTGTATATGCGGACGGCAAATTGTACTTGCGGCTTCGTTTATTGCTGTGTTTCGGTTTTGTTGCGATCAAAAGAACGAACCCTTTGAACTTCGTGACCAATTTGGACAGGTAAGTCTAAAAGCATAAGGTGGTCAAGCGCAACCACTTAACATTTGCTGTTCTTCGGAAATGTTGTAGGCTCGTGTGCTCAGATTTCGGTGCACGTTAAAGAACCCCAGGTGGTCCAAATTTCCGGAACCCTCCACTACGGCGTCTCTCATAATCATATTGTTGTTTTGGGACGTTAAATCCCACAAATCAATCAACATTTGCTGTTCTTTGTTTCGTGAGAAAACAGCTCCAAGCCACACAAACACACAGAAGCAGGCCAAAAGTACGAAGATTAGACAAATGTGTGTACGACCCACCATTCCCATGGTCGCTGAATTGTCATGCGTTGCAGTTCCCATAGACACTAGCGCCAGAGTTCCCTATAGTGTATATTAGGAAACTTTATGGTCTTAGCAAAGCGTTGGAAACACTTCCATTTTCGTGCAAGCGTTGCATTGTCAGCGCCGCGTGATAAACGCTACGATCTTTAGAATAACTTATGTATGCCTTTTCTAGTAAAAGACGCACATACAGATTATGTACGTGTTGTTATCGTGCCTCAGACACATGCGATAATTGTTATTAAACTGACAATCGCACAAGTATGGGCGCTGAACCTTGAGCAACATTGGTGGGCGCTGCGGGTGGGGTCGGCCATTTGGGGTACCCGTTAGTGCCGTCAAAAGTGCCCGGTACCATTAGGGGGAGAAACAGACAAACGGACAGACCAAAATTATTGCGTCAATGGTCCCCAAAAAGACCTATCGTGTTTAAAAGACTCCGGCGCGCGGAATCGAACGTGGGACCTCCGCGTCCTGAATCCGAGACGTTAACCACTGAGCCATCGAAAGGTACCACCTTCAATGCTCAAACGGCAAGCTATTCATATATGCCACTTACCGCTGTCGACGGACCTCTCAGGGGGGGGGGGGGGACTATCGTGTTTTCAGCACTATCAGCAAGATGGCGCAGTGAGCGCATGGCAGCTCTCATCTCTCACGCGTACTTTGGCCCGCGTAGAGAATAAGGGTGTGTACGCTCGATTGTGTGCCCTTATCTTGCAGTGGGGAGAATGGTACATCTTATCTGGCCTTTGATTTTCATCGGAACGATTCTGTTGTAGTTACCAGGTGCACAAAGGTGACTGCAATCGTTGCACAGCCTCCGTTTACGAAAAGGGCGCGCTTTTCAGACACAGCGAAGTGATAACTGAGACAATTATTCGTGTTAATCTGTACCTATGCGTACGTTTCGTGCGTCCTTTGAGCGTGGAAAACCTGGGGCACGTTTCGATCTGCTTGCCATTCTGCGCGTGACCTTCCAATTTGTTGCTATCGCATTCACTGCTGTGCCTTTGTGGCAAAGCTGTGACTTTTATTGCAAATCGGCTAGTGAAAGCTCAACGGGAAGTCACTGTGCCATTCTTTGTTGTTCAAAAAACTACAAGAATGGCAGCATATCCATGGGTTGAATGATGGAGAGTGGGGCGAAGCATCCATCCGTCCATGCGTCCGTCTGTGTGACCATCCGGGCGTCTATCCACCCGTCCGTGTGTGCGTCTGTTCGTGCGTTCGCACGTCCATCCGTGAGTCCGTCCCTGCATTCGTCCATGCATCCGCCCTGGCGTCCATTCATGCGTTCATCCGTCCGTGCAGCCATCCATGCGCCCGCCCCTGCATCTGTCTCTGTGTCCGTTTGTCCACCTATTCAACGCTCCAAGTACCACCATCTCGCATTGTTTCATCATATATTCCGCATATAGAAGCACCGCCATCCAGCGGACGTTCCAAGGACTAAACGAGAGGTGGCACACGCATACTTTCTTACGGCTTGCGCTTCGCGTCTACTTCCCACCTTTGACCACCTCGAGTTCATGGTAAATACTAGTTCACTGTATTCATGGCACTCCGGCCCAACGCTCGCTAAACTTTTCTAAAACCAAGGAGCTTACGCCCAGTGAGTATAGCCTAGCAACCCTTTTTTGTCAGATAGTGCTCAATGTACATGCCAATGGCTGCTAATTGGGTAAGAGAGACAGGCGAATTCGGCTTTTAGTTAGCGCGCACGCTGCAATTTTTTTATTGTTCAACAACGCACAGGAGAAATATCCCACCGGCACCACATTGCAGGTCAAAGCGTAAGACATGTGACCTATACTACGATGAGGGACGAACTGGTGGTGCTTTAAAGATAGATTTATTTCCAGAAATACAAAGATTCTGGCGGATACCAGAGCAGGATACCAGAGGATACAAAGAGCTTCGCCCCTAAAAAAAAAAAAGAAGGAGAGCACCCAAAGCAGTCAAATCGGTTGCTTAGTAGCCTCACAGTATGCTTGCATTGTGTGGATGAACTTTCAAGCACGTGGGACGGCTTTAAGCTCTCCCCTAGTACAGTACCAAGTACTGTAAATCGTTAACCACTTCTAAACACAATTTGCTGTCTGAATAAGTATGTGGCACGTATCAAAAAACGCGCAGTGTTCACGATTGCTTCATGGTGCATCGTTTGTGTTACGTGAAAAATTCTATATCTACAGGTGCTTTATTATACCTGGAAAACTCACTGTTCCACTCGGCCAAATAATAACCGGATGCGGTTAGATGGACGACCGAGCAGAAGAATAAAGTACGGCCCTGGCTGTTTAAATTCAAAACATTTAAGAACCACTCGTGGTTCCACCTGTGTTCTTTTCGTTTCGTTTTATTGTTATAATTATTATGGTGGGTTCGGTCAAAACAATTAGCCTCGTAGATCGGCTCAACACGATGATCAATGTAGTTGGAGTGGCTGTATTAACATAGATAAGAAACCCCTCACTTCGAAGCGGGGTAACCAACATGACAGATTCAATTTGTGCTGCACACCAGCCTTGCAAAACCGGAACATTCATTTCAGTCACTGTTAGTTATCGTTAATATTGTGTCAAACAAATCAAGAAAACGAGCCCTTGAACGTACACTTCCTTCCTCCGAGCATTGACTGAATTTTGCATGAAATTGACGGGGCGGAGTCCCGTGAGTGCACAGCTTACGTGAGAAGGTGGGATGAATCGCGCACGATATGCGATATAAAATACAAATAGTTAATTAAAAAAAAGGGGGGGGGAGTTCTGCCACTTCATGTTTGGAATGACTACCTCAGGTAGAGGCATAATCATAAGATGTACAGGTGCAGTGCCTCCGATTTGCTGGCCGACATTTCGATAGGAGGACCTATATTGACCTATCTTGTTATCCTCGGCGTGTTAGTTTCAATTTTATTTTAATTACTTAGCTTTAAGTTAGTTTTTATTTTAGCGTTTTAGTTTTAACACGCCAAGGATGACACGGCGACTTTGAACAAGATAGGTCCTCTTATCAAAACATCAGCCAGCCAGTCTGAGGCACTTCACCTGTTCATCTTATGATTATCGCACTACGTTGTTTCCATCTGTTGGCTCCCATCAAGATTTTGTACCTCAGGTAGACCATTTTTCGCGTGGTCAAAAACCATGTATGACAAGTCGCGCAATGATGTGTACCACATAGTTA
This sequence comes from Rhipicephalus microplus, assembly GCF_013339725.1. Taxonomy (NCBI): domain Eukaryota; kingdom Metazoa; phylum Arthropoda; class Arachnida; order Ixodida; family Ixodidae; genus Rhipicephalus; species Rhipicephalus microplus. Next base: position 115,491,202 of record NC_051170.1, on the reverse strand, counting down.
ATTCTCTTCTAAGAGCAAAGCAAAAAGTAAAGCACGTTGTTGCGGTTGTATATTGTTTCTATAACTGTCAATGTCGCTCGCTGCTTAGCTTTGCGAACGACAACCAAGATTTCGCGAAAGCCGTACAACTGGTAAAAGAATTATTTTTCAAATAAATAAACACAAAAATTGCTGTTATGCAGATCATAGGCTTATAGGTCTGTGCTTTTGGCTTGCGGTGTCGAGGGCAAACGCGACGTGCGTTAATGACACAGCGCGTCGCGTCTCTCTAATAGCCAAACCAGCCCAGCCGTGGCCAAACACGCAAACTTGGCTAAGCTAGAACAATAGTAGCGAGAATGAAGCACACATTCAGGGTGGTGATTGGCGTGTCGTTAAAAAAAAACACGTATCGCACAGAAAAGAGCAATGACAACATGCGTGGTCACTAGCTACGCAAACGGACGGCGCAGTACTTACGCAATACGGCACTTATGACAGATGCGACTGCAGTCTGAACGCGGCTTACGGCTGTTCCACATGCCGCGATTGCAGCGAAAAAAAAATGTCGTTACGTTCGCCCTGTTTGCAACCGCTGCTAATGGCGGTTTCATTTCACCTTAGGGAATTTTAGAATACCGTTTGCAAGCGCTGCAGGCGTTGCGGGCATAGCGGGCGCCATATCAGTTTTAGAAGAGCGTTGGCCCTGTTGCGATCCGCAACACACGATCGCAGCGACACCATAGCCTCGAAACCAGCGCTTGCGGGCCACATGCGGGCCATCATCAACATACGTAATTTCGGATTTTTTTGCGTGCGGTCCGCGAACGCGAACGCCGACTCGCGTTACGACGCATGCGCAGTGGCAGCAACTGCACCGCAAGGGCTCGCGGTGCGCTATTCTAAAACTCCCTATTGACTGCGAATGCTCTGCGATTTTTGCTCTGTGGCTGGAACGGCGAGTTCTTGCCACTGGTATTTTATGGCAGACATCGCAGAATTTTTCGAATGTAATGTAAGGTTTTGTGCATTCCAATATCATTAGGCTACTATGAACTGTAGCAAAGGGCCCACTTGTTTCATCGTTTTAACAACACTTCCCAGTCTCAAAACATTTTAAAAGTTTCAGCATCTGTCATTGCCAAAACAAACATGTCGAGGCAATTTCGACGGCTTGCCGGCACAGCCTTATTTCGAAGGGTCCCCAGCAAAAATCCCTCCCACAACTGCAATCAAAGCGAAAATTTCCAGCTTGTTGGTAGATCGCCGCAGACAGCTGCGGCGGGAGCGAGCTGCCCTTTTTTTTCGCTGCGAGCGAATTCGCAGCCTGGAAATCGCCACTTTTTATGTCACGTGAAACGGCCTTCAAGTTGCATTCTGGCGCAGTTTTCTGATAAAGTTGGTGCACAGTAAAACTTTTTACACCCAGAAGGGTGTAAATGAGCTTGTCCCGTGGACGACACCCTAAGGGTGTTAATTCAGCACCTTCCAAAAAGGGTGCTTTTTCATGCACCCTTAGAATAGGGTGTACATGTAAAAAAACTGTAGGGTGTTACAAAAACACCCTTAAGGAAGGGTGCCTTCGATGTCCATCACTTTTTTAGCACCCTCTGAGGAGGGTGCGAGAAGGGTGCACAAGGGTGTTGAGTGCCCGCCATGGCAGGGGTGCCAGTATTCTTTTAGACTGCACTAATAGATATCAGCATGCACTGATTACACACTACTTGAAGAAAGTGGTCCTGATTATCAATGGTGCACCACCTGTCGAGCTCCATTCATTGCGTCTGGGCAAAAATATAAACGCGTACTATCGTGTATGAACTTCTGCTGGATCTATATATACTTCAAAGTATATGCATAATGCGCGTTACAAAAAATGAAGCCTTGCTGCCCTTGCATATTGCGTTTATGTAATAGGCAAATAAAACATAAACTTTTTTTCTGCCACACAACTTTTTCACCAGATATACGTTCACGTATACGTACACTACACATGCAACACCTCAAATGTTTATTATATTTATTCAGTTTCACTTCATTGACAATTCTTTGCAACATACAATTACACTGGTTTCAGTTTAGTATACTGCTTCAAGTACATAGAGACTACAAATGAAATATACGCTAATATATCCCTATAATTCTTTCAAGTATCTACAATCCCAGTGGTTTCCAGTTTAATACTCCTTCATGTACACAATCGGTTAATAGGAATGAAATACAGGCAAATATATACTTATGATTCTTTCAAATATATACAATCACCATGATTTCACTATATACGCCTTCATGTACACAATCGTTCCCAAGAAGTGATGCACACAAAAATATATATGGTAGTGTTTTCAAATGTATACAATCACAGTGGATTAAGCTTTGTATTCCTGGATGTATAACAATTGGTTATGAGAAATGATGTACATGCAAACATATACGGGTTTTCGCACATATATCTTTAGCGAATACTTAAGAAACCAATACAATGATCAGAAACACAATAAGCTAAAAACGAACACAAAACTGAGTCAAAACACACAAAAAACAAAAGAGGTAATGCATAATTATGGCTAATGACACAGCTGGGTCACTTTATGCCAAATGTCCCAGCCATTTTGGCAACCATCTCAAATGTATTCGAAAAACTCGTGCTGCAATGAAAATAGTGAACTTCTGGAATATTTAGGAGAGGAAAAATATTTGGTCACGTGGCTGCCCTCTGAACTTCCTGGAATGCCGTCTAGGTGTTGTATGTGAAAAATTTTATTTTAAAAGCACCGCTCCTTCTTTCCATACGAAACTCGGTCTACGTGTTAGGTAACAAGAGCTTAATTTGGGAGAGTTAGTTCATCGTGGTTGTGTGCTAGTCACAGCGCGACAAATTTAGGAAGAGACAGAAAGGACAGGAAAGAGCACCGACTGTCAACTGAATTTAATGAATGTGCTACGAGCGCTTTTATACGGAGTACAAGAACCGTATTCATGCGCGACGACACGTGTGAGCACTACAAAATAATCTTAACTGTGAAAAGAATACTCCCTCTCGGAAAGGATAAGTGAACGTGTAGTGATGCACTGATCATTGGTTTACCTGATGAAAAATCCTTCTACAACGTTAAATTGGCATTAAGTAACCTATTCTCGTGACGAATGGGGCAAGATTGACTATTCCTGTTGCTGTTTAGTACACACACTTTTGAAAGCTTGCAAGGGGTGGAAAACAACACGCTAATATCATATCTGCTGGCTATTTTTTTAATTGTGAGACACATGATGTGGTATAACATGCAAAGGTTTTGGTCATTGTTTTTTGTTGGTCCTGTCTTCTTTAACTTTACTTTCTGCAGGAGGGTTTCGCAAACGGGTGTGATGATTATGTTGGGATACCCAGCATCTTTTAGTCTTTTAATCTGGTTTTTAAACCTGACCTCACCCTTGTGCTAACATGACTTCTGAAGGGTGGCCTGAGTACATGTGGTATCAATTCCTCTTTCTACTAATTTTGAATGCCCACTATGAAAAGGCAGAACATTCTTAGCACTCCTGGGCTGATAGCACCAGCCAATACCCCAACAGCATCATCACACTTGTTTGCGAAACCCTCCTGCAGAAACTAAAGTTAAAGGAAACAGGACCAAAAGAAAAAGAGAATGACCAATCACCTTTGCATGTCACACGGTACTATGTACATAAGGTGTCTCACAATTTTAGGAAAAGAGCCAGCAGATATGACATTGTTGTTTTCTACCCCTTGCAAGCTTTCAAAAGTGCATGTACTTACAGCAACAGGAATAGTCAATCTTGCACCATTCGTCGCTAGAATAGGTTTACTGAATGCCAACCTAATGTGTATGAGATACCGCTAACACGTGGAAAAGTAAACATAGGACAAACTGGGCAATGCTTCAATGATCAAGCAAGACAGCATGCTTTAAATGTTAAGAAGGGCTATAGTAGTCTCATGGCCGGGCACCGTAAAGAATGTAAGTGTAGTCCTAGGTTTCATAAAACACGGTTTTTGAAAAAAAAGCAAGCAGAAAAATGAGAGATTTTAGAACTCTTTATTAGGAAGGCCAAGGATCAATGCTTCAGTACACCTTCACTTATCTTTTCCGAAAAAGAGTATTCTTTTCTCGGTTAAAATTATTTTGTCATGGTCACACATGTGTTGTTGCAGATGAGCCCTGGTCTTGTGCTCAGTATAAAAACGCTCGTAGCACCTTCAATAAAATTCAGTTGACAGCGCTCTTTCCTGTCCTTTTTGCGATACGATTTTTATTACAGAAAAAATTTCATTTTCTTACAATTTAGGTATAATGATGAGTTTTCATTGTATCACAACATGGAGCAAATTGCATCTCAGTACGGACCAAAATCACAATTTTGTGAAATTCGTGATATTTTCTCGTATATTTCAGCAGCTTGAGAGCTCTAATGATATTTTTTCCTCAAAATATACCTTCTGTGGAGTAAGTATTGACTGCTCAGATATTCATACAAAGTGCAATAAAAAATTTAAACATAACGCATTTTGCCTTTATTCTTGGAAGCGAATGAAAAAATTGCACTAATATTATTGAGCTTCAAATACTTTACAGAAGCACATTTACTTAACAGGTAGACCGAATTTGCTTTAGAAAAAATAAGCGGTAGTTTTAAAACGAATTTTTCCACAAACAGCACACAGACGGCATTATGCCAGGAAGTTATAAGCCAGCCACATGAACAAAACTTTTTTTCTCGCTGAAATATTCTAGCAGTTCACTGTTTTCAACGCAGTAAGTCAGCACTTTTTTTTTCAAATACAATTCAGATGGTCGCCAAAGTGGCTGGGACGTTTGGCATGGAATGGTCCAGCTATATTTAAGCAAAATAACTTACACAAATAACAATGTTTGTTCATCTACCACGACCACACTAGAAAAAGTTGTTCAGGCATTGTGACACTAAAATTTTCAGCGTCGTACTGCCTGAACTTCTTTGATAAACTCCAAACTCACGCCGAAAAAAAGCCGCTCAATCACAGTGGATGTTAAAGGCCTTGCAGCCGTAGACAATGTTGAAAATAAAAAAAATCAACTCATCAGTGCTGTCACTCCTTCTTCGTCATTACTGACACGGAAGATTTTTCGGTTATCCATGTGGAGGTTCAGGAAGTAGGCTTGCTCTAGGCTGGGACCGGGGGGTAGACTACGCAGGACGTCAGCGGCACCCTCCCATCCTGTAATAAGAGCAAATATGACTTCTCATAAAAGGATGTTCGTGCTGTTCTGGCAGCACCATATATAAAGAATGTGTAGTGTGTATCCTTCGAAATGGCGTGTAATTGACATTACACTGAACTCGAAGCATACAACCCATACATTCCAATAATTTCGTATGATAAAGATAAGAGTTTTCGAGCATACAGCAAATTCCCGAAATGAGATGAAGTTTAAGACTACAGCTCAAAAATGGCACTTACGAAAGCCTGAACTCACCTAAGAGTCGAATTCCTTCTAGAGTAGTGAGCCAGTGTGAAAAACAATTCCTAAAGTACAACGTTCAGAACATGTAACATTAATCAAAATGCACAAGAAACTTACCTCTTCATGTACAAACAGTGAAGACATCTCTGCTTTCTCTTTTACATGAGAACAAATGATCTTGGGCGTGGCACTAGCGAAGAGGTCTGCAAAAAAAAGTAAAAGATTTACTGACTTTAACCACCCCCTCAAACAATCTGAGGAATCGTTACAAGTCACCAATCAGTGCAATTCCGACTGCCTCTATAAGGGCATCAAAAATGAACAATTTTCTCGTTCTTTCTACTCCCACAAGACGCTCCGTCAATGGAATCTAATCCAAATTTGACGCTGTGCTTCCTATTTGCCTGCTTTCTAGACGTAGGGCTGCGAACATGTGTTTTGTGCACCTAATCTAGCACAGAAATTAGTCATCTATAATTCAATCATCTTAATTCATTGTAATTTGATAAAAGATGTGATAGCTCGTCCAGTTTTTAAAGAGTTGCGGGCTTGCAATAGGCACTGCCTTGCACGCATGAAAGCACTTCTTTTAAAAAAAATTCAAAGCTTGCTTTCAGAAAAAGCGTCTGGCATATTTCGACAACCAAGCCCATCCTCTGATGGCGGTCAGGGGCACGCTATTAGCGATTATTCACTACGGGATTTACAAACGTAACCCGTGCCTAAATACTCAGTTAAACACAATCACGCAAGTAAGAGCGCTCGAACGACACCAACGCGCGCGGACGCCGACTACGTTGCAGCAGCCATGGCTTATGCTAGAGCTACCGCACATAGCTGCGACAGTAACGTATACTCTCTCGATTCTGTTATAACGCCGAACATTATCGCAGATGAAAGCGAAGCACAAAAACAGCAAACAGAAACGAGGGAAAACAACGCACGGCGATGGCCACAACAACGCGCCTTTGGAAGTCTGCTAGATCTTTCCCTGTTGCTGATGACACTCGTCCTAAATAGCTTAAAAGACCGAGGCGCACGTGCTGGGAGCATCGCGGCATATCAGCACCTCCAACTATACCATCTTTAAGCAAAAAAAAAAAAAGCCATTTCGTACAGTGCGCCTCTGTACATAACTTTTGCTTTTTCTTTCTTTTTTACGCTTACACCTACAGAAGCATGTTGCACATTTGAGTATTAATAGAAATGTTATTACGATGTAGCCCAAAGCACATCTTAAAACAATATCAATCACTTTGTGCGGTGTAGAGACAATGTGCGATCAGCAACTAATCCCGCCCTTGTTAAGTGATCACATCACTCACTGTATGTATGAGTGATGCAGGCACTTACACAACATCGCGCATAGCAGTGTGAACTCGTTAAGTCACACGTTTAATCGGGCATCTGCAACAGGCCCGCGAACACATGATGTTGTAAGTGGTTGGCAGCCTACTTCGGCAGAGCTGCTGCAGGCGCCCAGCTAGCGCTGTATGATTACTACATACGAAAACAGTACACTCACCGTTAACAGGCCCACGTTGTCCGTGTCCGCCACTCCATGAATATTCCTTAATCCAAGCGTCACTTCGAACACGGTGTCATGCGTGACCACCATTGAATATGCGCCTGTTCGCTAGCACACACACAGCGGCCAAGACCCCAGACCAACGCAACGCATTTGAAAGACGATGAGACAGAGAGAGCGACGTTGAGATAGAGAAGGAGGAGGCACTGGCGGCGCCGCAGCTGTCGACGCTGGTGTTCGGTCACGCAACTATTCGCTTATCTACGCCGCCGTTGTGGGAGCAACGCTGGCCGTGGTGAGCGGGGTGGAAGAGGGGGAGGAGCTTGAAACCCGCCAGGACGGCGCCGAAAGGCAAACGCTATAGCGCATACGGCGGACGGCCGTTCGTCCCGGAATGACTCCTTGTAAATGGCAACTCTCCTTCCAGCCAGTCGCACAGCGACGCAGGCTATTTACCAGCCTCGGGTTCTTTGAGTATTTTGACGGAATGCGATTGCAGTGGGCGAAAAATAGTGATGCAAAACTTGCGGAAAACAAAGTGCACCATGGAATGACCAGAAACAATAATTATTTCGTCCTCGGTGGCATTAGCGGGAGAGCATCGCTACACCTTTTTCCAGAGGAATTTCTTTTTGCATTGTCAGTGTCTGGCACTTCCGCGTATGGTGCCGCAAACTCTGAATGCGTAGTCGAAGCTGGAACAAATTATTCCACAGTCGCGGATGTTTAGAAGGCTTGCACGCACCACGAAACGTGCCGAGGTTGTTATAACAAACTTTTTGCTGACCACAAGATCAGCACATAATTCCATATGGTTGCCCAATGAGCTAGCTAAGCACCTGTAGCAAAGGCAGGGCGCGTTCTTGTTAAACGTTGTTAATATAAACGATGGTTGTGCATAAGTGCAGTGACAGCTTTCCGTGGGAATTGTTCATAACCCACGTTTTCGAGCGTAGAAGCACCTCAGCGTAGCTAATCAGCTACCACAGCAAGTTCGTAAGCAACGATCAGGTACGAAATTGTGCAGCTGTTTTCCATGTACTGAATAGTCCGTGTACAGTGCGTTGACCACCGCCATTCCTTAAGCCACCTCCCATATAGACTCCCAGTCTGAACAGGTGTGGGACCTTAAACAATAAGAAGCAGTGCCTCCCCCCCCGCACACACACACACACACGAAATTCGGGGGTGCACGGGCTGATACACACGCATACTTATTCACAGGCGCACACACATACCGTATACACACATACGGCCACACACACACGCGACCGTAAACGCACGCATGCATGGGCGTACACATGTGCACAGGCACGCTTAACACAAGCACGGACTCGCACATACGCGCGCACGCACACATGCACGGGTGTACACACAATCGCGCTTACACGCACACACACCCACCCATACTCGGGCGAACATTATTTGTGTGTATATAATCCATAGCAAACATGCAGCATATAACCAACGCTAAGGAAAGCTTTCGTAACATGGATTGCAGTTAATTGTCATTATAGATGAAACGCGATTTGCTTCTGCTGACATTCTGCTGTATTCGGAGAGCACCTTCACACATTCTAAGTCAATTAGGCCGTCATTTAACGCAACGTCCACATATTCGTGCAGTAGCTGCGCTGCTCGGCCGCCAATCCGAAGATCGCGGGTTCGATGCCGGCCGTGGCAGTCGAATTAAGGCGGAGGCGAAAAGGTAGAAAGAAGCCTTTGCACTGTGAAAATCTCTGCAGCCTTCCACTACGACGACCCTCATAATCATATCGAGGTTTTTGAGACGTAAAATCCCAAATATTATAATTATGTGTTCTTCTTATGCTGCATATTCCATCTGATGAATCGGCACCTACACCCTTCTCAGGCACAAAAGCACCCTTAGAGCCTATTTTAGGGTGCTATTGAGGCAAGCACCCTAACAAAGGGGTGCTTTTTTTCAATCGACCATTTATGGGTGTTAAAGGGTGTTGCAAGGGTGCTTTCTCGTAAAAGCACCCTTTTTACACCCTTTTGGGTGCAAAAATTTTTACTGTGTGGGGTAGAAACACCCTTCCCTACATGCCCCATTTCATGCTTGGCACGTTTAGTGCTCGTGCCTTATCAAAGAAATATCTCGATGGATTGATAAGCAGGGTTTAACGTCCCAAAACCACCATATGATTATGAGAAACACCATAGTGGAGGGCTCCTGAAAACTTGAACACCTGGAATCTCCAACGCGCACCCAAATCTCAGCACACGGACCTACAGCATTCTCGCCTCCATTGAAAATTCAGCCGCCACCACTGGGATTCGATACCGCGACCTACGGGCCATGTACCTTAGCCACTAGACCACCGTGGTGGTGCCAGAGAATTATATCTTGAAACGCTTCATGCTTCGCCCACCCACAGTTTTTTTAGAAGTGGAGCGTCTTCAAATCGAGCTCATTCCGGCGTCTGGCGTGACCACTCTTACTGCGCATGCGCGATCCCCCTCTCTCTTCTGTCGTACACTCTCCCTCTCTTGCCGCGCAAAGCCGATGCAGACAGCGCCGCCTAGTCTATGATCGCTCCCCACTGACTCTCCTCTCGGCATTCCTCCCGATTGCCTTTACACTCCCATTGTGCATGCGCGACCCTCTCTCATGTCTCCTATAGAGACCCCCTTTTCGCCTCGAAACGCTGACGCAGAAGTCGTCTGCTAGCAAGTTTCTTGATTCACACACACCCACCCACACACATACACACACACACACACATACACACACACACACGCACGCACGCGCGCACACACACACACACACCATATATATATATATATATATATATATATATATATATATATATATATATATATATATATATATATATTAAGGGAAAGAAGTGTATACCTAAGGGCTCGTTTTTCCGTGTTTTAACACAATAATAATGAGATCTAACAGACAGTAATGCCAAGGAATGTACAGGGGAAGTTATTAGAACCAATTGATAGTAAATAAGAAGAAAGAAAAGTGGATGAAAAAATAACCAGCCGTGAGCAGGAATCGAACCTATGACCTTCGAATGGCCCAGTTTTTTGAACGGGACGGGAACTGTCGTAGGTTCGATTCCTGCTCACGGCTGGTTATTTTTTCATCCACTTTTCTTTCTTCTTATTTACTATCAATTGGTTCTAATAACTTCCCCTGTACATTCCTTGGCATTACTGTCTGTTAGATCTCATATATATATATATATATATATATATATATATATATATATATATATATATATATATATATATATATATATATATATATATATATATATATATGCACAAACAGTCATAGACACATGCGCCATCACTATACACACACGCACGCGCAGGCACACACACACACGCAAAATACAGCTGCTCTCGCTGCACAACCGTTCACTAGCCACGCACTGGATTTCGACCTCCAAGGTAAGCCCGGTGGAAAATTTTTCCTGTGTGTTGTTTACAATAAAACTTCACAGCTTGCGCGTTTAGTAAACGCGGACTGTGAATGTCTGTGTCCAATGAAAGTCTTTTATCTCTCAATGTTCAATAGCAGCAATTGGCATGATCCAGTAGGAAACACTCCAGCACAACGCCACGATGAGTGCCAGCGTCTACTCCGCCGCCAGTGTAAGCGTTAGCGCCCGCTCTTTCGTATCTACACACATGGTGGCCTTTAGCCGCTCATGGTGTAATTTTTATTATGCACTGACATCGAACAATACTGGACCCTATAGCATTTGGCTCCACGCGAGCACCGTCGAAGGAATCGAACCGCGACACCTGAATCAGCAGCCAAGTACCTATACCACTGCGGTGGACATGTATATTTAATTCGTGCGTTTGCCACCCCTTGGAGGGCGTAAAAGCCTGTGGTTTAGCCATAGTTATTTCTGAGCGAAACAGTGTGAATATAACGTAGGATGCTCGATTTCAATGACAAGACGCTAAAACCACGTTCCAATCGCTGTATGCATCCTGCTACAGGCGCAGAAAAAAGCAATGGAGCATATAAGAGCCTTTAACAATCCTAGAGAACCAGTGTAAGAAAAAAATGTAAAGCATAAACTCGAAGTTGCTTTAAGCATCACGGATATGATATTCATGCAGTGACTTCGTAATATTATGTAACTGACACGTTGTGCAACACATAATAGAGCACATCGTATAACGCACGCTATAAAATTTTGTGAGTCAGTATAACGCTTAAAGGGCAGTAAAGTCAAATAATTTATGTCAGAGAGACGTCTAAAGTGACAATATTACCAACAGCAACAAGTTACATAGAAATGGAGGTAAATGTATGAGAACAGAAGCCCCGTGAGTTGGGCAATCGCAAAATCTCATGTGACGTAATAAAATGCTGCTTGTTCATTTGTGTTTTAAATGCGAATCATTTCTTAGCGAACTTCAGCGAGTTTGAGCGTATCTATCTATCTATCTATCTATCTATCTATCTATCTATCTATCTATCTATCTATCTATCTATCTATCTATCTATCTATCTATCTATCTATCTATCTATCTATCTATCTATCTATCTATCTAGCCACCTACGACATTCAGCTCTCCTGGCCGTTTCGATAATGGTATCGTTATCAACCATGGTATAGGATAGCATGACTGTATGAAGAACATATCTGACTAGTCATAATATGAAAATCATGACAAGCATGTCATGAATGCCATGATTTACATTTCATGGTCCTGCAGCTCCTGCGGTGGTTTCGTTCACATGGCATGTTGCAAAACTGATATGGTATGACATGATTGCATGTCGAACACAAGCGACTGACCGTAACATGAAAATCATGACATATGTGTAATGTAACAGCATGACTACATGCCACGCTCATGATGCGGTCACGGCCGTTTCGTTAGCTTCACATGTACTAAACTCGGTATTACGCGACGCGAACAGATGACATAGGTAAATGACCCATCCAAACATGATAATCATGACATGCGTGTCATGAAACAACAAGAATACACGCCACACTGATGATGCACTCGCGGCAATTTCGCTAGTTTTTCATATGCCAAATTTTGTATTACGTAACGCCAATGGATGACGAAGGTTTGTGACTGATGCAAACATGATAATCATGAGATGCGTGTCATGTAAGAACATGACAACATTCCGCAGTCAAGCCGCTGACACATTTTGACGTGACGCGGTGTGCGTGCTCGCTGGTATTCATTTCGTCCCGTCATGCCGGCGTTGCCAAGCCAGGCGTCGGTCCTGAGATATACTCGCAGGCGCGCGCCGCGTTGCTTTGCTTTGACGCATGCGCGTTTCGGCCCGTCCGGCGTTCCACCATCACAAAAGAGGGAGACGCAGTGTTGTCTGCGTAACGCGTCGGCGTGAAATGCAGCATGCCACCTTTCGCACCGGTTGCCACTGGGCCACGCCGACGAACGCTGGTCGCGCCTGGAGTCATATTTTAGAGCGCTCGCGTTTTGCTAACGTAGCGTCACTGTGCACAGCGTGCGTGCACGTCAACGCTACAACGGAGTATAAAGGGTCCTTAATGATGCGCTCGCGGCCGTTTTGCTAGCTCCACATATACCAAATTTGGTGTTACGTGACGTCAATAGATGACAAATTATATGACTGGTGACTGGTGAAAACTTAATAATTCTGACACGCGTGTCATGCAAGAACATGACAACATGTCATGATCATAGCGTGCTCGCAGCCGTTTCGTTAGCTCAACATATACTAAATTTGGTATCACGTGGCGTGAATAGATGATGAAGGTAAACGATCATTTACCTCCACCTCGTTAGGTTGTGCTGATTTTAAAGTGACATATAGACAGAGAGGAAGAAGAAGAAGTGGATCTGAAACCTGTATCTACACAGAGCTGGTCAGACAACATCACCCCTCTGCGCATTCTGCGGAGAAATGGAATCACTAGATCATTATTTTTTGTATTGTCGCCGCTACGAGATACTTAGAAAAAGTTACTAGTTATGCCATTTCGGAAAATAGGCCTTAGATTGACGGCGGAAACGGCGCTAAGCTTTGGCGCCTCAGCTTTGGGACATTGCCACAGGGATGCTTTCAATGCCGTTTGCGATTATATTCAGGCAACCAAGCGTATACCTTTGTGATCTTCAATAAAAAAAAATATTTATTACTCTCAAGGGCAGAGTGAAGTAAACGCAGCTGAGTGGTAAACATAACACCTCAAATCTCAAAATTGCTCAACTTGATTTTTTTTCGTTTGCTCTTTTTATGTTGTTTTTATTTTTACATTAGTCTTGTTATAATACCAATTCATTACACATAGTTAAAATGAACACAGAAAAACTGCACTGCACTTTCTTAGCCAATCCCCCTGAGTGGGTACGAGCCAACCTCCCAGGGAAACAAAACAAAACAAAAACAGTCGCTGTTTCTGTGCACTATTCAATTTCTGCTCTTTTCTTGGACTATTACGCTGACATCCATTTCTAAGCGGTGTGCCGACAAGACGTCGGGTGAAGACTTCGAGGGCTCAGCGCCCTGCAGGTACGAGGTTCCTTTATCAAAGATTTGGCTAGTACGTGACCACTACGGTGGTTGGTAGGCATCGCCACTAGCCTTATGCTCGTCCAAGTGCGTTAAACCACTTGAGTGATACTGCAGGACCCAATGAAAAGCCTGGTAGCTTACAGGTGCGCCCAAGCATCATAAAGCCGGCCCGTTTGCAAATTCACAACCGCGAAATGGCTCCAGCGAGCACAGCAGCAATGGAAAACGATGAAGCTGAGAGCAAGAAGCTTCGCTTAGAAGAGAATCCTCTCGACGATAAAACGTCGATTATTACCTAAGTGATGAAGAAGACATGGGCGTAGATGAACCATTTACGTTGGTTACTTATAAAAAGAAACGAGCAGAGGGTATCCCAGTCGTCTTTCGTCCAACAGCTGAAGGTGCTAGGTTCTGTAAAGTGAACCCCAATCGAGTGTCAGCTGAAGTAGTTTCCGCTGCTAAAGAAAAAGTGCAGTCATTCAGAACGACCAGAGATGGAAGCTTCAGTGTCATCGTTTCTTCCTTAAGTTCATCCAAGCGTCTTCTGATGCTTTCAAATGTAGGTGGCTTGGAAGTTAAGCCTTTCATCCCAGAGTCATACAATCGAAACGTTGGGAAAGTAAAACATGTTCCTCTGCAGTATTCAGATGAACAACTCCTAGAGTACTTGACACATACAGGGGTTATATCGGCGCGACGGCAAATAAAATACTACCGCCAGGAAGATGGAGGAGTAACGTCGCGTCCACTTCACTCAGTGATTCTGACTTTTCGAGATGACCGCCCGATTCCAGGAAGAATCTACTTAGGATTCACCAGTCACCCAGTGGATGAATATCTTGGTCAAGCACTTCGGTGCTATAACTGCCAGCGATTCGGACACATGGCGAAAAGTTGCCGTAACACACGCCGGTGTAAGATCTGCTCAGAAGAACACCATCATAAGGAGTGCAAGCCTGTTCTTCAGCCTAAGTGTGCAAACTGTGCAAATAATCACGCTGCCTCATATTCAGGCTGCCCGCAAAGTAAAGCTGCTGCAAAAATGAGTCGACATGAGCTCATCCATGGAAGAAAACCGCGCCCCAATGAACCATCTCCAAACCTTGAGATTGTTCATCCTGTACGTGATCCACCTCAGCGGCCACCGCAACAACAGCCGACAAGCACGCCAAGAGAACCGCCAAGAGAGCCGCCAAGAGCACACCCGAGAGACCACTCACGAGAAGTACCTTCAAGTAACCCAACCTATACGCGTCAAAGCTGCGAACGCCCACGCGACCTCTGCCGGAAATTAGCAAAACCGACAGTGCCAGTGTTCGCCCCAACTACAACATCGAAACGCCACGTCATTTTCAGCAGGCCTCAGAAAATCAACCATTCAATGGACATCGTGCCTCTGCATCAGTCATGAAATTGATTTTGCCAATGCTTTTCGCAGCACTTAAGGCAATCCTGTCTGCTCTACCGGAAGCAAACAACCTGCCAGAAGTAAAAGCCCTGCTGCCTCTGGAAGCACTATTGTGTCAACAGTCCGGGTCAAACCTGCGACAAGTAACATATGAATAAGCGCTACAAAGATGTCTCCATATACCAGGGGAAGGCCAATGATCTTCGAAGGAAGTGTGCTGACTTCCGTAAACTCCTTCTGCAGTATAATTTCCCAATACTTTGCATCCAAAAGGCAGGAATGAATGATGATTTCCGCATCTCCAACTAAGTGATATATGAGTCATCTCGTCAAAGTGGTCCTAGCAGAGTGCATTTGTGCGTCCGAAAGGACCTACCTTCTCACCAAGTTCACTCAAGTGATTCGGACTTCCCGGAATTCGTCGCTTGCAAAGTATCCTTTGGTGAGCAGTGCGTAACAGTGATCAATTTTTACCTACAACCTTCAAGCCGCATTTCGGTGGAAGAGCTAACAAATATCTTCAACATTTCTAATTGATATAAGTTTATATGCGGAGACTTTAATGCGCACAACATAATCTGGGGTAGTGATCGATGTGATGCACGTGGAAACATTGTTGAGTGTGCCGCAGACAAATGCAATTTGACAATTTTAAATGACGGCTCCCCAACTTTTCTCTGAGGGCATAATTACTCTAGTTGCATCGATATAACCTTGTGTTCCCAAGATCTAGTGAATGGTGTGGTATGGACAGCGGATGTAGAAACACGTAGGAGTGACCATTTTCCCATTCTAGTAAATCACCCGTACTTGCGAAAAGACGACACCAGACGCTACAGCAAACTGACGAACTGGAAAGCTTTTCGGTACCACCTAACAAACCAAAATAGTGAACTCACGACAGTTGAAAGCTTTACTGAATTTCTGCAAGATAATGCAAATAAATGCACAAAGCAAGTCCCGACTCCAAAAGATTATGCTGCAGTCGATGGAGAGTATGAACATCTAAGAGCCATCAGACGACGTTCAGAAAGGGTATATCGACGCAGCGGAAGTTTAGAAGCATACAAAAATGCACAGAAAATCCACAGTGTTATGTGCAGACGGCTAGAAAATTTAGGTAAACGATGCTGGCGTGATTTCTGTGGCACGCTCTCTCCCCACACACCTGTTCCAAGAATTTGGCTTGTAATTCGAGCACTTAGTGGCCCTGTATCACAGAGCTTCCCATTTCGTGCTCTTGCTGTAGCCTTAGACAAACCGGAAGCTGTGGTAGCAGATGAATTTTGTCAACTTATCAGTAGGCGTGCCGCATCACAATGTGGCTTATTTGATAATTCTGTCGCGTTAGCCAGCCAGAAAATTAATGCTTGCTTTTGGGCCCAGCATCCTCAACTAGACCCTGTATTTACGTTAAGGGAGCTGCATTGTGCTATAGCATCATGTCATCGAAAATTGGCCTCTGGACCGGATGGCATTACGTACAATATGTTAAAGAACCTTGGGCCCACAGGCACAACTATTCTTTTAGATATATACAATAATCTATGGACGAAAGAAATTGTACCCGAGTCTTGGAAGTCTGCTCGCATCATTCCGATCTTAAAACCGGCTAAGACGCCCCTGAACCTTGAATCCTTCCGTCCAATCAGTCTGACAAGCTGTCTATGTAAGGTAATGGAAAAAATGATTGATGCGTGACTTCAATGGTGGTGCAACAGAACTGGTGTATTCTCCAATTACTTGACAGGTTTTAGGAAACAGAGATGCACAATGGATGCAATACTGGACTTAGTAACGTATGTGGAGCATGAACGCGCCTGTGGTAGTTTGACGGTCGCAGTGTTCTTGGACATCACAAGGGCATTTGACACAGTCAGTCACACGCATGTTGTGCTGAGTATGTTGGAACTCGGACTGTCCGGCAGGTCTTTGCGTTGGGTATCCAAATTTTTATCAGGTCGTAAAATATTCATGCAGACGAGCGAAGGAAAAAGTGCAGAACACGACGTCAGACAGGGAATGCCTTAAGGAAGCGTACTCAGCCCTCTTATTTTCAACTGTGTTATGGCTGATTTAGCTAAAAGACTGCCTTCCAGGTTAAAATACTCCTTAGATGCAGATGATGTGTGCATTTGGGCATCTGGCACAGACATACGGTTAATTCAGATTGCATTGCAAGACGGAATGAATATTATCAACAACTTTTTAAAAGAAAGAGGAATGATTCTATCGCACGCAAAGACAGCTGTATTGCCCTTCACCCGTGAGAAGTTAAAGAACTTCAATCCCAATTAAGAAGAAGAACCACTAATGATTGTGACACAGCATCGGTTTCTTGGAGTAATACTTCATAGGCAGCTATCATGGGCACCTCACATAAAGAAACTCGAGAACGAGGTGAATACGCTAGTGAATATACTCCGCAGAATTGCTGGGACATCATGGGGCAGATCTGTATCATCCATGCTCGCTGTTCACAATGCTTTATTACGACAAAAAGTTGCATATTCTGCAGCAGTGTTACACGGCCTTTCCCGCACTTCAGAGGAGCGACTTCAAAGACTATTAGCTATAGGGGACTGCGCGTCTGCATAGGTGTTCCACGAGCGACTTCCAGCAGCCTTGTCATAGCAGAGACTCGGCAACCACCCTTTCCAGTCATGAGAACAATTGAAACATGCTGGCATTTTTTTTTCGCTTAAAGACGCAACACAAGGACCACCCATTGACACTGGAGATTTTACTAAGAGATAAAAGCAATGCTCATAACGATGTACAGAGTAATGTACATATATTACCCAGAAATTAATTCTGGAGCTCTGAAATGAACTATCCTCCATGGCTGCTTGTAATACCAAGCATTGAATTCTCAATGAATGGCATTATCACAAAAGAGAGACATGTTCATCCAAGCTGCTCAACAACTAGAGCTTTATCAGATACACATGCGGTATCCAGGGTACATACATATTTACACAGATGGCTCAAGTACAACAACGTCTTCAACATCGGCATTTATCATACCACAGCTCAATACTCAGGAATCGTTTAAATTATGTCGCATGACGTCATCTACTACATCTGAGCTTTTCGCTATTTTGTATGCTCTAAGGTTTATAAACTCGGTAGCAGACGCTAGAAAATGGGTACATTTCAGTGACTCACAGGCCGCATTAAGATCACTCTCCAGTACAAACAGGACAGTAATATGCGATAGTATGACATACGAAACATTGAAGGAGCTCACCAAAGCAAAGAAGGCGCAACATGAGATCAAATTCCAATGGATACCTGGCCACTGCAACATTCCTGGAAACACAGCTGCCGATGAAGCAGCACGACAAGCACATCGTAAAGACGTTACTGTTTCTTTACCGATTTCGAAAAATGAATTGCGTAGTATTATAAAGAATACAAGTTTCAGAATGAGCAAAACTGCTTGGTTTGACAAAAGTACAAAGAACTGCGATTTATATCACGTCGATCTATTTATTGAATTCAAAATTACGCTGGCATTAGATAGAAGGATGGAAACTGTAATTCACCGATTGAGGCTAGGCACCGCATACACAAAACATTTTTTGCACAGAATCGGCAGAGCTGAAACTCCTGAATGCGAATGTGGATTTATAGATGAAGACGTCTGTCACTTTCTCATAGACTGTCCACATCACGACACGCCGAGACGCCGTCTTAAGTCTGAACTGTTCGCATTGAACCGCAGACCATTCATCATGAAAAAACTTCTGGGCCCATGGCCTACTGGAGTTTTACAGTCCCACGCTTTAAAAGCATGAACACGTTTTTTACAAGATAGCGGGATTGCTGATAAGTATTAACAAAGAACAAACTTTCATTTGTAACACATGTACTTATGTACAGTATCATGTGACACCCATCACGTGTGTGTTCTGAAATGAATAACGTGTCGACTATTATGTACATACGAGCGAATGCATCTTTATAAGGACCAGACGTGTGCTTTGCTGTTTTGTGCTGGTGGACCGAATATTAACGAGGGACATTTCCAGAGACTTCTTACATTGACTTTCGAACATTTACTTACCATTGTGATATGTGCGCATAAGTTTGTCTTTGCATATCTGTGCCCGAGTTTTCTATTTTCCATGCACTGCTTTGTATGTTTTGCTTCAAGATACGTGTTCAAGTTTTAATCAACGGCTAAGGAGTAGCCGGCGCCATAATGTTGCGCCAACATCTCCTTATATATCATATCAATAAAAAAAAGACATATAAACATTTCTCATTCGTGCTTCGCATATCATAGATTCCCACTGTACGTGGGATCTGCCAATTTTTATTCGTGGAAAAGAAGAAACACCGGACGTTACTACGGGGAATGGCGCGAGTGGTTCAAAAGTTTGATTTTCACCTCGTTCAAACACCTAATGGCGGTCAGTGGGTTAAATGGTTAAACTGGACAGGTCGCGCCATCTAGCGCGGTCCAGTCGAACCAAGCACGCCTGCCATTTCGGAGCCTAAAGTAGGCAATCGTTCATTGGCCATTGTTGCTGCCGTGGCTCCCTCTACTTTCGTTCTGCTAATACTAGTGGTGGCCGCGCAGTAGCACAAGTTACCACTTAGAGGCAGGTAATTTGAAATGTGCTAACGCGATACGGAAGTAAAGTAGCAAATTTGTCTCCTTGGCATATACTCATAAAAAGGAGCGCAAAAAAGGGCGAAAAACACACATGAAAATCTATGACACAAGTGCTGTCTAACAACTGAAAGTTTAGATGAAAAAACGTCTCTTTATATAGAAACATGAATGCATAAAAAAAAACCTTGACATGCCACACCAAGCGCGTAATCAGGGATGCTGTAGATACAAAATGTCAGCGTCTGTGAGTTCGATTGAAGATTGGCTCACGCACCTGTCTCCGGCTTTTATGATTTCATACGCCACAGTGATTCCACGCGTGCACTGCTTTCTATGCCTCATCAACACAGTGGTTTTGTTAAACTCAGCTGCGCAGCCACACTGCCGGTAATGAAGGGCAAGATGCGTGGATTGTGTACTTTTCAGAGAGGTAGTATGATTCTTTAGACGGACGTTGACACAACGTCCTGTATGCCCAATGTACATGCGCCTGCATGAGAAAGGGGTGGAGTACACCACTCCGCTCACACAGTCAGTGATATCCTCACAGTGGTATCTAGAGCAACCTGTGGCGCTGACAGTAGCCTGCCCCTTTGCACTCTTTTGTCACCTCTCGCACACACGCTTATTAGCTTCTTGCCAGCACGAAAGACAGCGTTCATGTCACAATGACTCGCCTCCTTTTTTCAAATGGTGCAACAGGCCGTGCAGGTATGGGATGACGACGAACTTTCTTCGCCGATCCGAGGCCACATCCGCAGTGGCAGAACGCGATGCGGCCACTAAAAGGTGATTTGGTTCAAATTAGGAACTCCCTTGGCACAAAAGTAGCACTACGGGGTTTCTATACCGGTATATCAGTAATCAACATGGGCTTAATTTTTGCCTTTAATTTCCTTTTAATTGCATTTATTGCTGAACTTGCATGTACATGAACTACCGATGAGTATTTAGGCCTACGACAGGTGTATTGGAACACCTTCGGTCCAATTTTTCTTGGTTAGCTGTACAATCTGTGGAATGGTTAAGGGTTTGTGTTTTTTTGTTTTGTGTATATGAGTTGGTGCACTGCCGAATGCCCATAATAAACAATGTTAGTTGTAGCTTTAAAGCACGCTTTTCGCAGCTTCTTCTTGCCGCATTTCTATTCCCTGTGATGTCTTGCTTCGCAGCACCACATTGCACTAAAAAAAAAAAAAAACATTTCACGAGGGGTGGAGGGTTGGAGGAAGCCAACAAACAAGTACCCTATTTTCAGCTTTCTCGTATTACCATTGCTACTAACTGCGCGGGAAAACGAATCTTAGTTCCTTACAGAAAAGAAAACACGAAGGGAATATAAAGAATCGATGGGAAAGGGGGCGCACATTCACTTGAGCGGAGAGTCGGTAACTACAAAGCGTACGCCGTACGGCGTCAATAAACCAGCCCGAGTATGGCCCCAAACTGTACGAGCTCTATTCAGCGGAAAAAGTTTTCGGATAATGGCGCCATCAAGGCGCCAATAAATATCAGGAACATTTCAAAGAATATCGGGCCAGTTCCAAATTTATCCAATCGTGTTTCGCTTCTGTGCGGGTCAGTTTGGTTAACATCGCGGAAGAAAAAGAAGAGGAAGAAGATACATGATTTCTTTAGGGATCCCATGGCAAAAAAAATTAAAATAGTTAACCATTATACATCTGAAACTGTAGCCTTAGGAATGGCATTCGTTTTTCTGGCGTAATACTATATGACGTGCCGCTGGAAAACAGCAAAAAAGAAAAAAAAGAGAAAAGAACGTTTACAACGCGTGCTTTGGGCTAAACCATCGTGACATCATTCAGTGAGACAGGTCTCCTAATCTCGTTCTTTCTTTCTTTTTCCTTTTTTGCTCCT
This sequence comes from Rhipicephalus microplus, assembly GCF_013339725.1. NCBI lineage: Eukaryota > Metazoa > Arthropoda > Arachnida > Ixodida > Ixodidae > Rhipicephalus > Rhipicephalus microplus. Next base: position 115,469,791 of record NC_051170.1, on the reverse strand, counting down.
GTTGAGGGTATGGCTTTTATTCTTTGGATAGACGTAATTCTGTTCCACGCCGTCCCATGCACAGCCTGCTTCCTTATTTATTAACATCACCTTGAAGCCGGAGTATGAAAAGAGCTAACATGAGCTCAATGGGAACGGGCAAGCGAGGAAAAAAAGAAAGTCTAGGGAGACGCACGCGGAACAGCGGTGTTACGGACGCCATTTTGTTAAGACGAAAATTCAATTTTGTCTACGGGATAGAGCAGCGTGTCTTGAGTACTTTGTGCTACAAAATCTTTCTCAATTTTCTTGTTTTGTCTTTCCTCCTCTGCCTGGCACGCGTCCTTATTGTTTTTATTTTCGTTTAGAGCGTACTCGAAGCGGGAGATACTTCAACGGGAAGAGGGGAGGACCCTGGTGAGGCAGAGTGAGCGCATCTTGCCGGCATTTTCTGTTCTCCTAGAGGACCGATGTCGCCACCACTTTTTGCGGATGCCGGCCCTAAATATATCCACGCCGCCTTCTACTCTCTGTGCGCCTCGTATTCCTTTTCCACACCCTTTATTCCTTACAGTGACCCTCCTTCGTACCTCCCCCTATGCGTCAAAAAAAAAAAACAAGGCCTGACAACCATATATTGCGTCAGAGTATTGGCTTAAAGAACGCGCAGGGCAGCGGACCGAGGCAACAGCAGTAAAGAAAGAGGGGACAGAAGAGCTTGAAAGTAGAGATGAACTGAGAGTATTAAAGGAGCTTAATGTCTCACTTCCTGTTTTCGCATCTTTTTTTTTTTGCCAAGCCATTTTTTATTTTTCGTTGCTCACTTAGTCGTCGCTTCATTTGTCTCGCGTGCATCGATGGAAAGAAAAAACAAAACCACCTTATGCCATTACATTTCCTTTTTGTTTCTTGCATAATTTTTCTGTCCTAAATGTTCCCTAGCAAAGAGGAGAAGAAATACAATGAAAGTCGAAAGTGGCGACGATGCCTTGCTCCTTTGTTCGTACGTTCCAGCAGCCCCGCAGCATCCCTTCTCGCGTTCGCTGCCGAGCACGAGGTCTTTGCGGAGGTAAGCTGCCTAAGGCCTTATCCCCCCGCGTTTGACACAAAGCCCCTGTCTAACGTCTTTCTTCGAGCGGCAAAATGATATCAGCCGTGATGCGCCGAGAAGCAAACCGTCTCTATGCTCGATACATAGGGACTGCTTTGCAGCCGTTGACACGTCCCCCTTGTTAGGTTTTTTCAATATGTCTCCCATTTGTTTCACGGGTTTGTATTTATTAGAGCGAGTACTGGATTTCCTCTTTCGATGTTTCTGCTGTCGTCGGTTTATGCTCTCCGGCGATATGCCTGCCACACCGCAGTTATTGTGTACCGGCACGCCTTCAACTCCTATTTACGAATATACTTTTATGCTGTTTTGCGGTAAGGCCGAGTGTACAAGTGAAGCAAGATATGAATGAAACAGGTAAAAAACAGTTTAGGGGGTGGGGGCTGTATTGGAGCGGGCAAATGTGTATATGTTCTTTTAACAAAATGTCATCGACACCGTTGTCGACCTGGGTCCGCTGTCAGCCGGCGCTTTCCAATGTAACCACTGAACTTATACCTATAATTACCAGCCTCTCGTTGCCCGAAATGAACTGCCGTGACATTTTCGCAATATCTTTTGCTGTCAGAGTGCAATCTAATCAAAGGCCCGGGTTCGCATATTATTTTTTCTTAGTCTTTTGAAGTCAACGGCGTATTCAGCTAACGTCAGGAGTATTCAGCTACCGGATGAAAGTTTGAACTATACAATGTCTTGAGCCGTCGCAACAAAAGAAGTCAAATTTTTGTTTTCATGCAATTTTTAATTTAAGGATATGGAAGCAAGACGGGCAAGGTAAGATAAGCAAGGGCAGGTGTTGCGCGATTGACGCGCGTGTGATTTGAAGTTGTATGGCGGCGCTCAAAGAAAGGTGGCATCTGAAGCTCATATTATTCCGGTTTCCACATATTCTCATGCTTGTAATGCCTGAAGGGTAAGGAAACAACCAGAAACGACACAGGCTGGTTTTTTACTTACCCTGCAGCATTTCACTGAAGATATACAAACTAGCCGCCATCGCCGCCTTAGTATAGCGTTTGCATCTCTGTTTCTTTTTTGTTCTTTTTTTCTTAAGCCACCTTTGACTTTGTATCAGTATTCACATGCACTGCTATTCTCAAGAAAGATTGATTGATTGATATGTGGGGTTTAACGTCCCAAAGCCACAATATGATTATGAGAGACGCCGTAGTGGAGGACTCCGGAAATTTCCACCACCTGGGGTTCTTTAACGTGCACCCAAATCTGAGCACACGGGCCTACAACATTTCCGCCTCCATCGGAAATGCAGCCGCCACAGCCGGGATTTGAACCCGCGACATGCGGGTCAGCAGCCGAGTACCTTAGCCACTAGACCACCGCGGCGGGACGTTCTCAAGAGGGAAGAGAGAGTGTTAATTCGACGTCACAGTTAATGTTCCGACAAGATAGCTTGTCTTCTTTAGGGCTATGTGATGCGGGGTTCTTGTTGCTGATTTGTTTTTCTCCCGGGCTGAGCCTCAGAGAGTTTTGTTAATAAGGACAAAGCCGTTCGGTTTCCAAGAAACACACAAAAAGTTTAATTGAAAAGAAAAAAAGGCAAAGATTCCTCACAAAACAAAACACTTAATAAACAGTTGACTGGACATGACGAAACACATCTGTAAACACCCAACAAAAACGTTCAAAGTCAGTAACTAAACCTAACGTTCGAAAGGGCTGAGTGATGGGAGTAGCGCAAGATATCTGTTCGGTCTCACCCACACGCTGAATTCCGCCGACGATGAGCAAACCGGAACGCGGTGATTCCGGCTTCAGGACGCGGGCAGGACGGGGATGAAGGAACGCTGGCTGCTGACGACACGTCGAGAAACCAGGCCGGAACGTGGTGGCTCTGGCTTTAGGAGTGTGGACCCGTCTGTGACGAGAGAACGCAGGCTGGTGGTGACGCGTCAGAGAACTAGGGTCGACCTAGTCAAGCAGCTGGGCGCACAGCTCGGGCCCGGAGCCCGACGGCTGTAGCTCGCCTGCCGGACCGAAGTCCGCAGGCTCTGGAAAGGAGTTCAGGACCGGATGGCCACGGTCCTTTGGAGCGGGAACCCGACAGCAGGAGGCCCCGGCCGGTGGAAGTCCTGTAGGCTCGGGTCCGGAACCCAACGGCCCATCTTCAGCGCCCGGTCCGGTGACGACCTTCCGCTTGCCCCGTCTTCTTCGAACTCTCCTTGCTCTGGTCTGCTCAAGCTCCTGCTTCAGCTCTGGCCCACTTGTCTCGTTCTCATTGGAGATACTGCTGTCTCGTGGCGTCAAGCCATTGGGCCTTGAAATCTCCGTGTTCGCTGCCCATTGGATGTTTTACCTTTTGTTTACTTCACGTCCTGCCACGCATCCTCGTGCTCGACGCTCTTTAACGTCGTCATTCTTGTTTAAGCAGCCCCGCACGTGCACTCTGGTATTTCTCCTTTTGTTTTTTTCTTTTTTTTCCGTGACGCGCACTTTTCGAAGGCGCGCACTTTGAACGCGCACCACACATCACATACGCCCCCCTTTCATTCAAGTTTTTTTTTTTTAGAAAAAAAAACTGCCGATGAGTGCGCGTTCTGCACTACGTCACAATTACACCACATATTTGCACCACGCAGTTCAACACATCACACCGATGGCACCACACTGCTTCTTCGTTGACATGTCTCACGTCGAAACACCGAGTCCACAGAACGTAACATTCAACCAACAACAATAAGAAAAGTTTTTTTTTTTTTCGAGAAGAAAAAAAAAAAACTGCCGTTGAGTGCACGTTTCGCACTGCACCACAATTTACCCACATATGTCCGCCACACAGTTCACTGCATTGCCCAAAGGTCCACATTCACTAACCTCAAAATACGCAAGAAGTGAGAAAAAGTATGGACACATCTAGCGGATTGTGAAAATCCCCAAATTAGTAGTACACCACCCCTTTTTTTTTATCATATATACCCTATCATCTCAAAAACTATACATCATGTTAATGTTACATTGCATGTAACTTCTTCAAATATTTACAAGCAACACCCTTCCATGGTCCGCAAGCAAGATCCAAAAGAAACCAGCGGGAAATCGAATTTGACGCTTAAGTTATAGCGTCCCATACAAGACGTTTAACTGCTCTAACCATTTGACAAGAGTAAGGAATCGGAAGCCAGTGGAAGAATTCTCGACCGTAAGCTCGTATGAACCTAAAGCTGTGTATCACCAGGTTCCCAACCTCGAAATCACAAGCATACACGCTGGAATGTCTGTATGCCAGTCGGAGGCGTTGCCTCCAGGCGCACCAGTACAACCACGCCTGAATCATTTCATCCTTCCCACGAATGCCTTGCTTGAGCTCGTAAGCCGCTAATCGTTGAGACATCTTAACAGAAGCGACCTCTTCAACCGAAGATGCCAAAGAGCACCAGTCGGCGTCCTTCCTCGTACAATAACCTGCTGGACCATTACTGCCTTCTGGTTCACTTTCCATCCCTTCAGCTTCTGTATTGCTTGTTCATCAATACTTTCAACCCTTCTGCCTGGATCATCGTGATTACCCTCATTGTCACATATAGCTGACCTACATTGCAACTCTACTCTCTGTTCTTCAACAAGTGCTTTTGCATTTTGCTCCAATATTCTTCTAAAAGCATCATCTACAATTTCCCGAGAACACAAGCCATCTCTCTGTATGGGCAAGTTATAATCATGGTGAAAAACCATGTCCGTAGCGTCTGTTGCTATCTCCAGTGGCCCAAAACAATAGGTAGCTGCTACATCAGAGCTTTCATTATGGCATTCGCCGGCATTACCTAGGAGACCTTTTATTGCTCCTTCAGCGGAGCTATTCAGAGGCAATCCTACCTCTGAATAAAGTGCGCTTGACCTCTCACAGGTTTCAAAATACCCTTTACTCTGAATGGAACGTTCTTGTTCCATGCTCACGAAGCATTCCTGCGCTTCAATAAGCTTATCGAGTCTCCTAGTCTTTTGACTGTTTACCTCCCTGTCATACTCTTTCAGAGTTTCTTTCTCTAGCGAAAGGTCATGACGAGGTACAGGGTCAGTCTCACGTAAATTCAAATCGCTCCCGATGTAACTGCTTTCAGAGCACACCTCATCCACTGGTTGACTACTCTGGCTCTCAGACCACGTATATTCAGCGTTTTCCCTCTCAAGCCACTGCTGCAAATCCTCATATTCTAGTTCCAACAGTCTCTTCTTTTCGCGCATCTCTATCTCGAGCAGCCTTTTCTTTTTACGCATTTCTAGCTCAAGCTGCTCCTTCTTAGCGCGTGTCTCTCGCTCGAACTTCTCTCTCCTAGCCCGTGTTTCTCGCTCGAACTCCTCTCTCTTAGCGTGTGTTTGCAATGCAATCTGCTGCTTTTTAGCGTCACATATCGCAGCCCGTTGCTCACGCTCCCTCTCCATCCGCTCCTCGTACCATACTCTAAACTCCGCTCCCGTCAGTCCCATTTTATCCGCCAACTCAATTAACTCCCACGTGTTCGTCATCGTGTTAACCGCGTCAAAAAAAATCTACTGGAAAAACAAACGACTTTGTCCTGTCGCTGCGGACGCCAATTTGTGATGCGGGGTTCTTGTTGCTGATTTGTTTTTCTCCCGGGCTGAGCCTCAGAGAGTTTTGTTAATAAGGACAAAGCCGTTCGGTTTCCAAGAAACACACAAAAAGTTTAATTGAAAAGAAAAAAAGGCAAAGATTCCTCACAAAACAAAACACTTAATAAACAGTTGACTGGACATGACGAAACACATCTGTAAACACCCAACAAAAACGTTCAAAGTCAGTAACTAAACCTAACGTTCGAAAGGGCTGAGTGATGGGAGTAGCGCAAGATATCTGTTCGGTCTCACCCACACGCTGAATTCCGCCGACGATGAGCAAACCGGAACGCGGTGATTCCGGCTTCAGGACGCGGGCAGGACGGGGATGAAGGAACGCTGGCTGCTGACGACACGTCGAGAAACCAGGCCGGAACGTGGTGGCTCTGGCTTTAGGAGTGTGGACCCGTCTGTGACGAGAGAACGCAGGCTGGTGGTGACGCGTCAGAGAACTAGGGTCGACCTAGTCAAGCAGCTGGGCGCACAGCTCGGGCCCGGAGCCCGACGGCTGTAGCTCGCCTGCCGGAACCGAAGTCCGCAGGCTCTGGAAAGGAGTTCAGGACCGGATGGCCACGGTCCTTTGGAGCGGGAACCCGACAGCAGGAGGCCCCGGCCGGTGGAAGTCCTGTAGGCTCGGGTCCGGAACCCAACGGCCCATCTTCAGCGCCCGGTCCGGTGACGACCTTCCGCTTGCCCCGTCTTCTTCGAACTCTCCTTGCTCTGGTCTGCTCAAGCTCCTGCTTCAGCTCTGGCCCACTTGTCTCGTTCTCATTGGAGATACTGCTGTCTCGTGGCGTCAAGCCATTGGGCCTTGAAATCTCCGTGTTCGCTGCCCATTGGATGTTTTACCTTTTGTTTACTTCACGTCCTGCCACGCATCCTCGTGCTCGACGCTCTTTAACGTCGTCATTCTTGTTTAAGCAGCCCCGCACGTGCACTCTGGTATTTCTCCTTTTGTTTTTTTCTTTTTTTTCCGTGACGCGCACTTTTCGAAGGCGCGCACTTTGAACGCGCACCACACATCACAGGCTACCCTGATGAAGCGAAGTCTCGTACAATCACGGCTCAAGACTCGACGCTGGTCGCTGTCGAGTTGAACCTGTCATCCCCGGCATAGTCGTGTGTGCTTTGAGCGCACAAATCTGGCACTTGATTCTCGTTCATTCGAACCACCTTGTCTTGCTTGAAAGCACTCGGGCCACGCGAATCTTCAGAAAACATTGTGTGCCACACGCATACTCATTGGAAAAAATTCTGCCTGCGCACGGTATTCATAAAATTAGTGGAGGTGTTGTTCTTTTTCCTTCAGACAAACCGTAGTTTTTCTCTCGCTTAAAATCAACACATCGACGCCTTAGTGTAACGTGGTAGTACTGGTCAGGAGAATTTGAAAAAAACTTTACCAGAACTTAATGCTAAACGTGCATTCCAGACGCCAGCGAAGGCTAAAAAAGGAGATAAAGGGCATTTTTCCAAAGGTCCCACCATGAGAATATTGCACGAAAGGACTCAAGAGCTGAGTTTCGCGCAATGAAACGCTATGCCTATACGCAGGAATTAATTGCCCCCAGGAATATTGCATTTAGAGACATTTTTCTAAGTTATTCACTTTACCTTTTCCCGTTGTACAGATTAGCCACGAGGTATTTTCACTGGCTAACCTCAGTCAACAAGGGCCTCAAACACACCTCTGCTAGCTGGTAGCAGTCATGCAGTGTAGTCCCTCGAGGATCTGGACAAAAGAAAAAAACCAAGAGCAGGAACAGCGCAGTTTGTGCAGGTTTCCAGTAAACGTTGCCATTCGACAGAAAACATTTCCGATATGTCATACACGGATAATTTGGGAAGGTCATTTGTCGCCAAAATTTAAACAACTTGTCCAGAGCGATTTTCGAAAATCTTAACGCCGATTCTAAATATCTTTTAAATGTGAATGCCTTTCTTAGCCTGGCTGTCAGGCGTCCATCGGGATCCATCCACCACCCTCTCCCAGAGCAACAGCTGCGGAAGAGCGCACGCTTATGCTCGCCCTTAGCAACCAGAGCCTCCAACACCTTGACTTGAACGTGACTTGCCACCGCCTCAATGCAGTGAATTTGAAACGCGTTTGTACCGTTTGTGTAGCGTTTGTGTTTAACTGTGCACGCTAGCAAATAGAGATGGAAACGCATCCCACGTTTCTCGCGACAGAAAAACGCCTCGTGCAGCGAACGGCCCTATTGGCTGCATCATTGAGTTTCATACAATAGTACCTAATGAGCAATCTGGCGCTGCGATCGTGTACCTCCACGGGAAGTATGGGAAGTATAGACTTTGTATTGTATAGGGTTAGCTGGCGAACTGTCTACAAACATTTTTTTACAGTTTCGGCCTCGTTCTTCGCAAAGCGCGGGTAGTTCACGGGGTGCGATGAAAAATGCTGAAGCAGTGCCTTTGTTGTTCGAAGTGGTCTGATTTGCTGCGCTGTTGGAGCTTTATGAGTCGTATTTAACAGTTTAAACTAAGCGTCGTCCACTCAGCGTTGCGCATAAACGTAGCGTCTCATGCTAGCGCAGAATATTGCCTCGAGTTCATGTTTTTCACGAACGCGCGTTGCCTAAGCTCGTTTTAAATAGACTGCATAACGATGACAAAGCTAAGCAGATGCACCGTCACGCTCCGCTGACTCGACTTTACAACAAAGCCACTGGAAGCATTGGTACAGACGCACCTATATCATCGCAGACGAACGATAAGTGTTTCTCACTTAATACTGTATTGCTATTTCCTTAAATAGACAATGCATTCTTTCAAGAGAAAACGAGCATGTTTGTTTTCAAGTGTTGCAAAATATTATTCGTTAAATCTTGATGCGAAATCTGAATCGCAATGGCAGAGCAATGCATACCCTGATGATTGAATTTGCCCAGGTTTCACTTTTGCCACCTTCGCGAAAACAGTTTACGATAAAGTTTGCGTTCAAATAGTTGAAGCTAGTTTCAATTAAATATAAGTTCATATCACTTTGTTTTACACTCAAGAAAGAAGCGTCATGAATTTCAAGAACGTAATCCATCCGAAGTGGATCCGAAGCCTGTACTTCCCAGAATTCCCATGGGGGTACAAGCGCTGCAGAAGGAACCCGCGTAGACACTAGCGCCAGATTCCCTTCAGGGGATTATTATATGAAACTCTGTGGGCTGCAAGGTGTCTGAAAAAATTAAGAAAAAATTTTTAGATGCGGAAGCATCTTATACTCACGCCTTGTAGTGCGCCGTCCGCGCCGTCCGCACCGCTTCTCGAACATTCGACAGCTGACGCGCGCGCATGCGCCGTCGCGCCGTCGCCCACTCTTCCACCATCTGTGCATCCCTTCCTCCTCTACACACCGCGCGTGCTTCACTCCTCCACCATCTGTGCACCCTTCCTCCTCTACACACCGCGTTCGACATCTACAATTCTCCTGATTCTCCAGTGGACGCGCATGTGGCGTCGCGCTTCGAGAACATTCAACAGCTGACAGTGCATGCGCCGTCGTGCTGTATATATACTCAAGGTCGGCGCTCGCTCGCTCAGTTGCCGCTCGTCGGTTGGTTTGTACGGCGCGTCGACGTCTAAGGTCGCGGTGAAATGAATTCCAACGAATCCACAAACACAATGATCGACGTCCCTTCGACCAGCGCCGCCCTTTCGCATACGTGTGTACGTGTTCACTCATTTAACCCCCCCTCCTACAACCACGTTAACCAATTTAGCCATCGACCCAAGTAAGTCGCAATTTAACACCCCATTTCACAACCACGTTAACCAATTTAGCCATCGACCCAAGTAGGTCGCACTTTAACACCCCGTTAACCAATTATATGCTCCGCATCCTCCTCAGTGTTCCCCCGAGGGAAGCTGCGGGCAATTTTTTCTAATGCTGGGTTCTCACGCGCGAAACGCCGTTATGGACGCTACGCAATGCATTCGCATTTCCTCACGATGACCTTCGGGGAGGTAACGTTCCAAAGCATGGAATGAGTCACAAAAACAGTGCTTTAGACCCGTCATGCCTATTCAGCTTAATAACATACTTTATGCGAAAATTTAACAAGAAATGTGGGATAAATACAGTCATGTGCAAGCCACGGGCCCAACAGAAAAGTTGGCGAGCCGCATGTAGCCCGATGGCCGCGCGTTAGAGACTATACTGCTCGGCACCTTTGCCTCGACCCTCGTGCAGGTGCGCTGCAGAGCCCCTGTAGCGATCGGGCTATGCCTTGACCCAGCGAGTCATTTGCCACGCCGGATTAGTGCAAAAAGGACAGTCTCGCCACGTCTGGACGGAGGAAGCCACAAAGGCCGGCCCCACGAGACGTCGCCTGCTGATTGACAGCGGCGCCAACGGGATGGAATGTCGCCAAAGAGGGTTTTGGAGCCGCCACTCTATCTCCGGCCTGGGCCAGTCACGCATCGTTAGCGCGTTAACCGGCAGACGACGACGGCGCTGGTCAAAGGGCTCTCCCCAGAGAATTCCACGAACCTGGCACCTCTCAAAAGGCCGCTCTAGGATCTCCTCGTGGGAACGCAGCCCGCGGCCGGCATCAAAGGGGTCGAGGCGCCCGTGCGTCTTCCGCCCTCCCCCTCCCTGTTCTACAGCAGCGCTGCGACTAGTGGCAAGAGTGTGTGTGTATGTGCAAGCCTGTGTTGTGCCTATATGAACAGACATGATGGGCGGTACTTCATTGAGAGGAACTGCCACATCACCATTGGTCAGCATTGTTTTATATAGTGATCCCCAACCTAGGGACCTAGGGAACGGGGGTCAACAAAAAGGGCGTGGAGTGCCTCGCCCAACGTTCTTCTCTTCTCTTCTGTCATCTCGACAACTCCATGTAAAGATGTAAATAAACTCGTTAAGTTTGCTCAAAGCTCTCCCCTGGTCCTTGGCTCGACGAAGCGACGGCGATCGGCCCCGCTACCCGCAGACTGCGGTCGCCGCGACGCGCAACAACTGGATGGCAAGCGGTGGGATGTGAGCCTGGAGGACGGAGAATGAACAACACGCCGAGATCATGGAGACTGGCAGCTGTGGACTGGTGAGTGCTGGCTTTGGTTTTTGGTTGCCAGGCTGATAAGATAGAAGTGCAATCTTTTCGCTGGTAGAGGCTACCACAGAAGCAGTTGTTTACGGAACTTCTGGGTAGAGAGTGAGCTGCACCACACTAGTTCTCTGTCATGGATTGGAAGCGTTTGTTGAAGAATCAGCTCCTGATTCTGGGGGAGGAGCTGGGAGCAGAAGTAAATGCGGGGATGAAGAAAGACGCAATTGTTAGCGCTATCGATAGCTTGAATCTAAGCAGTGAAGAGATTAAAGAAACATGGAGCGAGATTCAAAAGCGTGAGGAACAGGAGCGTCAGGATAGACGACAGGAACAGGAACGCCAAGAAAAGCGTGAGGAACAGGAGCGTCAGCTAAGGCAAAAAGAACTGGATATAGAACAGTTGCGACTCGAAGTGGAAATGAGGAAGATGGCATCTTGTACCGCCACTACCGGACTGCAAAAGGTCGCACGTTCGACCAGATTGTAGTGCCGGCTAAGTATCGGTCTGACATTGTGGATCTCTGTCACGGAGTTGGTTGGTCGGGGCATTTAGGAGCTCGGAAGACCAAAAATAGGCTCCTAACGGAGTTTTATTGGCCAGGATGCTTCAAAGAAGTTGAGAAGCACGTAAGAGCGTGTGACACCTGCCAGAGAGTGGGAAAACCGCACGAGAAGGGAAAGGCACCACTTAAGCTTGTTCCGCTCATTTCGGAGCCATTTCGCCGGCTGGTAATAGACGTTGTGGGACCACTCCCAGTGACAAAGTCAGGCTACCGGTATTTGCTTACCGCCATTTGTCCAGCAACCAAATTTCCTGAGGCGATCCCAATGAAGGAGCAAAGCTCCGTAGAGGTAGTCAACGCCCTACTGTCTATTTTTTCGAGAGTGGGCTTTCCTCAGGAGATACAGTGCGACCAGGGCTCAGTATTCACCAGCGTTCTCACTACGGGATTCCTGGAAAAGTGTGGAATGAAAATAATCCACAGTTCCGTGTACCACCCGCAGTCCAATAGTGTAGAGCGGTGTCATTCCGTGATGAAACGAGTTCTGCGAGCCCTTATCTTTGAAAGGAAGTGTCAGTGGGATGCTTGTCTTCCGGCAATGCTGTTTGCGCTGAGATCGGTCACTCATGAAGCGACGGGTTTCAGCCCCGCGGAGCTGGTTTACGGACGGACGCTCAGGTCTCCACTGCGACTTTTGCGCGAAACCTGGGAGTTGAAGAGTGCCGACCCTACGGTGGTCGAGTACATTCTGGAATTGCTGGAAAGGCTGTGGTGTGCTCGCGACATTGCTGAGGCGAACATGAGAGAGGCGCAAAGTAGAGCCAAGAGCTACTACGATCGAAACGCGAAACTGAGAGCTTATCAGGAAGGCGATCAGGTAATGGTCTTGCGCCCCTCACGAGCAAATAAGCTGGAGATTCAATGGGAGGGGCCCCTTCGGGTTGTGAAAAAGCTCTCGGACACAAATTACGCACTGGAACGTAAAGGAAGACGCCGAGATGTTGTCATTTACCACCACAATTTAATGAAGAGCTATGTGGGAGAAGTTCAGAAAGTGAACTTGGCTCTTAACAGCACGGAGGAGCTAGCACCTGAAATTCCAGGCTTGGTGGGGGTTGAAAGATCAATGGATGTTACCGATGTCATGAAAGCCGTAGCACCGGCCGAGGGCTTGACTGAGAGGCAGAAAGTCGACTTACGCAACTTATTGTCAGAACACATCACTGTTTTCTCGGAAAGGCCAGGGCGAACTGAGGTTATCACTCATGACATTGAGCTAACTTCTGACACCACTGTGAAGTCGAGGCCGTATAGACTAGCCCCGCGACAGCAGGAGATCTTGAAAAAAGAAGTGGATCGAATGCTCGAGCTTAAGCTTATCGAACCTTGCGAAAGCACCTGCACGTCCCCTATGATTCTCGTTGAGGTTCCGGGAAAGGATCCACGGCCTTGCGTGGATTACCGCAAACTTAACGCGATCACGAAGGACCAAACCTATCCTATACCCAACGTAGAGGAGCTGGTGGAAAAAGTGAGCGCCGCTAAATACGTCTCGACTTTGGACTTAGTGAGAGGCTATTGGCAAGTTCCAATGACTAAACGAGCTAGTGAATATGCGGCCTTTGTGGCGCCGACGGGCACATTTAGGCCCCTAGTTCTGAGCTTTGGCCTTAAGAACGCCCCTTTTTGCTTTTCAAGGCTAATGAACCGAGTTCTGCAGGGCGCTGAAGGCTATGCTGTTCCCTACTTAGACGACATCGCTATTTATTCCAATACATGGGAAGATCACCTGTACCATCTTAGCGATGTCCTTAGACGTTTGACGCACGCTGGACTGACGGTGAAGCCTGCTAAGTGCCAGCTAGCTCGCGCCGAAGTACGGTACCTAGGGCACGTGGTAGGGCAGGGCAGGAGGCGACCTGATGAGTTGAAAGTAGAGGCGGTTAGCGAGTTCCCGCAACCAGAAAGCAAGACGGCTATCCGCTCCTTTTTAGGCCTGACAGGGTATTATCAGCGTTACATCCCTCATTACTCGGAGGTAGCCGCTCCGTTAACGGATGCACTGCGCAAGAATGCTCCCGAAAAGGTAGTTTGGAGTGCGGAAATGGAGGGCGCCTTCCAGGGGCTCAAAGCGGCTCTTGTTAGCTCACCCGTACTGCATGCACCGAACTATGATCGTCCCTTTATTGTGCAGTGCGATGCCAGCAACAGAGGCTTAGGAGTAATACTGTGCCAGGAGGATGAGAACGGGAACGAGCACCCTGTGTTGTACGCCAGCAGGAAACTCTCTGTTCGTGAGGAGGCCTACAGTGCTTCGGAAAAAGAATGTGCCTGCATTGTGTGGGCTACCCAAAAATTAGCCTGCTACCTCTACGGAACTTCTTTTGTCTTCGTCACTGACCACTGCCCACTGACATGGCTATCGCAAATGTCGGGAAAGAATCCACGACTACTACGTTGGAGCCTTGCGCTTCAGGAGCTTAACTTCACTGTGAAGTATAAGAAGGGTTCCGCAAACGCCAATGTTGACACATTAAGCAGAGCTTTTTAGCTTTTTTTTGCTTTTGCTTTCTTTTGTGTTCAGTTGAGGGGTGTTTTTCCGTAATGATTAAGGGGTATTTGGAGTAATCGAAATTTTTAGCTATGGGCAAGAGGATTAGTGTGGTTGCCAAAAAAAAAAGCGTAGGTGCATTGTGGCACATTTGAAAGACCGGCCTGGTTGCCGAAAACTCATTGCCGGCGCTTGCTGGTTCTAGCGGTGGGTCTTTGTGGTTTAAAATGGTGTTGGGAGACTGCGGTTACTGTGATCTCTCCCGTCGAGCAGCTGATACTACCCGACGTCCGAGATCTTCCCGTCGGCGGAGGAGCTGTAGCGATCGGGCTATGCCTTGACCCAGCGAGTCATTTGCCACGCCGGATTAGTGCAAAAAGGACAGTCTCGCCACGTCTGGACGGAGGAAGCCACAAAGGCCGGCCCCACGAGACGTCGCCTGCTGATTGACAGCGGCGCCAACGGGATGGAATGTCGCCAAAGAGGGTTTTGGAGCCGCCACTCTATCTCCGGCCTGGGCCAGTCACGCATCGTTAGCGCGTTAACCGGCAGACGACGACGGCGCTGGTCAAAGGGCTCTCCCCAGAGAATTCCACGAACCTGGCACCTCTCAAAAGGCCGCTCTAGGATCTCCTCGTGGGAACGCAGCCCGCGGCCGGCATCAAAGGGGTCGAGGCGCCCGTGCGTCTTCCGCCCTCCCCCTCCCTGTTCTACAGCAGCGCTGCGACTAGTGGCAAGAGTGTGTGTGTATGTGCAAGCCTGTGTTGTGCCTATATGAACAGACATGATGGGCGGTACTTCATTGAGAGGAACTGCCACATCACCATTGGTCAGCATTGTTTATATAGTGATCCCCAACCTAGGGACCTAGGGAACGGGGTCAACAAAAAGGGCGTGGAGTGCCTCGCCCAACGTTCTTCTCTTCTCTTCTGTCATCTCGACAACTCCATGTAAAGATGTAAATAAACTCGTTAAGTTTGCTCAAAGCTCTCCCCTGGTCCTTGGCTCGACGAAGCGACGGCGATCGGCCCCGCTACCCGCAGACTGCGGTCGCCGCGACGCGCAACACCCCCTGCAAAAATCGCCCTGTCAGGAAACGGTAAGTTGACGCCTCCTGCACTGAAGTTCAGCGCAGAAGACTATTTCGTCTAGTATATATGAATGAAGCCTTACTTTATGCACTTCCCCTTTCATCTCATATATGCACGTGCTAATATCTTTATTGCAATATATAGCTTTCCCCTTTCCTTAGTAGTGGCTGAAAACAGGAGCTGCTGGGAAGTGAGCTTAGAGTATACTCGTGCTAAGCTCTACCATTCAGGGCATTCCTTTTTTTTTTCTTACTAAAGACTAAAGGTTCCTAAGCACCCTTTGTTAATCATTAGTGAACACAAGGTGGTCCCACTACCTTGCCAAAAATAAAAAGAAAATAGAAGTGTTTCCTTTTTCTGCGATGTTCATGGGTCGTGAAAACGGAACTATCTCTCGGGTTGATATAAGGGGATCAGCGGACGATGGCATTAAATGGCGTGGTACAATAAAAATTGCTCGGCTTTCACGTGCCACGCGAAATATCTAACAAAATTCTCAAATTTCTTCATCAAATTTTTCGCCCTGCCTATACAGTATGCGTCAATTTTATATAACTCCCCGCCTCGTCTCCAAAGGCGTGTTTATGGGGCCCTCAAACTTGAAATCCCTCGGGCAGGTAATAGAGGCGCCATGTGCGGCTGAAATCACGCGTAATCCCGTTAACCGGAGGTAGTTTACCCGATAAATTAATAAGGCGCTCCGCTGTGGGTCTGCCGAAAACCGATAAGTGATGCAGCCCAGGCACGTCGGCGTGTTTAGTGCAACGCCTACGTACCACCGCAGATGCCGGCAAGGGCGCACTCCGTCAGGTCTCGCTAACCCCTACTCTTGAACAAGACTAAACGGGCAATATCTGATGCCTTCTCTAAGGCGGTAGCTCCAGTATATGTGAACACGTGCCACAGCCACGCTTAACAACCGGCTCACCGCCACAAACAACGACGAAAAAAAAAAGAAAACACGCGATGGGCCAAGCTTTACTCTTGTTTTCCCAGTGTCTTCTTGATTGCTTCGCGGCGCGGCGTTGCCTGTCTGAATGCGTGATAAGCGCTCGGTCCTTCCATCGCCGACGGCCCTCGGCTCTCAACCCCGAAAGCAGAGAAAGCCCCCAGTGCGCGCTCAGCTTTGCCGGGCTGAACGCGCGGCGGGCGTCTTTAGAGCAAAGCCATCGGGGGGCCTTCTAAATGTAAATGAGCCGGGAATACGCCTGGGCCGGACGAAGCCTTTCTCGCGCGATCGGGGGAAGGACCTCCTTTCGCGAGTTTGGAAATTAGGCGCTCCATCATTAGGGATAGCATCGCCCGTTCCGGACTGTGGGCTCCCGCGTCACTTTGCGCACAAGGCTATGGAGTCTCCTCCCAAGGAGCCCGCTTGTCTTGCGGTCGGCCATCTGCTCCGCGGTGCCTTAGATTGGCGTTGCACGAATCTCTTTCTCTGCTCCCCCGTTTTCCCCATTCTTTTCTCGTTGCCTGCTGCCGTGCTCACCTTGCTTTTGCGATCTTGTTTATTATCCGACGATCGTGAATACCGTGAGGCGACTATGCGAGGCGTGAAGTAAACTTGCGAGCAGCCTACGAAGCACGTTTCTGGTTCACACTCGCAGTCGCAATTCGTAGTTCAGTTTTTCGTGGAACGGAATGCCGGATAGATAGGCGAATCGCAGACTTTGAGGGTGAACGGATATGAAACGGCTACCCTGAAACACTTGGAAAAGTCAAAAGGGAAGGACAAGGTAGTCAATCTGGCGAGCTTACGGTTTATACTTCGATGCGTGGCAGGAAGCAAGGCGGAAGAAAAGAACGGGCGCACTGCAGCTGCAAGTTCGTGGAACGCGTGTGAAGGAGATTGAAGTTGGTTGCTGAACTACAAACTGCTCTTAAGCTGACACGGGCACTATGCATTAAACACCGTGCTTAGCTAAAAGATGAGGTTCAGGGTTCGGTTCTGTACTCCGGGCCACCAAATCGTCATGCCAAGAATACGTCCTGTCTGACACAAAGTGAGGCGGGAATAGCGAGAGAAAAAAAATTGTGCGCAAGCGTTATTTACACACACACACACAACACACACACACACACACACACACACACACACACACACACACACACACACACACACACACACACACACACACACACACACACACACACACACACACACAATCTATGGGTTGTCAGCTATTTGCTGCGTTTTTCATGCCGGCTACCATAAATAGCTTATGGTACTGCTCTCGCTTCGCGACAGTATATAGATATAGATATACATGCATGCGTAGGAACGTTTCCTGAAATGAAAAAAAAAACAGGAATATGGCTAAGGAAAACTAGAAATAGGCGCATTAGTTATATGCTGTCATAATATAATAGTCAGTAATGTAAATTCGAAGCATTCATTTGCTGCCTAAAGGCGCGTCGACCATTTGTATCTCTCTAGCCACATCTCCTGGGCACCTCCTTGTCTTGGTCAAGAGTATGATTCGCATAGGAGCATGTGAGTGTACGGTGAACTCAAGTGATGTTTTGTCATCGATAACGGGACATGTCTGTCGTGTACGTAATGATAACCTTTGCCTCATTCACATGAGTGAAAGAGAGGGGAATGTTTATTGTGGCGGAAAAGCTCAGAGGTCGGCCTAAATCTATTTTCTGGCCTGCTACTCAGCGCTATGAAAAGAGAGGGGTTGGAAAAGAAGTGAGAGAGAAAAGAAGTTGTTGACGATGGTGAGTTAGGTGGTGATAATGCAATACCTTGGAACCTTAGGTCATTTTATAGTCTCTCGTCGAGTCCTCTCTCACGTAAAAACTTGTTCAGCGCTTTCATAATATCGCGCTGATCAAAAGGCGGCGGTTTATGCAGAAATATTTTAGGAACTTGTTCCTGCACACAATTAACCAAGATGGAAGCAATCTGATTTATTTGCGTGATTTATCGCGGGCAGACGCACAGAACTAGTGAACGCACCACGTATTCGTAACCAGTGTAGTGATCTTGTACTGTGCCTTTAAGTGGTTGGCCGTAATAGAATATTTACCATATAATACGCATATCTAGGATGAGTTAGGGAAGACAGAGGTGACTGTGATTTTATTAAAACCAATATACTGCGGCTGGAATATATGTTGTATTTGTAAACCAGCAGTCCAGGTAGTTCAGCGCTTAAACCAGGACCATATTACCTTCTTACTCAAGAAGTAGCCGAAATGGCACGGTGTAGCCCTAAAAGCGGGCCATCGTATAAAGTATCGTTGGATTGTAGTACACTGTGGCTTACATGCAAACGAGCAAGCGGGTGCCCGGGAAAGACGGCTCACGATAACGCCACATTATTGACTATTCTATTTTCAAGACCGAATACAAACGCTGTTGCGTATGCATTCAGTCACGTGTGGCGCATTTACCCGCCTACCACGGTCCATGGAATGTAGGTATACGCCGCTGGTGTGGGTTTATATTAACTCACATTTTATGTAAACCCAACAGTGCATGGGGAATCTAGACCTTGGAAATATTCGCATCGTAACGTGTTGGAGCCCGTGTCAGAGAAAAAACTTGATAGACTTAAAGAATAAAAGAAACAACGGGCCGAGCCAGAATCTAACGCAGGCTCTATACATAGCAGTCACGGGCCCCACCACAGAAGCACGCATGTAATAATAATAATAATAATAATAATAATAATAATAATAATAATAATAATAATAATAATAATAATAATAATAATAATAATAATAATAATAATAATAATAATAATAATAATAATAATAATAATAATAATAATAATAACATGACAAAACCATGTTACGCCTATCCGGAAATTTCGACCATGTGTTTTTTTTAACGCGAACTCACATCGCCCCGGTAGTAAACGGGCCTCTATAGCATTTCGCCTCCATCGACATGCGACCACTGCACGTGTGATCGAACTCGCGACCTTAGTAGCCAAGCGACGTAAGAACTACGCCAACGTGGCGGACAGAGCCACACCAGTGGTCGAACTGATTTGAAGAAAAAAAAGATCCTGTACGGTTGTCATGTCTGGCGAACGTCAATTCAGGTTCCGCCAATGGCCAATCGCTTGTATAACAATCTAATTACATTAAATTAGTAACTCCTACGACTCACCAAGCTATAGTCAAGCGCCACTCGACCACACAGACCTGTGATTGGGATAAGGGCGTTGTCCCAGCGTATCACGCATTAGTTTCGATAAAATTGACGAACAGACTCTAAGGTGATTGCCGATTCCACTTGACACCGTGAGTTAACTAGTAACTTTTTAGGAGCCAGTGCAATCGATTTGCCTACACCTACATAATTTACAGAAAAAAGTCGATCCATCATGTAACACTTGGCTAAACAAATGAAGAGAATAAAAAAAATATAAAGAATCTGGCATAGCTAGCTACTCGCTGACAGCTTCGCATCAAACAAATTCCCACAATGCGCGGGATTAGTCAAATTTTTTGCTCCTATTAGCTTTATGTGTGATTATTCTTATTTTGGGGTATGGTCACAGTGGAGCCACCTCAAAAATGGTTTGATAATTGTGCAATTCAGTTAATGCCGGTCATTATTAAACTTACAAAGGCCACTGCATCTAAAAATGTATATAGCTTTTCCAAAAAGGTGCGAGCAAAGCGTTTCATATGGCTAACGATTTACAGGTAGTTATGTAAAGTGAAATGATAAATAACACTAATAAAAATGAGGAAACAGATCTTTGTATATTGTGCTAACTTACGCAAGTCTCGAAACAAGTACTTTAAACGCGATTCGTACGTTTCTGGAGCCAAGACCAATTTGCAGGTTTTTACGTTTTTTTGATGCTTTGAAGTTGAAATTACAGATTTTTAAAGTTATTCTTGTGCACATTATAGAACTTCTCAAACGCAGTACCTCTTTCCTTAGCAAGGGTGTCAAATTTGTTTAATTGTAGCGAACAGAAGAAATGTGAAAACATAAAACACAGCTCTATAATCATGAATACACATGCGTTTCTCTTTCGAAAACAACGAATCTAATTAACATCATATTCTTGAGGTTGGTGCAGGGCAAGCAGTCCTGGTCTTCGTTTGCAACATTTGAATATTGAGGTCACGGACCACCCCTCCTTCTTTCTTTCTCTCTACATGTCTGAACTTGTCGGTAACATAATAACAAAACTGTGTTTCCTATATACGCAGCGTATGATCTGTTTATACTTTTGCTATTTTGCCTTCTGCCATGCATGTTCTGCTTTTTATTCGGGCAGTCTCATGCTTCTGTTTTGTGGTAATTCATTCACAGTCTTCAGTACGCCCTTCCACGTGTACGCCTGTGCGACAGCGAAAATGAAGCAGAGAGACAAACATTCGCAGTGTTGGAAAAAAGGCCAAAGCAATTAATGTACTCGCAACACATCAGACTGTTATACGAAGTAAGGCTATAATATTTAGGATTCATACTCAATAAAGTGAAAATGGTCGATTGAGCTTGAACAGTAATGCAGTAACCACAGTAACTAAACAGGTGTTGTTGCAAATAGTTGGCTGTGTGACGTCCGCCAGGAGGTGAAGTCCAAGTTCGGCATCGAGAAACTTGACAAGCCACTGGTTTTCACGACGAAGTACATTAACGTTGAAGTCTGCAGTGACTATCACCAGCACATCCTGTAGCCACACCGCACGTAAGCTGTGCAGCAAGAAGTTCATGACATCAGTTCGCAAGGTTCCTGGTGTGCTGTACACTGTTTCGGCGACGCAGCTGTGCGACGCAGCTGTGCGAATTGTGAAAGCGTCACCACTAATCATCTGAGTAGCGAGTCGAGTTTGTCCGTGGCCGTGCGCATTTCGATGGGAACTGAATTCACAGACACGACAGGATCATAAACTTCCTGAATTGTCCTAGATTTGATGCGAGCGATTTTTTCCGTTTATTACGCGTGAAAGGGAGCCAAAGACGTTTTGGAATGCCCCTTTCACGCAACCGTATCTGCTTCAGTGAGCCCACCGCTCCAATGATCAAGGCATCGGGCACGTTATTGTTTTCGGAAAGCATGTATGGCTGGTCTGAACAAAGTACACGCTTTGTTCAAGGATGCTTCTTTTAGGTATATTGACAGTAAGCCAGTGACCACTTATGTATGTGCATTGCTCATAATTATTGTGATGGACCATATGAGCGACGTGGCCCAGTTGGTTAATGCAGCGCGCTGAGGAGTGAGGGGTCGCTGGTGGGAATCTTGGTTGGGTACCATGGATTTTATTTATTCATTTATTTTTGCTTTTATAAGTATATACATACTATACATACCCGATACATGACAGTGACGGCCTTAAATCAGCCGAGAGGGTTTATATAATTGCTATCTCAATAAATACATACTCGGAAATACGAGGTCCATTCGCTCAGTGAAAAGAGTCGCGCACATCGACAAAACGAGCTGGTTATTTCTTACCGCGGATTATTTGCGAGCTGTCAGCAAGCGAATAACCTGCGCTCGTTGAAGACTTTCAACGTACTGGTTCGAAAGAATAACGCACGGACAGTGCAGAGCAATTCACTGAAAGTATTGATTTGTTGAAACCCAGTTTGTCATTATTATGTTTTGCATGTTCACTCTTGTTGCTTTCCTATTACACTCAATCGTATTCATATTATGCTGTATAACAATGCTTGCTTTTAAAAAATGCAAGGGCCATTGTCTCTGTCCACTCGGATATGCATTAACACAATAATAAATAAAAAAAAACGTCAAGAGATGCCCACTCAGATATGCAGTAACTTTCCAGCAAACAAAAAGAAAGCCAAGAAATAAAGCCCCACAAATTAAGTTATTGTTTTGCTGCGTGTTAAGTCGCCCTAACTCCTGGAACTACGCATAGAGGAAAGGGTCTGTCTAGCAGGAAATTTGTCGTGTTGTATAACATTTCACAATGTCGGCCGCGTAATGTTTAAGTAATTAGAATCCACATATGGAATGCCTATAATGTTCTGGCACTGAAAAACTTGTGTCCGTTATACGGGAAACTCCGCTACACATCGTTAATAACTTAGCATCTAATATGATGCGTGTAACTCGTATGAGAGGTCTGCAATAAAAATCTCCACTTCTAGCGTTTCTGCTTTGAAAAGTCGCAATTTTTTGTTAAAACAGCAACCTCTACCTAATATACCTAATATTATATGTGACGGTGGACGCTTCTAAACGTATCTTGATTTCATCTTATTGTACCGTAATACCGTTCTTTTTAGAGGTAACTCAAAGCCAAACTGGACTCTACCACTTGTTCAACAATATATAAAGAAAGAAAAAACAGGTAGTATAACCGCAAAGAAACGTGATCTTTCTACGTCCAAATGGCGCTAAAGCACCGGGAAGGTGATTAGCGGTGACTGTTGCCCAATATACCTGTACTTTCCGTGCCGCCCTCCCCCCGAACAGCGCCGTTGTTGTCAACGGCACCATTTACCGCCGCGATTTCCGAAAGCGTGTTTACTGCGGCACTTTCTTCGGAGACTAAAAAGAAACAACGACAAAAAAATACAAGACGCACGTCATGGCGTCAAGATGCGGATCACGTGGGATGTAATGTTCCGCGGATGAAACGTGGCCCCAAAAACCGTGGCATCGCATTGCTGTATACTGCGACACCGACCAACACTGCCAAAGGACGGCTTTAGGGGGCGATCATTGCAACTGGCCCGGGTGAGGTGTTCCTGGCTGGATGTTTCGTTACGGACCTCAGTTTGGCGACGAGGGTGGCCTTACATCTGTTACGGAGTGGGTTTCGCTGACGGGTAGGCGGCCGAGAGGGCGTGGAAGCGTGACCGAGGTACGAAGCGAGTGCGCGGGGAACTCGGCTAATGTGGAGTGAAAGTGGGAACGTTAAAATGTAGGGCGTTCTCTCTTTGGCATCTCTTCTTTTTGTACATTTCGTTGTGGGGGTGTAACGGTGCGGCATTTCGTTTCAGCGTGAAGGCCGTTTGCGAGTGCTTATAGGCGACCCGGGGATCTGACACTGAGGGACGTGGCGGGCCCGGGTTTCTTATAGAAGCGCTACGAGAGAGCCAAACCAGAGATGTGTGAGCGCGACTGCTGAAATCCGCCTCGCGTCTTTGTTGTGCGATACAGGGCACGGAGCGTTTTGCGAGGTTTTAGTGGGCGTCCAAAAGCGTGACCTTAAACAGTGCGAACCAAACGTGACATAGTGGCCATACTGAAGTAAAAAAAAAAAAACCGGGCAAGAAATAAAAAAGGCTACTAGGTTCAAAAGGTACTTTTCGGGTTTTGTTTTGCTCCGAACACTGAATTTCTTCAAATAAACTTTGCAGTGTCTGTACCTAAAAGCAGGATTGTTATAGGGGTATACAGAGTGAGAAGCGGGTGAGAAAGAAAGCGAAGAAAAAACGTGAAGGCTTGCCAGGTTGCCCCTGGTTTCCCACCATACATTGGGAGAGAGAGCGCAAAGGCAAAAAAAAAAAAGAAAGAACTGGAGAAAGTATGGCGGGGAAAGGTTTGATATAGAATAGTACAATCACTAGCATAAAAAGGACAAGAAAGAAAAGAAAGAACACGCCTCCATAAGTTCATAGAATTAGTTCTTATATGTCGCGGAAGTGCATATTAGCGCAGGTAGAAATTGCGGGCGTGACTGTCACTTCCGCTGTAACATCTACTTGTGGCAGTGGATACGAGGGAATGCATGTCCGGGGATCTACGTGACGAAAAGCGTTATCTAAATACAATAAAGACTGTTGGGATTCATACATTTACAAAACTTTATTTGTGTCTTGAAGCCCAGTCTTTTCAGACCGAGGTGGGTAGCGTCCACGTCGGTACCGTCAGGCCGAGCCTTGTGGCGTCATTTTGGACCTTCTGTGCTGCCCGTGAATGGTCTTGATAAGACGCGCTTCGCACCATCGCCTGCCAGTAAAGCCATTGTTATTCGGGGTCGGCGAGAGTCGTGGGCAGCCCACCAGCATGTGTCTGATCCCAATGACCCCATCGCACGCGTCACACTTGTCTTGAATTTCACTGTCAGGGAGAATTCAATGTAGAAAATATGGAGTGGGGTAAGTTCCGGTTTGCAGTAAACGTACTGTGACTGCCTGAGCCCTGTTCAATTTAGCGTTTGGCAGCGGGAATTGCCTACGCCCCAAGTAATAATATTTTGTGATGTCATTGGGATTAAATTATCTTTATAGCCCCCGGAATGGTACTGGGCGTCTGATCGGGTCTGACTGGCACGGCAAGCGAGTCCTCGTGTCAGGTCATTCGTCACCTCATGAAGGTTGACCCGAGTTTCGTCCACTTGTCCCATATGCGCAAGAACCATCGAATTTAAGTATCAATAGGATTGACTTGGTTCATAAGTTTAACCACAATTCCAGCGACATAGCCCTTGTCGAAGCTCGTAATTGCTGCTTTGGAGTCGCTATAGACGTATGACCATTTTCTGTTCCTAATAGCTGAAGCAATCGCGGCTTGTGGATAGATTACAGCTGAATTTAGACCTTCTAGGGTTTAATAACGTGTATACCCTAATGTGATTCCAAGCGGGATTCCTTACACTTTGTTTTCTCAACAATTCGACACTGCCGTGGCCTAATAAATAAAACCACGTTTTCAAGATCACAGGTGCAACAGGCTGCCGCTAAGCTATCAAGGTAGGTTGACGGCAGAAATCTGCTCCGATCTCGCGGTTACCTTACGCGAACAGTGATTTTCTAACTCACAGAGTGGCATAAAGTGATGGAAGAAGTCTTGATCGGTCTTGAATACCAGTGTTACTCAATGCAGTTGTATTGAAGTCACGTCAGAAGAGGCATAGATCAAAGCCATTTTGCGTCAGCGTGAGAAAAAAAAAGAGAGAGAGAGAGACAAGAACTGTTCACAGTGCTCGAGCGAACGTTACTTGAATAAAGTTGGCTTGATCGGCATACCGTGTTTCCTCGCAACCACCAGTTTATGCAGTGGAGATCGTTTCAGGGACATGTTACGCTTGGCATTTCACTGGCGCTGTGCCATTCGTCTGCTCTTGTGGTCATACTGTTCTTCGACATAAAAGAAATGTATATGATGCCATATCTGCAGCCGGGTCAGTGTTAGCACCAGGTCTGTGTTTGCACGTAACCGATGTCGGAAATCTTTTAGAGCTGCCAGAGAGCTGACCTTTGGATCTTTCTGTGGCGAAAGAAGGAAAAAAGAGAACAACATTGTTTCGATAATTACTTCTTGTACCCATCTTATTTATAATGCTGCTTGGAAGTATTCATATTATACACTTGCATGGTGTAACGCATCGGGCTTTAGGGGCGAAGCTTCTTACTTAACCCGAGGGTCACGCGTCCTCGATGTATGTAGTTAATTGTAGGTAGCTACCTCTCGTTTAGTTCTTGTATTGTCCGCTAGATGACAGTACTTCTATTTGATAAATATATGACGAAAACTTGCAATATGATAGTGCTGGAAGTGTTCACTAGATAGACAGATGGACGGATGGACATACATACATACATACATACATACATACATACATACATACATACATACATACATACATACATACATACCATACATACATACATACATACACACACACATACATACATGCATACATACATACATACATACAAACAAACATACATACATACATACATACATACATACATACATACATACATACATACATACATACATACACATACATACATACATACATACATACACACATACATACATACATACATACATACACACACACATACATACATACATACATACATACATACATACATACATACATACATACATACATACATACATACATACATACATACATACATACATACATACATACATACATACATACATACATACATACACACATACAGGTGGTCGTACGGATAGATGGATGGACGCGGCCAGCGGACGGACTATTCACGACGATAGTTATAGCGCGAGAACAAAACGACGACACAGAGACAAGAAGGACACGAAAGACGAGCGTTCTGTGTCGTCGTTTTGTTCTCGCGCTATAACTATCGTCATGCCATACCAACTAGCCCAAGCTGCCACACTTCTAAGGACTATTCACGGTTTACCGATAAAACCCTCCAAAGCTTCGCCCCACTCATGAAGACTCACTTGGTTGATATGTCGTTATTTATTATACACGTATATCGTGTCCTAAACTCAACATGTGTTACATGTACTAAAGTGACGGGCATGTATAAGACTGCGGGGAAAATGACCAAAATGTAAGAAAGTATAAGTTAGCTAGGAGAGTACTTATGCACGCCATCTCAATTAAAGAAGAATAATACATCTGAAGGAAGTTATGCAAAAAGTAGCAGAGGAAGCGGCGGTGTTACTTGCTTAGTGATGTCTTTAGCTTACTGAAAAATACTGAGCAAAATTTTATTCATGAGAACGAACAGACAATGATGCCAAGCATTAATAGCATTGCTTGTAATCCAAATGTGAGGAAACAAAAATGGACGAAAGGATAATTTGGCGCTGACGGGGACCAAACCCTTGACCTTCGAATAACGCGCTCGATGCTTCGCCAAATGAGTAATAGCAGCGGTCATTCACGCCGTCCACTTTTTGGGGTACATATGCGCATTCAAACGTGGTATAGTGGCAGTCAGCGCCGTTAGTAGCCGTGACAACTAGTGTGGAATACTTTTCTGCCTGTTTGGGTTCACGTATCACCTGATCTTAGTACGAGTTGGCAGCTGACCTATAATTCGTCACAAGGCATCATGTTTGCAGGAATGAGACCCTCGTTCAGATCGTAAAAATAATTGGAAGTTTAAGGAGCCATTTTTTGCTTTTAGACACAATATCAATAAGAGCACGTGTTATGTGACGCCAACAGGCAAAAAACCAGTGCTCAATGTTCACCATCATGCTAACTAGCAGTGCTGACTTAAACTACCACATTTGCAACAACAACAACAACAACAACAACAACTACAACAACAACAACAACAACAACAACAACAACAACAACAACAACAACAATATTAATATTATTATTAATAACAAAATAATAATTTTGGGCGCGTCTTACGTGCCGAAACCTACCAATGATTATGGTAGACGCCGTAGTGGAGGGCTCCGGAAATTACGACCACCTGGGGTTCACCCAAATCTGAGCACACGGGCCCTACAACGTTCTCACCTCCAGGTCGCGGAATATGCTGGACGCAATAACGACGCAAGAATATTCGAGAAATAGAATTTCAGTGACACCCAGGAAAATGAGAAAGCAAGGAAGCAAACTAATGTTTGAAAACTGGAGGTAATACATAACAAAAACACCGAAATTTTACAGCCATCTTGTGTTACACTGCAATACTTTCTCTTTTTTTTTTCTTTATAGCGGAGGACTCCTTAAATTTTCAGTATCTGGTATTTTTTCACGCGCTATGTCATCGCACAGTGAATGGGCCCCTATTATTTCCCCTCCACTAAAATGCGATCAAGAACGACCGGTATCGAACCCACGGCCTTTCAGTCAGCAGCAGAGCCCCGGCCGTTGTTCTGCTGCGGCGGGCAACAAATTATGATTATTACTTCGCCGTAGCAATTGCTATGATTGCAGCGATGCATTATCGGCACCTTCAAACGTGCTTAAGCAGTTCGCCTTGCTTCGAATCTGCACGGTTGCCACCTGTAATACAGTTTACCTCGAACAAAAACTTGCGTCATCTGTGTCTTGCAGTCGACGAGCATTATTTACTGAAGAGAATAGCGATGATCTAGCGCAATTGAGGACACCGAAGAACGTACTACAAAGAAATAGAGCAAAGCAAATGAAAACAAGCCAACAAAATAATGGTGGGACACTCAGCGAAAGAGAGAAGAGACGCACTCACTCGAACATCTAAAGACAGCGTTAAAGGACAAAGACGGCTCAGGCAGAAGGAGCTCAACGTGGAAGAAATAAAACCGACAAAGGCCTGGCGGAAATGGATGACGCGAGGTTACTTTCCGCCGCGAGAAGTCCGTCGACGTGCCTAAAAAGCGCGCGCGGAGCGAGACGTTTTTACGCGCCCGCGCAGGCGGCGGCGGCGGCGCAGTTTAGCGACAGCATTAGCGTTAACGCACTTACGCCCGGTGCAGCAGCAGCAGTATGTAGCGGCGCACCGGACGCCGCCAAAAAGGCAACTCCAGCATCGCCAACGACAGCAAAATGCAGAGTGTGTGCGTGCGTTAGGTGTGGAGGCAGTGTGTGAGAGAGAAAACAGAGGGCTAATGGTTAAAGGGCACTAGGAGGCAATAGGGCAGTAGAGGAGGGGGAGGGAAAAGGGGTCGAGATTGGCAAAGTGGGTAACGAATGAATTGGAGCAGAAGGAACAAGAATAACAAAAAAGCAGCCACGTGGACAGGGAGAGAGGGTCGAAGTAGAGAGAAGAAAGAGAGAGAGAGAAAAGAAAGGAGCTGAGTGAGGGTCTAGGGCAGAGGCCACGGGGCTCGAAGAGTGTCGTTGCGTCGACGCTGTCCGACAAAACGCATTGTAAACGAGGCTGCAAGGTTAGCAAGGCGCTACTGGCAAGGGCAAAAAAGCCACGACGCCTTCGGCGTCGCCATGCGATTTCCACAAAGAGGAGAGAAAGAAAAAAACAAGGAGGCAGAAGGGAAAAAGGGCGTGCCGCCCGTTAGCTCCTTTGTTCATTAGGGAAGGTTAATTAGCAGGGATGCCATTTCCGGCACTGAGCGCGCTCGCGTGCGTGCTCTCTCGCTCCCCGTTTTATGCTCGCGGGATGTTGTCCAGGACGACTAGGGAACAAACAAGCTTGCAAGCAAACAAAGAGCGCATTAAAACGACAGTGCTTCACTGGTGGGACGGAAGGTTCGACAGATTGGCGTACGGGAGTCGGGCGCAGGTTTTGTTTTTTTTTTTTGCTTTTTGGCCGCGGGGATTTTCGGTAGGGGCCAGACGAGCAGAGTGAGATCAGGACGTGTTTGGCTCGGTTGTTCTTCTCCTTTGCCCGTTGTTTACCCAGAACGACAGATGTCGTGCGAGGAGGGGAAACGAGGATAAATATGCCCCGACAACTTGTTTGGAGACGTCGACGCGGCTCATATAGTGTCACGCGTCGTCTTCTGACTTCGCGTAATAACTCGACGCTAATTGGCAATGCGATGGGACCGATTGCAAGCCGAGAGAAATGCGAGCGTCGTGCAACTGCAGCCTTTTCAGATGGGGAGCAAAAAGAAAGATCAGATTAGCGCGTGCGCATGAGGATGAGCGGAGACGCTAGATCAACCTGCAGAATTCTGTCGATGTTGGAATAGAATAGGCAGATAAGAAACCGGCTAAAAAGGGGATGCATGGCAACTAGGAAAGAAATATAGCTAGCAAGATTAACAAATTGTTTATTAAAAGGTAATGATAGTTTTTGGGGTTTTATGTTCCGAAACCACAACATCGCGATCAGTGACGCAGTAGTGAAGGTCTTCTGAAATTTCAACCTCCTTGTAACGGGCGTCAAGCATTTTCACTTCAATTTATAGACGAAGCAAGAAGTGCTGTAATTCGAATGCCCATTTAACAGAAAACGGGAGAACACGAGATGGAGCAAGTATACGGTTGAAAATGATTTGATATACAAAAAGCCGGTTGATGTCAACGCAAAAAAGTAAATATAGACTAGCCGTGTCCAGAAACCATGAATGCGAAACAGTAATTAGGGGTCAATTATTATGTATACCAGTTAAAAAGTCACAAGATTAGGGAAACATAAAGGCTCCAATAAAAAAGATGTCCAATAAAAAGAAGCTGATGCCGTCAACGTGTTGACAAAGGGTTACTTGTATAGATTGTGATCCTCAGAAGGACAAGTCTCCTTACAAAAATACCGGTCATATTCGTTATTCAGCAAGTTCTCATTCCATACGCTTTACGGTTGTTCAGTATACCATAACGTTAAAGTAGATATATTCACTGTACTCTTCAACTTTTCGCCCAACTCTTTTTTTTCTACGAAAGGATCCCACAGACGCGGCCTGTGGATGGCATATGGCATGTGGGTGGATGCTAACGTTTCACTACTGGACGAAGGCTTCTCGGGGGTTCAAATTTTGTTCACTTTGATTAATTGATATGTGGGGTTTAACGTCCCAAAATCATCATATATGATTACGAGAGACGCCGTAGTGGAGCGACCCAGAAGTTTTAACCACCTGGGGTTCTTTACTATCCACCCAAATGTGAGCACATGGGCCTACAGCATTTTCGCCTCCATCGAAAACGCAACCGCTGCAGCCGAGATTTGATTCCGCGACCTGCGGGTCAACAGCCGAGTACCTCAGCCAGTAAATTATCACCGCGTGGTATGTCGCGGACTTGGTGAACAAATTCCGCATTAAGTCGGGCGTCGTTGTGGTCTGCTACAACACCTAAACTTGATTAAAACGTTCTTGATTTGATTACGCCTGCTTTTTTAAGTGCTTGCGCGGCTGAGAGTATTAAATGCGAAGCATTTCTTAGCAAACTTCAGTGACTTTGAGCGTATCTATCTATCTATCTATCTATCTATCTATCTATCTATCTATCTATCTATCTATCTATCTATCTATCTATCTATCTATCTATCTATCTATCTATCTATCTATCTATCTATCTATCTATCTATCTATCTATCTATCTATCTATCTATCTATCTATCTATCTATCTATCTATCTATCTGTCTATCTATCTATCTATCTATCTATCTATCTATCTATCTATCTATCTATCTATCTATCTATCTATCTATCTAGCCGCCTACGACTTTTAGCTTTCCTGGCCGTTTCGATATTGGTATCGATACCAATCTTGGTATGCCATAACTTGACTGTATGAAGAACATACTTGACTAGTCATATCATGAAAATCATGACAGGTATGTCATGAATCTCATGATATACAATTCATGGTCCTGCAGCTCTTGCGGTGGTTTCCTTCACGTAGTATGTTGCAGAACTGGTATCGTACGGCATGATTACATGAGGAACACAAGTGACAGAACCCTAACATGAAAATTATGACACGCGTGTCTTGTAACAACATCAGTATACATGCCACGCTCATGATGCGCTCGCGGCGTTTTGCTACCGTCACATATACCAAATTTGGTATTACGGCACGTGAATGGACGATGAAGGTATGTGACTGAAGCAAGCTTGACAATCATGAGATGCGTGTCATGTAACCACATCACCACATGCCACGCTGATGATGCGCTCGCGGCGTTTTGCTACCGTCACATATACCAAATTTGGTATTACGGCACGTGAATGGACGGCGAAGGTATGTGACTGAAGCAAGCTTGACAATCATGAGATGCGTGTCATGTAACCACATCACCACATGCCACGCTCATGATGCGCTGGCGGCCGTTTCGCTGGCTTCCCTTATACCGAATTTGGTATTACGGGACGCGAGTGGATGACGAAGGTATGACGCTGGTGCAAACATGATAAACATGAGATGCGTTTCATGTAATAACATGACTACATACTCTGCTCATGATGCGCTCCCGGCCGTTTCGCTAGCTCCACATGTACCAAACTCGGTATTACGTGACGCGAATGGGCGGCATAAGTAAATTACACATTCAAACATGATAATCATGGCATGCGTGTCATGTAACAACATGACTACATGCCACACTGATGATGCGCTCGCGGTCGTTTCGCTAGCTTCACATATGCCAAATTTGGTATTACGTGACGCCAATAAATGACGAAGGTATGTGATTGGTGCAAACACGATTATTATGAGATGCGTGTTATGTGAGAACATGACTACATGCCACAGTAAAGGCGCCAATACATTTCGACGTGATGCGTTGCGCGTGCTCGCCGGCGTTCATTTCGTCGCGTCAGGCGCCGAAATGCCACGCCAGGCGCCGGTTTTGCCATATACTCGCAGGTGCGCGCTGCGTTGCGTTGCTTTGACGCATGCGTGTTTCAGCACGCCCGTCGTCTCTCCGTCACGAAAAGAGGGCGACGCAGTGTTATCTGGGTAAGAGATCAGCGCGAAATGCACCGTGTCACATTTCGCGTCGGTTGCCGTCGCATTGCGCCGACGGACGCTGGTCGCACCTGCAGCGTCATACTATTCAGTGCTCGCGTTTTGCTGACGTAGCGTCGCTGTGCCCAGCGTGCGCGCCTGTCAACGCTATATTGGAGTATATTAGGCCCGTCATGATGTGCTCACGGCCGTTGTGCTAGCTTCACATATACCAAGTTTGGTGTTACCTGACGTCAATAGAAGACGAAATATATGACTGGCTTAAACATGATAATGACACGCGTGTCATGTAAGAACATGACAACATACCACGCTCATAGCGTTCTCGCGGCTGTTTCGCCAGCTCCACATGTACAAAATTTAATATCACGTGAGGTGAATAGATGACGAAGGTAAACAACACATCGAAACACGATAATCGTGATACGGAAGTCGTGTACGGCATAATTTACCTCCACCTCGTAACGTTGTGGTGATTTTAAAGTGACGTATCAACCTTCCACATTCGTGCTTCGCATATCATCGATTCCCACTGTACGTGGTATCGGCCAAATTGTTTGCGTTTTTTAGACAGTGCGCGGCATTCCATGTGCAGCACGACAGCCCTGCCCGAGCACGGAGGCGAGCGGTGGCGTGGCGGAAAGAAGGGAAAAACTCTCGACGTACATTGTCGATTTCCATTTGATTACGATAGTAATTATGTGGACACTCTGAGCTGGATTGCGCCGCCGGCGTCGGCCTCTCTCCCCGCATTTGTGTATAAAATTAGGGGGAAATTAGTACACGCAGCTAAACAGACTGTTTAATGGTGACATTTCAATCGGAGACCGATCTTCGTCAGATCTAATGAAGATCGGCCTCCGACCGAAACGTCACCAATAAACAGTATTTGAAAAGCATATACCTATTTGCCCCGATATATATATATATGATCTGTACATTTCTCTGTTTGTCCACCCTTAACAGCATAGGGTATTTGAAAAGGCCAGCCCGATCCGCACAGCGCCCACTTATGTTTCTCAAGATTCAGCATTCATACTTGTGCAATTGTCGATTAAAAAGCAATTATTTCATTGCTTTTGAAGATACTAGGCATCGACTGTGGAATGGGGCTCTCGCGAACTTAACTTGCGAAAGCAAGCAGTATTAGGATATAAATAATGAAGAGCCGCAGATACAGATGCTGACGTATTGGGCCAGCGAGCTCTGAAAGCGGCATTGCGTTCGTTTTTGTTTTTTTCTGTAAGCGGTTAAGAATGAGTTGCTGAAAGGTAGCCGCAATAAATAAGAAGTGTGCCAGAAAGCACTCGCTTCAACGCAAAACGTATCACCGATAGCGGAACAATAGCTAAGCCTTTTCTTTCTTTCTACATAGCTCATTATTCTTCTTATGACAATGCGTTTGGGCACAGAGAGCGAGAAGCCGCGGCGTCCGATTTGGCGAAAAGGCCTCGCTACTGCGTCGTAGCGCTCTCGGTCTGCAACCGGCGAGGAGACAGAGCCATCCTTCAGGTGCCCGGGCGGGACCCAGAAGGACAAGCGAGGCGATCCTTCAATCCAGCGAGGTGCGACAACGACAATGGCCTTATCGGTCAGCTTCCACTTCCTCGCACACCCCTGCCTCCCCTCGACCCGCTCTGTTCACGTTATACGTCAACGTGTGCGTCTGTACGCGTCCTCGGCAAGATGAAAGACCTTGACGGGCACGAACACATCGTATCATTGCCTCTGCTGCGGCTTCTGCTCCTGGAGATGCCGTGCCGGCTTCACCGAGACAAGACGACCGAGCCGCGGCCGGTGCCTCGCAGACGAGGAAGGAGCGCGACGAAGCAGTGGCGAGAGCGTTCCCTTATCTTTTGCTTTTGGTCGAACACGTCGAGACGACGGTCAAGGCGACAGCGCCGGTGCGATTAGCATTGTCGCCGTGTCGCCGGAGCAGAAGAAGGCGTGCCACCTCGGTCTCCCTTTCGCGCTTTCTCCGGTGAGACCTCGGACCACGCGCGGAGATAAAGAGGGCGGCCTTTTGGCTGACGTAGAAGCTGAGAAATGGACGTGCGGGCAACGAGCGTGCCAGTCGGGCAGCCAGCCACTCGGTGGCAGCGTTTTACGCCGAGCTGGCACTCACTGGAGGGGAAGGATGTGGGTTTCCGCGGTGAAGACACCGAGCTCGGCGATAAGTTGAAGCCGCCGCGTGATTTGAACTTCGTGCCCGGCCAGGCCAGCACACAGGCGCAAGTGGGACGGACGGAGAAGCAGTGGCTCGAATACAAAATAACAGAAATGTATCCATTCATACAGTATTCCCGTAGCCATCTCCATTGTCTTTCTTCATAGTTCACTTTTGAACTGCCTATATCTGCAGTAAGCTGCTGTCTCCTCTGATCTTTAGGGATATATTTTCTTTACTTTTTTTAACGTATCTTCATAGCAAGTCCGAGGCTACCTATTAGGGGAAGTGACCTGCTCAATTCGCCGTAAGGAATGCACTCACGCCATCACCTTCGCTTATGCATAAACACCATGCCGAAGAAACTATATATTTCCATACTTGATTCAAAATAAATAAATAAATAAATAAATAAATAAATAAATAAATGTAGGTGTCCTTCGCTGCATTTAGGGGACGTAATGGGACTAGTTGGGTTGATGTTCTCTGATGGTAACTATCTGTCCGATGTGCGATTTCGAAAAACTTCGCAGTCCCTTCATGTAAACCTATGGACAGCGTTAACGCGCACGGTCCGCGCACAGGTCATGGTCGTTGATCATCGCCTACCTCCACTGCACGAGAACAGAGCGAGTGCAAGTCCGCCCTCGTCTCACTGGCCCGGGCCAAGTGACTGCTAATTCTAGTCCTAGCGAAAGGAAAGTAGCTCAGGAAGGAGAGGAGGTTGCGATGCGGGCGCCGCCACGAGAGCTCAGGGGGAAAACCCGACGTGCATGGGAGATAAGCGGGCAGGAGCGTGCGCAAGTGCAGACGATGTGAGTACCACGCACCATGTGAGTGCCTTCACGAGAGCGGAGAGAAATGTGCACGCTACGTGCGAGCGCAGCGAGCGGCGTCACCCTTTCACTTACACTCAACCGAGACGAACAGTAAAGTACACTACTGCCAGTATGCTGCTGTACATTTACCTCCACCCCAAAGCCTGTCATCCGAATTTATTTGCAACGAAGAAATTGGCATCTAAAAGGAAAAGGCTTTGTCTTGTTGGCT
The DNA here is from genome assembly GCF_013339725.1 of Rhipicephalus microplus. Classification (NCBI taxonomy): domain Eukaryota; kingdom Metazoa; phylum Arthropoda; class Arachnida; order Ixodida; family Ixodidae; genus Rhipicephalus; species Rhipicephalus microplus. Next base: position 115,434,669 of record NC_051170.1, on the reverse strand, counting down.
CTTCATTCTTCTTTATAAACCGGAGCGCAAATAAAAACACGGGACAGGATGAATCCAGAACAACTAGCATCAACTCAGTTGGTAGTTAGCGCTTGTCCGCGTCTCTCTCTGTCCCCTGTTCTCAGTTGATAGTGGGCGCTTGTCCTGTTCTTTTTCTGCCCCATGTTCTTGCTTGAGTTCTAGTTTATGCAGAACGAAGCTATATATAAACATTCTGCGGCGCAATCCAACACTGATAATCATAATTATGTATTCCCCGCGACATGTACCCTCTTCTCTAGTTCTACACCATAGTACTACCAACGCCTAAATAAAGAAGGCACTGGTACTACGTACCCACCAAATGTGGTTTTGTGATGCATGAAATTTAGACACTTTCATGCGCTTTAGGCATGGGAATAAAGGGGCTTTTCATTTTGGTTTTGACGAAATGTCGACCTGACTGACTAAAGTTTTGAAAAACTCACTTTAATCCTCATGGACATACTGATTCCACCCATAAAATAACTGGAAGCATTGATAAGAGTTCTTTTCTTCTGATATAATTTATCAGATTTCATTACGATTTTTTTGCAGGTCACGAGAGGTCTACCTCTCCGCCAGAAGCTTGTTTCTTTAACAGATGATGGCAAAAAGAAATTGTGAAAGTAATTTCAAATGAAGTCCAATAAAGTTCCACTTTAAGAGTTGGAATTACCAATTTGAGGCACGTCTTCAGAACGGAAAGTCTGGTACGGATGCATGACTCGTGTATGATAGGATGTCACCGTGATGATTACAGTAGTTATTATATCGTCAAAGTGACTCGACACTCCAAACTACTTATGCTGCTTTCCCCTTAGGAAAGGGGAAAGCAGCATGAGTAGCAGCATGAGTAGTCTATGTCGTCTACGATTAATTTAATCTGGCATAATCATGCTCAGAATTAAGTGCTATACGAAAAACGATAGCACGGCTCTTAATGTTCAAAACCAAATTATTATAAAAACAACGCTTGCAGAAGACCGTATTTAACAGATGTAACCGAGAAGTAATCGGAATAACTAACACAAGCTTGCCAGAAACGTTTCGGGAACATGCAACTGACGCCCGCACCACGCAAAAAACCAAGCGACCGCCTCGCTAAGCAGGCGACTGCTCCTCCCACCGACGCTTTTCCGGTACCTTGGCCGCTACAGCTGAAGTAGTAAACAGCCTGTCGAAACTCGCTGCGGAAAATGTGTACCTGAACTGCCGTCGGCATTAAGAGATACAGACACATGTTCTTCCACGGGACGGCTTCGTGCTCTCCCGTAGTAGAGTAATAAGCACTCTAAATTGTTAACCCATTATTCTAACCCCCCCCCCCTCCCCGGTCAAATTTCATTAAACAAACTACTGACAGCTTGGGTACGGCTTTCAACTCTTCCATAGAAGAGTACAAAGTACTCTAAATCGTTGAACACTTTGTTTAAACACACAATTTCATTAACAAAGCATTGTCGCAGGTCTTCGTTTGAGGCTTCGGCTTAATTTTTTGTGAACTTGGCCTCAAGTTTCAGGTCTATGAGATGGGTTTATGCTCTCCTATAGTAGAGTACCAAGTACTCTGAATCGATAACCGATTTTTCTGAACACACAAGTAGAGTTCGCATAGTGCCCTGAAGCGTTCACCATTTTTTTTAACGCAAGCAAGGAATTTGACGAACCGCAGCAAGACGCAGGACGCATGTCGCACACCGAGCCAGCGAATCTCTCTAGCAAGGCTCCTTGCGGGGAAACCATACATGCGTATTTCAAACAGTGGCGTCATCAACGCTTTGAAGCAGTGGGAACTCTCCGAACGGAACTCGCTGGGTTCCCATGCTACGCAATACCCGAGGGTTTCCAGTAATGCAGCTGCCACACGTTTTTTTATCGTCAGTTTGCTTGCTGCGCGTATGGAAGTTGACTGTACCACCAATAAAAGCGGCGAGAACAAAACGTTCGGTATTTTAGTTTGTTTCAGAAGTCAGTTTTCTCGCCGAATATATGCCGTTTACGTACGCAATTTTTAAGAGCGGATGTGAAGTATGATGCCTGGAGCACTGATTATTCGGGAAAAAAGAATATAATGCACACGCGGACGATGCACTTTACTGTGAATACCTGCATAATGGAAACTAGTTTTATAATTTTTCAAGCTGCTAAATAAAAAAAAACTGCAAATTTTCACATTACTGCTTCATTTTGTATATTTGAGAGTGATTAAAGTGGCGGTGAGGGCTGTAGCGTCGTCAGCGTGCATACAAACGAAAACACAGCATTAGCTTTTGCGCATTGCCTCGCTGTACTTTGAAATGTGCTGGTTGCGAGCAAAGAGGAGTTATTCGGGAACATTTTCACTTCTTGAAGCAGTCCTCAATGCTAGAAAGAGAAACTGAATATGAAGAACGCCCCGCAGATGGACACTTCACATGCTGCTGGGGCGAATTGACTATGGAATTCCATGGCAGAGCTCGAGGTCATGGGCGACGCATATTGGTGAAGATGAGGTGCAAATATGGGTTTGTACACGATTTTTTAAGCTTCAAGCGGACACTGAATGGAAAATGATTTTCCACACGTTAAAAACATTTCTCTTCTACAATTATACATTCACCCCTCTCATAGTCAGAAGAGACTTGGTAATTGAGAAAACGTGCAAAAATAAATTCAAGTGGTGACGCCACTTCGAAGTTCGTTGCCTAAACGTCACGTCTTCGAAAACTTCAGCGGCATCTACTAGGTCTTACGCAGCTCTTAATTAGTCGAAACAAAGTAAGCTGTCCTCCGAGAGGCTCGTAAGGTTAATATAACAAGTTTAAAAAAGTTTCGTCACACCGATGTGGTTAAAATAAGAATATATTTTGAAATCCATAAAATCAGGCGCGGTGATTTTGACGCCATATTTACTTGATTTTTTCAATTGTATCATCCATAAATGAACGTAGGATAACCATATTAACGAAATTAGGCTTATGAGAGTATAATTTATTAATACAAATCAATTGTTTCTTTCATATTATTGTCCCTTTAAATAAACACTAGGTAGTATACATATTTTACTATGAATATAAAATTCAATTGACACAGAATAGACAAGCTGGGTGGTACTGCTGTGGCAAGGAGGTGGTTACCGTAAGCGTGATTGTATCCTCGAAGCAAAATCTTCGAAATACTATCTTGATTTGGAGAATAACCCCCCATGAACAAGGTTTCGACCACAAGAAAGCGTGACTGGACGTGTGGCGCGTACGGATACATTTCCTCTCAGCGCAGTCCTTCTCTCTCTTATACCTTAACAAATTATACATGTGCCGCATCTGCCCATGGCAAGTTTTCTTTTCATATAATTTTTCTTATCTACAATTACATTACAGTTACCTCATGTAACATAACCTGTACTTTCCTTGACACGATTGTCTGTTCAGATCTCTTTAATATTGTGTAGAAAAAAGAAAATTAGCGTTTAAGTGTAAACTACTTTCCTTCGCTCCTGTCTCTGTGACATCCAGCGCCCGTCCGGTTTACGTATGTTATCCTGTGTCTGCGTCTTCTAGCAACCGTTCTCTATAGGATTCCTCTTCTTTGTGTGTCTTCTAGCACCCGTCCGGTCCATGTGTCTTCTCTTGTGTCTGCGTCATCTAGAGCTTATTCTCTTTATGTGTGATCTCTCGTGTTTGCCCCTTCTAGCGCCTGTTAGAATTATGTGTCTTCTATTGTATCTGCGTCTTCTAGCGCCCATCCTCTATATGTTTCCTTTCGTGTGTCTGCGTCTTCTAGTGCCCATCCGGTCTATATGCCTTTTCCTGAGTCTGTGTCTTCTGGAGCCTGTCTTCTTTATGTGTCCTCTCCTGCGTCTGTGTCTTCTTGTACCCGTCGAGTCCATGCGTCTTTTGTGTCTGCGTCATGTAGAGCCCATCCTCTTTATGCGTTCTGTCGTGTGTCTGCGTCTTCTAGTGCCCGTCCTGTTTTCTGTCCTCTCCTGTGTCTGTGTCATCTAGCAGCCATCCTGTTAATGCGTCCTCTCCTTCGATTGCGTCTTCCAGCACTCACACTGTTTTTGTGTCTTCCCCTCTGTCTGCGTCTTCTAGCACCCGTTCGATTTATTTGTCATCTGCGTCTGCGCCTTCCAGCGCGCGTCGGGTCTATATTGCCACAAGACAGTAGTGGGATTTGGGCATAAAGCGGTAGAGGGTTCCTGGCTGAAAAGAAAAGACTACAAAGTGGATAGAGACTGGTTCCAGCCCGCCAGTGCGCCAGGCATTGTCATCGCGTGTAATCGTTGTAAATATCTGTAAATATACGTTTTCTTGTAAGATTATTGGTGGAGGTGCTGGGTACGCCTACCTGGCTTTTCCGGCAAACCAACACGGAACTTCGGAGTTGTCGCCACCTTCATTTTTTTGCAATGGCTCAACAGGCTCACCCACAAGAGCAACAGCAGCCGCAGCTGCAGCTGCAGCAGCAGCAGCATCAGCAGCACCAGCACCAGCACCAGCACCAGCAGCACCAGCACCAGCAGCTGCCTCCTCTGATTCTCCTGCCTCCACGAGACCCCGGAACCTTCTCGGGCACAGGCAAGGACAAGGTGAATGTTGAAGATTGGGTCGCTTTGTACGAGCGCGTGAGCGAATACTATAGGTGGGACCCTACGTTGATGCTGGCCAACGTTGTATTTTACTTGCGGGATACGGCGCTCACCTGGTATGAGACGCATGAGTCAGAGTTGACCAGCTGGGACGTTTGCAAATTGAAGCTTCTCGAGTTATTCAGCAGGCCATTTGGGCGACAGCAGGCCGCAAGGAAAGACCTGGAATGTCGCGTGCAGACATCGACAGAATCTTATGTATCTTACATACAGGACGTATTGGGCCTCTGTCGAAAGGTGGACGAGAACATGAGCGAAACTGACAAAATCGCTCACATATTGAAGGGAATTGCCGATGACGCCTTCAATCTGTTGATCCTTAAAGATTGCGCCACCATCGACGCGGTTGTGAAGGAGTGTCAGCGCTTCGAGCACGCCAAGAACCGTCGCATAACCCGCCAGTTTGCGCGTCTGCCTAATACTGCAGCCACTTCGACCTGTGAAGACAGCCCCAAGTTCACGCAAGCTACATCGTCCGAAAATGTCACCCGAATCGTTCGTCGCGAACTCGAAGCAATGGCTCCTGCAGCCATCGCCTCTGACGGTCCTCAAGACAACGCATCCACCGTCTCCCTCATCCAAGCCGTCGTTCGCCAAGAAATAGCAAATCTCGGCATCACACCTGTTTGCGCTGTTCGCACCACCGAGAGCTCGACTTCTGTTAACCAGATTCCGGTGTACCCTTCCCGCTACCCTTCCCGCTACCGGAACCCTGCTGAATGGAGAACGTCGGATGATAGACCGATCTGTTTTCACTGCTCTCGCGCCGGCCACATTGCACGCTACTGTCGCAATCGTTGGTCATCCAATTCATCTTGGAACACTGGGACATGGCGTCGCTTTGAAGGCAGTTCTCGCCGCTTTTCGACTCCGTACGATCCACAGCCTGCTCCTGCTAACGTTCAGGGCCGAAGGTTCAGCCGGTCACCATCACCCCAAGGCCGCCGATCTCTCTCGCCGATGATTTCTCGATCCAGGTCCCCTGCACGACCTGGGCCCTCAACCTCGGGAAACTAGACCATGCAGCTCCCGGAGGTGACGCTGCATTAACGACCCATTCTGCAAATCCTCTGTTGACGATTCCTACACGCCGCAATATTTTTGACCTTTCGGTGGATGACGTTACCGTTACAGCCCTCATAGACACTGGTGCACAAATCTCAGTCATGAGCGCTGCTCTCTGTATTAACTGCGAAAAGTGATCACGCCTCCTAATAAGCGTGCAGTAATGCTTGCCGATGGGAGCACATCTGCCGTTCTCGGCATGTGTACCTCTCGCGTGTGTATTGCTGGGCGCCAGACCGTCGTATTGTTCACCGTGCTTGAGCAGTGCCCACATGACGTGATTCTTGGCCTCGACTTTCTCTCTGCGCACTCCGCCCTTATCGACTGCTCGACGGGTCTTCTTCAGTTGGAACTGCCTTTTGACGCCGCTGTTGCCCATGACGCTCAAAGTCGCCTTTGTGCCACCGAGTTCCAGCATCTTCCGCCGTAAGCCGCGACTTACGTGCAGCTCGTGTGTGATCCGCCTGTGCGCGATGGTGAATATGTCGTTTCACCTATTACCGACGTTGTGCTAAAGCACTCCATTGCTGTCCCGCACATCGTGGTGAGAGTATGCCACAATCAGACCCATCTGTCTCTTTTGAACTTTGGTTTCTCCACGCATGTGCTGCCTGCTGGTATTAAACTAGGCATCATGTCGTCGTTGCAAGAGTGTGATATTTCTGAACTGTCGGCTCAGCAACCTACCCAGCACCTCCACCAATAATCTTACAAGAAAACGTATATTTACAGATATTTACAACGATTACACGCGATGACAATGCCTGGCGCACTGGCGGGCTGGAACCAGTCTCTATCCACTTCGTAGTCTTTTCTTTTCAGACAGGAACCCTCTACCGCTTTATGCCCAATTTCGCCGATATTGCGCGGCCTCTCACCGAGCTTCTTAAAAAAGGCGTCCCATTTACTTGGAATTCGCCTCAGAGTGCTGCATTTTCGGCGCTCATCGCAGCCCTCACGACTACGCCAATATTAGCCCACTTCGATCAGACTGCCCCGACAGAAGTTCGTACGGACGCGAGTGGCCACAGAATTGGTGCTGTTTTAGCTCAGCGTCAGCATGGACGTGACTGTGTCATCGCCTACGCCAGCCGCCTTTTATCCCCTGTCGAGAGGAACTATTCCATCACCGAAAGAGAGTGTCTTGCTCTTGTTTGGGCTGTCGCTAAATTTCGCCCGTACCTCTTCGGCCGCAGTTTTACTGTTGTAACTGATCATCATGCACTCTGCTGGCTTTCCTCGCTGAAGGATCCCACGGGACGTCTCGGTCGTTGGTGTCTCTGCCTCCAAGAATACACCTTCTCGGTCGTGTATAAATCTGGTCACCTCCATCAAGACGCCGACTGCCTGTCATGGTATCCAGTGGATCCACCAGACGCCACAGAGAGAGCTACGGAGGCTTGCGTCTTAACAATATCAGACTTTCTTGATATCGCTTCTGAGCAACGCCGCAACCCGGATTTACTTCCCATCATAGAAAGCCTGAGTTCCGCTACTCCACCCACTTCTCTGAGCTTGTATTTTCTTCATGAAGGAGTTCTCTACCGCCACAACATGCGCCCTAATGGTCCTGACCGCCTTCTCGTCGTGCCTTCCCATTTGCGTGTAGATGTTCTCCGACAGCTTCACGATGAACCTGCCGCTGGTCACCTGGGAGTCACCCGCACTTATGATCGCGTCCGGCGCCGTTTTTTCTGGCCACGCCTATATCGCTCTGTGCAAAAGTATGTCGCCAGCTGCGACCTTTGTCAACGTCGAAAACGACCAACATCGCTTCCAGCTGGCCTTCTTAACCCTATTGAGATCCCTGCTGAACCATTCTACCGCGTAGGGCTCGACCTTCTCGGGCCATTTCCCACTTCTGCATCCGGGAACAAATGGGTTGCCGTGGCGACCGACTACGCGACACGTTACGCGATCACCCGCGCTCTTCCAACCAGCTGCGCTACCGATGTCGCCGACTTTCTGCTACATGACATCATATTGCATCACGGCGCTCCTCGACAGCTCGTTACTGACCAAGGCCGATACTTTTTATCTCGCGTCGTCCAGGATATCGTACGTTCCTGTTCCACGAACCACAAGTTCACAACGGCATACCATCCACAAACTAATGGACTTACAGAGCGCCTGAATCGCACTATCAAGGACATGTTGTCAATGTATGTTTCTCCAGACCACCGTGACTGGGACGCAACGTTACCCTACGTCGCCTTCGCTTACAACTCCTCCAGACATGACACCGCAGGCTATTCCCCGTTCTACCTTCTTTATGAACGGGAACCCTCTCTGCCTCTTAATACAGTCCTTCCCGCTGGTTCAAGCTCCTCTGTCACATACGTCCGCGATGCAATAGAGCGAGCCGACGCAGCACGACAGATTGCCCGAGAACGACTCATGCTTTCTCAAGCCTCTCAGAAAGATCGATACGATCGTCACCACCGCGAAGTTTCGTATGCACCAGGTTCTCTCGTACTCTTGTGGACCCCATGTCGTTACATCGGCCGCTCAGAAAAACTTTTATTTCGCTATGACGGACCATACAAAGTCCTTCGCAAGATCACCAACCTCACCTACGAAATACAGCGAGTCGTCGACGAAGCGCACTCAATGCCACCACCATCCACTGTTGTGCATGTCGTCAGACTGAAGCCTTATGTGTCACCCAACACTCCCCTTTCGTGACAAGCGCCGGGTGGGCGCTTTAACGCCGCGGGGTAGTGCCACAAGACAGTAGTGGGATTTGGGCATAAAGCGGTAGAGGGTTCCTGGCTGAAAAGAAAAGACTACGAAGTAGATAGAGACTGGTTCAAGCCCGCCAGTGCGCCAGGCATTGTCATCGCGTGTAATCGTTGTAAATATCTGTAAATATACGTTTTCTTGTAAGATTATGCTCATCTCGTGTCTGCGTATTCTAGAGCCCCTCCTATTTAGGTGTCCTCTCCTGCGTCTGTGTCATCTAGCAGCCATCCTGTTAATGCGTCCTCTCCTTTGATTGCGTCTTCCAGCACTCACACTGTTTTTGTGTCCTCCCCTCTGTCTGCGCCTTCTAGCACCCGTTAGATTTATTTGTCATCTGCGTCTGCGCCTTCCAGCGCGCGTCGGGTTTATTTGTCTCATCTCGTGTCTGCGTATTCTAGAGCCCCTCCTATTTAGGTGTCCTCTCCTGCGTCTACATCTTCTAGCACCCATCCGGTCGATGTGTCTTCTCCTGTGTCTGCATCATCTAGCGCCCGTCCTGTTAATGTGTCCTCTCCTGCGTCTGTGTCGCCTTGCAGCTGTCCAGGGTATGTGTTCTCTCTGTCGTGTGCGTCACTTGGCGGCCATCGTGTTTATATGCCTTCTCTTTTGACCGCGTCTTCTAGCACCAGCCCAGTTTCTGTGTCCTCTCCTATAGATAAATACCTGAGTTTTTTTTTGTTCTAAAATCACCTCATTATTATGAGAGACGTAGTGTGTAACCAGTCTTACATTTTGACCTCCAAGGTGGTGCCGGTGAAAAAATTTCTTCTGTACGTTGTCGAACAATAAAAAATTCGCAGCGTGCGCTTTAACTAAAAGCCGAATTCTCTTGTCTCTCATTCCCCCTTAGCAGCCATTGGCATGTACATTGAGCACTATCTGACAAGAAAGGGTTGCTATGTTATACTCGCTGGGCATAACCTCCATGGTTTTAGAAAAGTTTAGCGAGCGTTGGGCCGCAGTGCCATAAATACAGTGAACTAGTATATACCATGAACTCGAAGAGGTTAAAGGTGGGAAGGGGACACGCAGCGCAAGCCGTAAGAAAGTGTGCGTGTGCCACCTCTCGTTTAGTCCTTGGAATGTCCGCTGGATGGCGTGCATATGCGGAATATGTGATGAAAAGATGCGAGATAGTTGTACTACTTGGAGTGTTGAATAGATGGACGAACGGACACACAGACAGATGCATGGACGGACTCACGAATGGCTGCACCGAAGGATGGACGCATGGACGCACGCAGGGGCGGACGCATGGATGAAGGCAGAGACGGACACACAGATGGACGTGCGGATGCACGAACAGACGCACGCAAGGACTGGCGAATGGACGCACGGATGGTCACACAGACGGACGCATGGACGGACGGAATCAAGAATGAATGGACGGAGGGATGCTTCCCCCACTCTCCATCATTCACTCCGTGGATATGCTGCCATTTTTTTTGTCCTCTTTTTTGACTGTGTCTTCTAGCGCCCGCCCTGTTTCTGTGTCCTCTCCTGTGTCTACATCATTTAGTACCCGTTTGGTTTATGTGTCTTTTCTTGTGTCTGTGTCTTCTAGCTCCCACCGTCAGTTCACGTGTCTTCTCATTTGACTGTGTCTTCCAGAGCCCACCCTATTTCTGTGTCCTTTCATGTGCCTACATCTTCTAGCGCCTGACCGGTTTATGTGTCTTCTCCTGTGTCGGCATCTGCTAGTGTCCGTCCTCTTTATGTGTCTTCTACTGCGTCTGCACCTTTATATTTTTACACTGCCAAATTGAATGCCAGTGATTCCAAAACAACTATTAAAGTCTACATTACCGCATTGTAGGCGTGGGCACAGTGGGAGCCGGGGGTGAGGCAGTGCAATGCTCCCGCGTTGTTATCTAAGGGGGTGCGAAGTTTTTTCTGTGCTTTTAATCAAAGGAACCGGTACCATCAGTGTATGATACATGCATGGTGCTAGGCCCATTGAAGTTTTAACGGCTACGGTGGCTTATTGATCCTGCTGTTGCGTTAAAAGAATTTAATCCTCCCTCGGGAAGCTGAGAACCAATGACGGGTTGTAGTGAGACGCACGTCTTCGCTTCATTTTTCTTTCTAAAGCCTTGTTTAGTTTTGGACTCAATCGACGTAAGGAGGGCGGAGAGGGCTGCACCTTGACGCCGCTTGGTAAGGAGGGCTGCGCACCTCTGTGACGCTGAATGTTATGGCAGCAAAACAGTACATGCTAAACACCGCCAGATAGTTAATATTTTCTGGTGCCCTCCACTATCGTCACCCTCATAATCATTTCGGGGTTCTGCCACGTACCACATACGTGGAAGTTACTATTAACTGCTCCTACTAGGGACGCGACAACTGTGAACGTAGCCAGTAATAAGTTTATCAAGTTTGAAACAAGAGAAGTGTACGGTAGGACTCCTTTTTTTTTGTCGCGAAGTAACGTGTGCAGATGCGCTGTGGGCTTAATGAGAAAAAATTGTGCGCAATCAAAAGTGCTTTACCCGGCTAATGTTCCGGTGAAGTCGGTTATATCAGGACAATGTTACAAAGCTTATGGAACTTCGGGGTAACTGTTCGATGGCTTTGTACTTGGCTTTGCGCGCTATACAGTGCTTTTTCACAGGATAACAGTTTTTATAGAGCTTCCTAGGCCACACACAATTATGTTATGGCTGGCATTTCTCGTTTGCCCTGAGCATTTACAACACGGAAGCCAACAGCATTCTGTTCCAGTGTCTGCTGGTCTAACGATTTCCGTCTAGTGCTCTCAGTAAACTTTCTACTACTTCATAGAATCGGAATGCTGCTCTTGTTGGCTTCGTATTTTATCAGTTTTTTCTTTAGCATAGAGCCGCATAAAAAATGAGCAGGCATTACTCGCACGCATTTGCATAAGCTCTTCGAAAAGCACGCTGCACAGAACATTGAGAGGCTTAGTGCGAACGATAACTCGTCCACTAAATGACAATACCATTTCGCATAATGGAGGTCAAGCAATTTTTCCATGGTAACATTCAGTTCAAAAGCTTTTTTCGGTCGCCTTTGGATCACTGCAAAAGAAACCCCGATTTGTCCTTATTTTAGGCCTCTTCCGGATTTCGGGGTCAGAGCTAGAGCACGTCAAAACGAAGTACTTCCACGCCGTACATTAGGCAACCCCTTTTGCATCTTTCCGAACTAGCCGAAACGCGGAGGTGACAGAAGAAGGGCACAAAAAAAAAAAAATGAGAGTGAAGCAACTTTAAGTGTAGAGCTGATTTCGTGAGCCAGCGCAGCGAACCGGCTACGGGTGCAGTCAAACCGACTGCGCACCAAAATGAACGGGCTCCCACCCCGCTACCCACTGGCTTCCTTTCAATGCGGATTACAAACGGCGCTAGCGAAGCGCTTCATTTATTTTGCCCTCGCGCCGCTCTTTTCACGCTTCTTATAGACGTAGCTTTCTTCTTTTTCTTTTTTTTTTTACAACTCCCACACTCCTTGCAGCGACAGTGCACCACTCTGTTGCCGGCAGCCGCAATCGCATCGCCAGGGCCACATTTCAAGCCGTATCGTTTCCGCCCTTGCTTTTATTTAGCAATGTCCAATGTATACTTGTGAACAGCAATGTGTGTACAGCAAAGCTCTCACTGCTGCGCAGTCGTGTGTTCCCGCCAGGGTGATGATAATTAATGGCGCACCGCAAAGGCCGCGGGGACGACGCAAACAAATGGGGATATCGTTTTTCTTTTCGCCTTGACGCACGTGCGTGGATGTGTATGTGCGTTTTTCGAGAATTGTGGGCGTCCACACACACACACACACACACAGCAACGCAACGCATGACCGAAAACTAGTGGGATGCCATAATGCCAGTCCTAAACACGCGCTGGTTGAAAGACAACCTATAGTTTAGAAATAGTTACTACGGACGCGCGTGTGAACGGGTGGGCTGTTCCGCTGTGTTCTATGCCGTATTGTTGTCGGAGCCAGCGCCGAGTCGTATGGAGGTATTTCAATTTGTAAACAGCGGTAAGCTTGCGTGGTAAGCTTGAAGAGGCCGAACGAGAGATAATAATCTCGACAAACTTTAACCGTCTTATATATGAAATCTTAAAAAAGCTTAGAATATAGCTAAAAAAAGGGTAGTGCAGTTGTTTACCCGATAAGTGCGGCACGCAGGTGCCGCTATTGTGGGTTAGGCGGTGGCTTCTGGGAACATCTAAACAAGCGTATTTGAGACAGCTCACGGTATTGAATATTTTCACAACGCAAGAATTGCCCTTTAGCAAACAATGTGTTAACATTAAAATCAAGACAACACTCTCTCGTTTCTTCCATTGTCTTCATACTATCTATCTATCTATCTATCTATCTATCTATCTATCTATCTATCTATCTATCTATCTATCTATCTATCTATCTATCTATCTATCTATCTATCTATCTATCTATCTATCTATCTATCTATCTATCTATCTATCTATCTATCTATCTATCTATCTATCTATCTATCTATCTATCTATCTATCTATCTATCTATCTATCCATCTATCTATCTATCTATCTATCTATCTATCTATCTATCTATCTATCTATCTATCTATCTATCTATCTATCTATCTATCTATCTATCTCGCTTTGCCTGGTTCCTGTAGGGGTCATCTTCTTCACTTGACGCAAACCCAATTTTCTACGCAAGAGCATTAGTGTTTGACAGATGAGATGAACAGGCCATTATATGATTAGCGTGAGATACTTGCTGCATAAGTAATAAAACCATTTGTTTCAGTCACGTGCGGCACATACCTGCATATTGTGGCCCGAGGGATGACATTATGAGTTACAGGTGATTGATAGTTTATATAAAACTGGGAACGGCGATAGCAGACTTTGAAAAAACTTTACGAAGCGGAGACACGCAGCATGTATCGCAGGAGAGAGGGGGTTAGCAGCGCTGACGGTGACGGAAAAACTGGAGAGACGAAAAATATTAAAATCGCGGTGACAGGCGGCATCGAAATTAGGCATTTTGCGTGGCAGTCAAACACCCTACCATAAAGACGTGCCAGCGCTTCAAATCAGAAGGTTGCGTGTTCGAATCACGTCCGGGTCACCAATGTAGCGTCGAGAGAAGAGAGACGTGAGACGGCGTCGAAGGCGGCAGACGGGGCCGTGCTGATCTCACCACTTTATTCCACGCCTGAAGCGGAGCCGCGGTGGCCGTCCACGTCTGACGCGCCAGGTGCGTGAGCTCCTTCTCCACCTCGCGCAGCTCGAGCTAGCATCAGCTGCGCGAGAGGCGTGGCGCGGTGATTAAGAAATGATGATGGTGATGATGGCGCTACAAGGTTATGAAAGAAAAAAGAACTCTATACTAAATATCTTATTATCACGGCGCCGTTAACTGCCGGCGCAATGTTCGCTATTGCTCTTGTAACAATGTAAGTGACATTAGACATTAATGCCTACAAACCGGAAGAAATGTGACGGAAACCGTTTCTGATTGTATGCACATCATCACACAGTAACCTGAACTTCATCTAGATAAAGCCAACACCTCTGCTGCAACGTGAGTATACCGACGTTACGTCGTATCATCGGATACCTTTGGGCGTCAGTGCAGTCCTGGTGCCTGACAAGGCTACGATCAAGTGCGGGAGGGTTTAATGAGCTCATTTCGCCTCCACATTGTTGCTTTCTCAAATAAGCATATTGCTCAAATAGTCAAGGTCTTCAGACGATGGGTCTTACCACTCAGAAAAAAAAGACCTTGCTACGCGGACCGGTGCACAGAACACCAAGAACTATGCCAAATGCACAAAGTCGGTCCAGATTGCAACGCTCAACCCAAAGCAACAACAACAAAAAAAATACTATGTAAGCGACTACTTGTCTACCGTTTCGAATTATATCGAATCCCAGAATGAGTGGGATTTGGCGAATTTTCGTAATCAATATACTCCACAAATCGATTGAAAACGATATCAGCGTATGTTATTACCTGGCTAATGCCTGAAGGCCCATGAGGCATAAATAATTGAAATGTGGTGGTGGTGGGGCTGCTACTACAACCGCTGAAGATTTATTTGATTGATATGTGGGGTCGAATGTCCCAAAACCATCATATAATTATGAGAGACGCCATAGTGGAGGGCTCCGGAAATTTCAACCACCTGTAACATGCACTCACGTCTAGGCACATGGGCCTACAACATTTTCTCCTGCATCGAAAATGCTACCGTCGAAGCGGGAATTCGATCCCGTGAATTGCGCGTCAGCAGCCGATACTGCTGGAGGAAATGAGTGTAAACTCGAAAGCTCCTTTTCTTTGCAAGACAAAACGCTATAAATAATTACTAAGCAATGATGCCTAGAAAAGTATTGACGATGTTATTGCAAGTAATTTTATGTAAATGTGAAGAAATAAAAGTCGACGAAAAGTAATCTGCCACCGGCAGGGTTAGAAGCTGTGATCTTTGTATAACGCGTTCGATGCTCTTTTATTGAGCTACGTAGGCAGTCAACCCCAATCAACTTTATATGGTATACTCGTATATAGTTCTACTACTACTACTACTACTACTACTACTACTACTACTACTACTACTACGACTACTAATATTAATAATAATAATAATAAAATTTAATGGTTTACGTTCTAAAACCACAATATGATGATCCGAAACTTTGTACTGCCTGCTTTTCTAAAACTTGCACTGTCATCGCACAGTACACGGGCATCTTGCATTACGCCTCCATTGAAATGCGACCACCATGGCTGGAATCGAACCCGCTACCTTTGTGTCCACATGAGAGAGAGAAAGGTTTATTTACTAAAGAACAGAGAGGTCAGTCTAAGCGATAGCTTGCTTTAGCCTGCTACTTTACTTGGGGGGAGGGCAAAGGGGAAAAGAAAGACTAATGGATGAGGATGGTGAGATAGAGAGGTCAGTATATAAAATTCTGTCTAGCTGAGAACAGGGGAAAACTTTTATCTGTATCATAGAGGTGGGCCAAAACTCTTGAGAGAGAAATACGTACTATATATTGTGCAAAATGGCGTAATTACAATAATGATGCATAAAAGCTCAGTTCGGTGTGAAAATGGCTGAAATGTTTAAAAATAACAGATTGCTCAGGTTGCGCAACATACAGAAAAAAAATTCTGATGTAGGTGCTACGTTTAACCATGCTGAACCTGGTTTTGCTACACGCAGTCGACCAGAAAACAACAGAAAATGTAGAAAAAACTTTTTGTTAAACTTTGGCATCGTAAGAACTTTAACATCGAGTTTGATCATTATTTTTTCAAATCTACTTAAGTTTCGCTTAGAATTAGTAATATTTGGCAAACGTAATATAATTTTTGTATCGCGAAGCGTTGTACAAAAGGGGGAATATATATGTAAAACTACGTTTTGCATGTTTAAACCTTAGTTTCAGACCTGCTAAACAATGGTATTATATCTATTTTATTACCCATCGTTATTCCAAAAATACCGAGTTCTACATAGTTTGTGTGCACTCAAAAGTTGGAAGAGGTTCGGTTGAATAAAACGGTGTTTGATATTTTTATTATCCTTATTTCAGTGAAAGCTCGCTAGGCACAATACGTTTCCGGTTACTTAGCACTAATGGCTGGAATCTAATTACAATGAGAAACATGGTATAAGCAGGCATAGCTGAAAAACAGAGGGTCTCTGTATACGGAAGTTTGTGGAAATATGCGAAGATTTCGAATAACGAATTCAATAGCTGCCTATTAGATTTAGCCTTTGTATAAATTAGTGAAGAGGTTTAAATGCGTTAACCTTTAAGCATTATTCATAGCCACTGACTGAAGCACCACCATACCGCGGTTTCTCTCTCTCTCTCTAGCTTGTTTGCTACTGCTGGTTTGGCCATTGGCCTGTCGGTGCACATCTGTCTTTTTGTGCAATGAGAAACGCGGCTGAATACTTTTAAACACGATAGTCTTTCTTGGGGACCTTCGACGCAAAAACTTTGGTCTGTCTCTCTGTCTGTCTGTGTGTGTGTCTGTCTGTCTGTCTGTCTGTCTGTCTGTCTGTCTGTCTGTCTGTACATTTGTGTGTTTGTCCGCCTTTAACATTACCCTAAACGGCATCAAACGATAAACCAAACGGCCGACCTCATTCACAACGCCCACCAATACTGCTGAAGATTCGGCGATTGTCAATTTAAAAACAATTATTGCACATATCTGAGGCACAATAACCACACGTCAATATTCTGTACGTGTGTCTTTTAACTAGAAAAGACATACGTAAGTAATTCTAAGGACCCTAGCGCGTATCACGCGGCGCTGACGATGCAACGCTTGCACGAAAAAGCAAGTGTTTCCAAGGCTTTGCTAAGACAACACGGTGGTGGCACCTACCCGTCGCCTTGGTTCTACACCTAATCACCTGTGAGACGGGCGAGCACGCCGCGCGCTTCGTTTCCAAGATAACTGCCAGATAGCGCTCTTGTCCCACGCGTGACGTTACTTGATGCACCCATTCGCCTACGCTACACGCTCAAGGCAATCTAACGCAGCGCCTCCAGAATACCATTCACCGAATGTCTTGCGCAGAACATCAAATAAACCTTTTGCTCACTCTCTCCAGACGCAAAACTATCGTCTTTCGCCGACATTTGCTGTGTAACATGCAGATACGGGGCCATTTTTTTTTATTCTCCAAGAAGTAGTTCTCATTTAAATAGAGTATCCCACAATATCTTATGCGGTGAGTTGTGGTACTGCGAGTGTTTAGCTATAGTTCATGGATTCGCCTAGTCCTCGTGTTTACGGCATCGCACATGTGACATTGTTATTGCTACGTTATGTTTTCAAGTAAAAAAATAACTCGTTTGCAATATCGGGAGCTGGATTGAATCATTCAGACTAATAGGGTCAACGGAGCGAAGTGGGACTGCATAACTTTCAATGAACTTCGATGAAGCCGACCACCTGAATTGCTACACACCCGGGCTTCACTGGTAGAATACGCGCGCTGATTAATCCGGAATATAATGCGATAACTCTGATGGGCACGAGATCAAGTACAAGGATAGAGAACGAAAGAAAGAAAGAAAAAGGAAGGTAACAAAAAAGAAAGAAATCAACTGAGAAATATTAAAAGGGATGCAAGAGAGATAAAGATAAAAATACAGAAGAAGAAAAGATAAGCCTTGAGGTAATGAGTGCTTACTATAGACAGAGAAGGAGCGAAATGAAGGGAAAAAATCACTGAATATCGACGAAGTGAATGATGATGAATGGGTGAAGCAGTGGGAACATTCGGTGTTTTAGTAAATCACCCGCAAGATTGACCACTCACGCGTGTAAGTGAGTGACAAAGCAGTGCACAGTTTATATATGCTGTTTGTTGTTGATAACTCCTTTGCTGTGTTAAGTTGTGAATTTCTTTTTTGCCTTCATTATTACATCTTCGTGGCATCGGGTGTAGCCTGAAATTGGCAAAGACGAGGTTTGGGCACGTTTACTTGGTGGTTGTTTGTTGTTTCAGGTCATACGAATTCCGTCGTAGAGCACGTGAAGACGTAGTATACTGCTAAAGCCAGTCGTTGTCCATGATGATCAACGCGATCAGCTAAATCGTCATCGTCATTATGTATAGTGGGTGCCTTGCAAGTGCACTGCGAACGCCAACGCCGCCAACTGACAATTAAACCTTGACCTTGAGGAGCTTCCTTTCTAAATAGACAAGAGAGAGGACAGAAATAAGTGGGCACAGGGAGAAATAGATAGATAGAAATGATACACCGAAATAGATACAAAGAGACAGAGAGAGAGGTGGTGGTGGTAGTGGTTAGAAGAAGACGACAGATAATTTCTGCAGCCCGGTTGGGAGCACGGCGCAGCGCCTGCGGGAAGGGGGGGGGGGGGTAGTGAATAGAAGAAAAAAAGGTAAGGTGAGCAGTGGCGCAGGCATCTTCAGTGCGAACAGCAATCCAGCAGCAAGGATAAGGTTGGCAAGGCTCCCATTCTCAAAGAAAGGGTAGCCATGGAGAGTGTAGCTTAGGAAGAAGCAGGAAAAGAAATCGAGGGTGACCAGAAGGAACAGGAGAAGGCGAACGACACCAGCTGCACCTCTTCTTCAATCTTCTCACCACTAATGACAATGCGGCACCAATGTTTTTTTAATGTAACAGCGAATCTGCTAACTTCTTGAAATCTACATACTACTCTTTGAAACATTAAGGTAATTAAAACTAACCGATAATTAAGCCAGAAAAGTACTGGGGACTGTAAATATTTTGTTCTAATTTTGTTGTAGTACTTGTGATACAAGTGCGAAGACACTTGGATACTGTGGAGCTTTTCACAAACAAATCTCCCTCGCTTGTTTCACTCAGGCTGCTCGCCTACCTTGTTTGTAAACGAGTGGGAGAAATATTTTAATAAAGCTGGTGTTAAGCTGAGAGCATGCAGGGTGCATTCGCTGTAAGCTTAATGGTTTCGACGTGGGGCTGTTCCGATGAAAGACACAAGGGACAGAATTCCGAGTGTAAGGGTATCTGATCGGGCTGGTTGGTTTCTCATTACTGATATCTTCGTGCTGTGTTGCCGTGCAAAATGCCCGGAAACAACAACATTTCTGTCAAATTTGGTTTCTACGTGAAATACTCATCACAAAAGTTGGCACGAAGCCAACGCACGCCATTATGCGGACCGCATCAATTGCTTAAACTGCTAACAAGTAATGTGCTCGTACCCTCGCGGCATCGTCTTTAACTGCGCAGAGGTTGCCAGTTCTGATTATTTCAGTGCAAGTGTGCCACGCACTGAAGATCGACAGCTGTTTAATATCGGGTATTTTAGAATCGGCTGTATATAGATATCGAAGCGGTGCAGGATCGGTAAGCGCGCTTGTTTTCAAAGGATAAGTTCTATATCAGGCCACTTCACTTTTCGGGAGGTAGCTCAGGGCAAACGCAACGCAGTAACTTAGGTGCAAAGAGAGCAAAAAATAAAAATATCACAAAGGTAAGGAGGTTAACTAGACTAAGTCCAGTTTGCTACCCTACATGGGGGAGAGGGAAATGTTCTCCTTTAGTGTATAATGCAAATTGTGTAGTTTGACTACCAAAAGGAGCACTCAATCACCCGCCGCCACCCCGTTCCCGTGAAAAAAAAAAGGAAAAGCTAGCCTGATGGCCTAATGAGTGCTACAACACATGCGAAACCATTGGTACAACGTGGACCATAAGCGCGCCAATTCCATGTCTGGTCGCGTTCGCAAGGCAACGACAAAGGTTAAAATGTTGGGAGTTCATTACCCGACTGATAAAAACTCTTGCCCGGAGGGGAGCACAGTTAGAGAAAACTAGATAAGCGTGAACAACGAAGGCGGAACAGTCCTGATGATGATGATGATAATGATGATGATTCCACAGCCATGGCTCGTACACACTCAGGGGGATCGGCCAAGAATCGATTATTTAATTCAGTAAGATTTTTTTAATATTCAATATCGAGACCACGCAGCGGAGAAAAAAAAAGAAAAAGAAAAGACACCTTGTATATGTTTCTTAAACATCGTTTGCGCTTGTCAAGTTTTCTCTATAGATGAACCGAATCGCCCAGACCAAGGTCTTATTAAAGCATAGTCTCTTCAAGGAAATGCAGGATGACTGATGTAACTTTACTGTGTAACGTCTGGCAGTCAGATGGCGTTAATTGTGTGTATAGTACCTTTGGAATAATATTACTAGACGGCGTTAGTGGTTTTCACAGCATATCCACGGAGTGAATGATGAGCGGGGTGAAGCGTTCGTGCATGCGTCCGTCCGTTTCAAGGAGACAGACAGACAGACAGACAGACAGACAGACAGACAGACAGACAGGCAGACAGACAGACAGACAGACAGACAGACAGACAGACAGACGGGCGGATGGAGGGATGGATGGACGGACAGACAGATGGGCAGATGAACGAACAGAAATACGGATAGATGGATGGACGCACAAGTGCACGAACGTACAGAAGCATGGATGCCCGGACGGACGGACAGACACACGGATGGAAGGAAGCATGGACCGACTGATGGTCGGTTCGCCCAATTCCTCATCATTAACTCTGTGGCTAAGCTGTAATTTTTAGGCTGTAACCGACTATTCGTTCATAATAATTCACTTTAAAACGCAAGCCTCCAGCACCGAAATAAGGTCAAACAGTTGCGAATGTGGGCATAAAATCTATCAACGATGTCGTAAGTGCTAAAGTCGAGGTGTTTTCGGTCGAACGCAGTATCATGGAACGCGAGCAATAACAATGGTGAACGGTACGCTAAAGGAACCAGTCCGGTTTTCTAAAAAAATGCCGCCATATCCACGAAGTGAAGTGATGATGAGGGGCGAAGCCCGGATGGTAAACCTGGTAAACCATGAATCCTCCGTACATTTTGCCCACTCGATTTTATTGCAACGCTCCCCCTAGCGTACGTCGCCGCACTATATCGAACGATGACACGCGCCATATGTGGCATCATTCCTATTTTATAACACCTCGCATCTTTCATAATCAACTACATGTACCGCCGTCTAGTTTATAACATCTTGCATCTTTTGGACGGACGGACGGATGGACGGATAGATGGACGGACGGACGGATGGACGGATGGATGGATGGACGGATGGACGGACGGACGGACGGACGGATGGATGGATGGATGGATGGATGGATGGACGGACGGACGGACGGACGGACGGACGGACGGACGGACGGAAGGACGGACGGACGGATGGACGGACGGACGGACGGACGGACGGATGGATGGACGGACGGACGGATGGATGGATGGATGGATGGATGGATGGATGGATGGATGGATGGACGGACGGATGGACGGATGGACGGATGGACAGATGGATATGGCTGTACCCTTTAGATCGGGCGGTGGCTAGCGTAATACTTAGAACTGAACGAGAGGTGGCTACATACAGGGGACGCACAGCCCACGCCTTAAGGAGCTTCGCTCCTAAAAGGCATATGAGTGACACATTGGAGCGAAGCCGATGCCATGGCAGCGTCTAGATTTGACGCCTGATTTGTTCCTACTTGACCCCATCGATCACTGTCCAAACTGCGGCAAAGGAGAGACGGCCCAACATGCTCCGTTTCAGTGCTCGGTGGCGAAATGCATCTGGCACATGGTATAATGCCTCTTTGGCTTTCGCGCAGTGCGCATGAGAATAGAACGTGGGATATTTGCAAAATTGGTCTTTACAGTGACGTTGTACGTACTGTGTCGGCGACGCTGTTTATCCGAAGTACGGCACAAGCCTCGCAGAGGCGTCTATCCCACACTCCTGAAAATACTGCGCTTTGTGTGGAATTACCTCGATCAGCAGCTGGAAAGGCACAGCGGAAAGGCTTTCCTTCGACGATGGCACACAGGTTTATTCAGAGTAAGGGAGGGCAGGTGAAGCTTCCAGTTGTTTCGTACTAGCTATGCGCCCCCATACGCATGCATACGTGGTCATTTTCGAGAATGTGGTTACATCGATTCATTTCAATTTTCCTTCGACCTTGTACCATTTGGATACCTAGTGATCAATTAGATTTTGGTGCTTATTGTAAGATGTATACACACATCACGTTTTTTTTTGGATGAATCGTTTGGGTAAGTAACCAGTTTAGTGCACAATAACTTCCCTTTCTCAGGCAACGTTGATTACCATCACTGGTTGATGTATATGAGGTGGTCCACAGGACGGCTTTACGCTTTCCCACTAGTAGAGTGCCAAATCCTCCAAAAGCCGTAACCACTTTTCTAAACACACACAAGCATTCACATTTTATTCTAAACACACGCCTTTTCTTTGTATTGCTGCAAGGCTCCCACCAACGCTGCCTATATAAACTTTTTTATAGTTGCTATAGGTGCCTCATATACCCATAGATCGACAAAAGTTGTGGAGATTACTGAGACTTACTCATGAAGTATATTTTGTACTTAGGGCTAACACGTGCTGAGAATCACTAAAGTTGTCTGAGCGGTACTCACTCGCATTCACACATACCAAAAGTTTTTTCAGCCGGACTCAGGCGGACTTAAACTCACCAAAATGTTATTAAGTCGGAATCACCCAGACTAAGACCAACGGCTCGCTCTGAGTCTGAGAGAGTCTGCGTTAGTAGACTCCTGATTGAGTTCGCCGACTTGTGCATATACCGTGATCCGACACAATGCCTCGGCATGCTAGTGATGATGGCGACAACAAAAAGGAGAAGGAGCAAGTTCTTTAAAGAGATTCGTATCTCAAAAGGCTTTGGTGCGTAGAAAGTCACCACGCTGGACACTCGAATTCCGCCATATTGTCAACTTTCAAAATGGCGGCATTTTAAGCCAAACAGAGAGGTCGTAGCAGCGGACTTGGCCAATTAGCATCGACCAATGACGGAATCTGACAACATGGCGGAATTCGACAATGCCCAGAATAGCTCCCCGCGATGGCATCAGGACCTAGTGAGAAACTTTTTAAGCCCTTGTCGATGATCCGGATATGGAAGGCGAAGTCAGCACCGCACAGTGCAGCGTCCCGCTGTTCTTTGTCATTAATGGGAAAGCTTTGGATGTCTCATAAAGGGCGATAAGCAATCCGGGGTCATTCACGTGAGGTTAAAAAATCATTTCTTGATGTCATATAACGTGACGTAACACGATGACGTGATATCATGACACCACCGTTTGGTCAACAGTGGCTTCATCATGGACACATAGCAAAAGTAAGTGACGTGAAAAATCTTCTAGTGCACCCAATCCTGGATCCAGAATACTTTGGGTGCAGAAAGTTTTCGGAGGAGGGGATGAGGGCTTCAGTGCCTTCGACGGAAAAAAATGAAGAAAATGGCTGTCAGCTTCGATTAACCTTAAGCTTGATGTGCCTTGTTCTCCCGTGCTGTCCCGCCCTGCTATTGCGTTCCATGAACAAATGCATCGCGTGACTTTTATATAACTTGAGCGCTTATTGGGGAGTCTATTATTGACCAAGTTTCGTCGCATTCGTCAGACCAGCTTCGGTCAAATGAGGCCCAGGGGAGCACATTGACTTCAGTACCTTGAAACGTTTATAACGTTGAATACCGCTCATACGCCCCCATACGCATGCATACGTGGTATTTTCTAGAATGTGGTTACATCGATTCATTTCAATTTTCCTTCGACTTGTACCATTTGGATACCTAGTGATCAATTAGATTTTGGTGCTTATTTGTAAGATGTATACACACATCACTTTTTTTTTGGATGAATCGTTTGGGTATGTACCAGTTTAGTGCACAATAAACTTCCCTTTCTCAGGCAACGTTGATTACCATCACTGGTTTGATGTATATGAGTGTGGTCCACAGGACGGCTTTACGCTTTCCCATAGTAGAGTGCCAAATCCTCCAAATCCTTAACCACTTTTTCTAAACACACACAAGCATTCACATTTTATTCTAAAC
Organism: Rhipicephalus microplus; assembly: GCF_013339725.1. Taxonomy (NCBI): domain Eukaryota; kingdom Metazoa; phylum Arthropoda; class Arachnida; order Ixodida; family Ixodidae; genus Rhipicephalus; species Rhipicephalus microplus. The sequence continues at coordinate 115,410,762 of NC_051170.1, read as the reverse complement.
ACACGCCTTTTCTTTGTATTGCTGCAAGGCTCCCACGAACGCTGCCTATATAAACATTTTATAGTTGATAATAGGTGCCTCATATACCCATAGATTGACAAAAGCTGTGGAGATTACTGAGACTTACTCATGAAGTATATTTTGTACTTAGGGCTAACACGCGCTGAGAATCGCTAAAAATTGTCTGCGCGGTACTCACTCGCATTCACACTTACCAAAAGTTTCTTCAGCCGGACTCAGGCGGACTTAAACTCACCAAAATGTTATTAAGTCGGAATCACCCAGACTAAGACCAACGGCTCGCTTTGAGTCTGAGAGAGTCGGCGTTAGTAGACTCCTGATTGAGTTCGCCGACTTGTGCATATACCGTGATCCGACACAATGCCTCGGCATGCTAGTGATGATGGCGACAACAAAAAGGATAAGGAGCAAGTTCTTCAAAGAGATTCGCATCTCAAAAGGCTTTGGTGCGTAGAAAGTCACCGCGCTGGACACTATCGAATTCCACCATATTGTCAACTTTCATAATGGCGGCATTTTAAGCCAATCAGAGAGGTCGTAGCAGCGGACTTGGCCAAATTAGCATCGACCAATGGCGGAATCTGACAACATGGCGGAATTCGACAATGCCCAGAATAGCACCCCGCGATGACATCAGGGCCTAGTGAGAAACTTTTTAAGCCCTTGTCGATGATCCGGATATGGAAGGCGAAGTCAGCACCGCACAGCGCAGCATCCCGCTGTTCTTTGTCATTATTGGGAAAGCTTTAGATGTCTCATAAAGGACAAAAAGCAATCCGGGGTCATTCACGTGAGGTTAAAAAATCATTTCTTGACGTCATATAACGTGACGTAACACGATGACGTGATATCATGACACCACCGCTTGGTCAACAGTGGCTTCATCACGGACACATAGCAAAACTAAGTGAGGTGCAAAAATCTTCTAGTGCACCCGATCCTGGAGGCAATGCCAGAATACTTTGGGTGCAGAAAGTTTTTGGAGGAGGGGATGAGGGCTTCGATGCCATCGACGGAAAAGAAAATGTAGAAAATGGCTGCCAACTTCGATTCACCTTAAGCTTGATGTGCCTTGTTCTCCCGTGCTGTCCCTCCCTGCTATTGCGTTCCATGAACAAATTCACCGCGTGACTTTTATATAACTTGAGCGCTTATTGGGAAGTCTATTATTGACCAAGTTTTGTCGCATTCGTCAGACCAGCTTCGGCCAAATGAGACCCAGGGGAGCACATTGGCTTCAGTACCTTGAAACGTTTATAACGTTGAATACCGCTCATACGCCTACTAATATGGTAAGTTTGTTCTGTTCGACGTCCTACGAAAATGCCTGGTAGCTCTTGGGAGAGTCTGGTAGACACCAGTAGCCAACATAAATTGCTGTAGACACCACGAAACGCAGTAGCTTTGCTACATGCTGTCTCCAAGAACTGAAGGAAAAGTTGTCCAAACCAAATTAGTAACAAAGAAAAATACACTAAGCTTCCAGTTGGGATGTCGAGACCATTTCAATTACTGTACTCTTTCGACTACTGTTCTCATTCCCCCGGCGTGAGTGCGCTGCGCTGTGTCGCCATCTCCGGTTTTTCGCAGTGTCCTATGTCATGAAAACCTTATACCCCATACTGCAGGAGCTTCACCACAGAACGCCCAGGCAAGCACTGTCGTCACGCTCTTTCAACTTCCCTCACAGTACACCTTCGTCCTCTCATTGGACACGCATGGGCTAGGAGTAAGCAGGCTCGCTGTAAAGGGTGGGCTACTTAAGTACTAGCTGTTCTTCTATGGAATAGGCTTATGCTGCTGTTCTCACGAAATGATACCATGAGTCTGCGTTTTAATTCGCAAATTTGGGGTACTTGATTGTGGAAGCGCGTACTACGCAATAAAAGAGCAGTGAGACAGCCATCCCTATAGATATATAGCATTATAGAGGTCCTGCCGGATTCACTACCGTTTTCTGGAGAGAGAGGATCAAGGCCGCTCCCCCGTGTGAACGGGCGGCCTAGCCTAACCGCCAGATTGTGGGCCTACTGGACCGCCTCGATTGGTAGCAGAAGTAACGGGTTCTTGAGCATGAAATGAAAGTCTTTTTCAGAGAATTTTTATGTTGTTCCTTTAAAAATGAGTACCTCCAGATTACAAGGCTGAGCCACAGTCGTTCCGAAGAAAAAAAACAACAACGTATCCATCTGCAATCAACGTGAAAGCTGTAGAAAGCGCGGAATGGTCCATCCAAGTCTTTATTGGTATCTCTTTATTTCCTACAGGCGCTACATGTGCCGAACTCCCAACAAATATGCTGCAGAAGTGTTGTCTTTTTTTCAACCTATCTTTCTCCTTCTTTCCATCTTCAACAACTTCACAGCTATCCTCTTCAACCTCACTTTGCTTTTCCATCCTCCTTGCTATCGACGATTTTCCGCAGCGGTGCTGCTATGTTTGACCACTTGATCGCAACTAGTCTATACTCCAGATAGTTGCCCCAGCCTACGCATTGGGCCAGTGAAGCTCCCGTGGCCGTACCACGCAAGCCACTGAGTTTAGGCAAGTCGCATGCTTCGGCAGCAAAACATAACTCTCCACTTAATCGCCTGGAAGTTGATAGACTTCCACATTTCTGGAACGTTATACGCCTCAGGAACACATATGTTTATTCTACCTCGCATTTATGGTGCTGTGTTAGCAACCGCCAGTAGCTGTGGTTAGAAGCCAATATGGCGGCACCCACGCAAAAATGAACACTCGCTTCGATCCGCGCTCGCACTTGCTACTCGCCCATCTTTTTCACAGCTATAAATGAACAACGAACTTAGCAATAACTTCACATCCCCTTAAACTGGGGACAAAACTTCAGGCATGTTCTGTTTTTCTTATTGAAATTAGAAGTGTTTATTTAGCCATGCCTGCTAAGTCGTGTCTCGAAGTATCTGAGAAAGAATCTTGGAAACGCGGCAAAATAATAACGAATACACTCTCTCGAAGCTTCTGGATGTAAGTATAAACGAAATAGGTGCGCAAGTTGCAGACCTACGGGTCACACAGCACAGGATGACTAAGAGATAAGTTCAAGACGGAAGGAAACTGAATCCACAGATGCCGCCGTGTCAGAATTTCCGGCGCTGCAGTTCATAGATTTTCCTAGAAATACATATGAGGGTAACTGGCACTCCTGTCTCTACGGGAACAGCAACGCACGGCACTTTAGCGACCACGGGAATAATAGGTATACAGTTCACAGAATTGACTAATCTTCGTTCTTCTGACTCCGTTCGTCTTCATGTGGATTGGAGCTGCTTTGTCACGAAACACAACTCAGCAAATGTTCAGCAGTCGCCCTTCACAAACTTGAACATTTAGGTTCATCATTTCACATTTACGTTCCACATTTGCTGAACAAATACCAAGGCATTGTCCGCTGGACTGATCCTGCCAAAATATGAAAGATAAATTAAAGACACATCTAATTACCACTGAAGTCTGTGATTACCTATTTACATACTATTTTAAGTTGCTAGCTATTCAATTGCAGTGAATTCATACGTGTTTTACGTTTCTGTAACAATTTCTGTAACATTAATGCTTTGTATCACTGTATTACTGTAAAACTGTAGCAATCACCATTGTTGTAGTGTCTCGATACCACTCTATTTTGTATATAATTTATTTTTTGTATATGTGTGGTTTTAAGCGTGACTGTTTTGCTTTGTGTATTGTCTGCTCCGAACTCCGGGAGGCAGAGGCCACCGTCAGGCGATTAAAGCCTTTAGCCTCTGTTCCCAGGGCACAGCTGAAAATAAAACTGATTTGAATTGAATTTAATCATATCGATTCACGGTGATCACAACGGTTCATTCTTTTCGAAACGAAACCGAAACACGTCAATAAACAAAGGCTCAAATGTGTTTGAAGCCCGTAAGCATGGACACTAGGCAAATACGTGCAACTCTACAATTTTCATGGTCGCTGGAGAATCTCAGTGCCATAGAGCACTCTAGCTAATTTTAACCACTGAGACGAATGACAATCTGCAGTACCTCGTGAGCTGGTTTATGTGGTGCAGGTGAATCGAAAAGACCCGCTAAGGAGACGCTCAGCAGACTATGCGACGTAGACGAAGACATAATGAACAGCACTGCCAAAGGTCACGGTATGGAAACCGCCACGGTGGGGGGTGGGGGCGTTATCTAGTTTAGATCAAACGTATTGAATTTACGCAACGCCGTAGCAACAACTCTTCCAGCCCTTTTAATGCATCTTTTAAACCTCACCTGCGAATATTCGTCTACGCACGGCTATAGCCCACCCCTCTTCATTTCCTTCGTCGGCACCTGCACTTCCTTTCCCCCCTCTTCGTATAATGTATGCTACACACAAGGCTATGCTATGCTTCGCCCTCCCCTCCACCTGTCCCTCCTCTTCACCAACGCTTCCCTTTCACAACCATTGCATTGCGATACTAATCACAACCATATTGTGCTCCACGTGCTGCCTCCACCTTTGCCTCCTGCTCATTCTCGTATCTGTGCTCCACCACACTTTCCTATGCGACTCACTTCTGATACTCGTACCCTTATTATGCCATGCTATACATCACGATAGTATGCACAGTTTGCCAGTGTGGCGATATGCATCGCTATTTGTTAACCCCCTTTTTTCCCCCATGCCTCACCCTCGCATTCCTTTTCCGCACCTTCAGATACAATACTATGCATAGATATAGTATATATGCTTTCGCATGTGTCATGCCATACGTGGTTATGTTTACCCACTCACTTCGCTTTCGCGCACCCATACTAAACAAGGATATTACTGATTGATATGTGGGATGTAACGTCCCAAATCCACCATACGATCATTAGAGTCGCCGTAGTGTAGGGCTCCGGAAATTTCAACCACCTGGGGTTCCTTAACATGCAACCAAATTTGAACACATGGGCCTACAGCATTTTCGACTCTATCGAAAATGCAGCTGCCGAAGCCGGGATTTGATCCTGTGACCTGCGGGTCAGCAGTTGACTACCTTAGCCCACGCTCTTCACAATATCCCTCACCTTCACCACACCCTCTATGCAGACGACATCACACTGTGGACCACCCACGGTAGTGATGGCGACATAGAGGAAACCTTACAAACCGCCGCAAACATTACACAACAACACGCACAAAGCATTGGTCTCTCCTGTTCCCCGGAAAAATCTGAGCTGCTTCTCATACGCCCTTCACCACGTACTCTTCCCACTGCCCCTATCATCGTTACTCTGGACGGGCGCCCTATCCGAAAGGTCGACACAATCCGAATCTTGGGCCTTCACACCCAAAATAACGGCCGTAACACTTTCACTATCCGGAAACTCAAGCGGGTGACGGATGCGCTCTCGCACCTCGTCCGCAGAGTTTCTGGAAAACACTATGGCATGAAGGAACACGATTTGTGTCGTCTCATTCATGCCTTCATACTGAGCCGCTTCCTTTATACAATCCCGTATCTCCGACTTCGACAAGAAGAAATAGCCACCCTGGATGCCATGCTTCGTAAAGCCTACAAGGTGGCCTTACACCTCCCCCCTAACACACAGACCACTAAACTTCTTCAGCTTGGGCTCCATAACACCACACACGAACTCATTGAGGCCCACAGACGAGCGCAATACACTCGTTTAGCTCAAACTTTCACCGGACGCTACATACTTAACACCCTCAATATTCACATACCAGCAGCCGACCCCACACTTCTACCAATCCCCCGACCCATACACACACAGATAATAGTTAAACCTCTCCCAAGAAACACCCACGTTACCTACCATTCGGCCCGCCGCAAGGCCCGTGCAAAAGCTCTCCACAAATACTACGGTTCTGAAGAGGACGCCGTATGGGTGGATGCAGCTTGCACGGGCGACGACACGGCAGTTGCAGTCGTTGATCGCACGCTTCAACCCATTGCAACTCTCCACCTTCCTCCTGCATCCACCCCGGAATCCTCGGAAAAGCGGCGATCGCGCTTGCCCTCGCACACACTGATGCCCGGTACGTCCTTTCCGACTCGAAAACCGCGATCCTAAATTTCGCGCGAGGACGAGTCCACGAGAGCGCTTTCAGAATTCTCAGCTCGCCCACCAAAAACCCGGCCCGCCATGTGGAGCTGATCTGGGTGCCTGCGCACTCTGGAAATCCCGGCAACGAAGCCGCCAATGACCACGCCCGAGGTCTCATCAACCGGGCGGCGGCGGAATCGGAGTCGGGCTCTTCCAGGGAGCGCATGCATTCGTTCAACGAGATGACCCAGTCATATCGCGCCGAACGCCAGCTATACCCACCACCCCACCGATCCCTCAAAAATTTTCACCAAATATTATGGCGTCGCCTTCAGACCCGCACCCTTCCCTCCCCCTATTTTCTTTCCCGCATTTACCCGGGAGCGTACGCCCCGTCCTGTGCTCAATGCACTCACCCCCACGCTACCCTTACCCACATTCTCATGGAATGCCCGGCGGACCCTCCCCCGCGGGGCCCGGAGCCACTGACCACATGGGAGGAATGGGAGACCTTGCTGCGCTCGACGGACCCGGCCAAGCAGAAAATCGCCACTGACCGGGCCGCCCACGTCATGGAACTGCATGAACTCATGAACGCGTAGCGCAGTGGGGTCGTGCGGGGACCCTGGGACGTAAGTGCCCAAATCCCTTGGTCTAATAAAGTTTTACCACCACCACCACCACGTAACACCAAATTTGGTATATGTGGAGCTAGCAAAACGGCCGTGAGCGCATCACGAAGGGTCCATTATACTCCAACGTACCGCTGACGCGCGCACACGCTCGGCACAGTGACGCTGTGTTAGCAAAACTCGAGCGCTCTATATTCTGACGCCAGGCGCGACCAGCGTCCATCGGCGTGGCCCGACGACAACTTGTGCGAAATGCGCCATTTACATTTCAAGCCGATGCGTCCCAGACAGCATTGCGTCTGCCTCTTACGCCGCACGCACTCAAACGCGCATGGGTCAAAGCAACGCAGTGGAATGCGCCTGCGAGTATATGGCAGGACCTGCGCCTAGCGTGGCAACGCCGGCGTGACGCGACGAAATGAACGCCGGTGCGTACGCGCACCGGGTCACGTTGAAATGTATTGGCGCGCTTACTGTGGCGTGTAGTCATGTTACATGACACGCGTCTCATGTTTATTGTGTTTGTACCAGTATTATACATTCGTCATCCATTCAAGTCCCGTAATACCAAATTTTGTATAAGAGAAGATAGCGAAACGGCCGCTAGCGCATCATGAGCAAGGCATGTAGTCAAGTTGTTACATGACGCGGATCTCATTATTATTATGTTAAGGTCTGTCGCTTGCGCTCGCTATGCAGTCATGCCATACCATACCAGTTTTGCAACAAGCCATGCGAACGAAACCACCACAAGAGCTGCAGGACCATGAAATGTAAATCATAACATTCAAGACATACATATCATGGTCTTCATGTTATGACCATTCAAATATGTTCCTAATACAGTCATGTTATACCAAACCAAGTTTGGTATTGATAACATTATCGAAACGGCCAGGAGAGCTAAAAGTCGTGGGCGGCTAAGATAGATAGATAGATAGATAGATAGATAGATAGATAGATAGATAGATAGATAGATAGATAGATAGATAGATAGATAGATAGATAGATAGATAGATAGATAGATAGATAGATAGATAGATAGATAGACAGACAGACAGACAGACAGATAGACAGATAGATAGATAGATAGATAGATAGATAGATAGATAGATAGATAGATAGATAGATAGATAGATAGATAGTAAGATAGATAGATAGATAGATAGCATGTCGTTCAACGTCGCCGAAGTTTGCTAGGAGATGCTTCGCATTTAAAAAGGCTCCTTGCAGTTGTTCGCACTTCCATTTCAGGGAAGGCGGCACGCTTCTCATTTAAAATTGACCAGATCTATCATGACTCGCAGCAATAACCTAAAATTTGTACAGGCTAATCTGGTGCATACACGGGATGCTACAAAATTATTGATAGAATACATGACGCAGCAACATTTCAATTTCGCATTCGTATATGACCCGCACATCCGCGCACGCTCTGTTCAAGGCATACCACACACCATAACAAATTTCCACGCACCAAACAATCCTCGCGTCTTGGTCCAAGTCGCAACACTAATTCTGACTTATCCCCATCACACGTAATAGATTCGGTTGTTGCAGTAAAGTGTGAAAGCCGTGACCAAACATTAATACGGATAGCTCTGTATGCCCCACCGCAAAGGCCTATTGATCCAGTTCTGCATGAGCTACAATGTGTAATTTTATTATTCACAAACTTCAGTGTCAATATAGCCGGAAATTTCAATTCTAGGCATAGAATGTGGGGCCGGCTACAGGGGTTGTTCCCGGCTCTTAGGTAGTCCAATTCATGACAGCGAACGACTTAGTGATATTGAATAACCCCGTCTACCTTCTCGGACCACAACTACATTGAGTTCTCGTTCTCACAAGCACATACCAGCAGTGCTAAACGAATGACTAATCTAATACGAGCGAAAATTCTTTACAAATGAACGGATGATACTTGGATCACAAAGACTCTCAGCTGCAACGCTGGGTCGCTTGAAGCCTTAAACATGGTTATGAACAAGTTTTATGCTATATACTCCGATTTAAGCCAACGTTACTCACGACGCATAACATCGTGTAGTAAATTAGGTACTAGTTGGTGGACACCAGAATCGACCATCGAACGTAGGCGTGTTTGGGCTACGCGACGACGATATTAGCGAACAGCTGCCCCTCCTTTGAGACACGTACCTCAAATTGTACGTCGACAAATTTTCCACCTACAAGGGTGACAACAGGAAAGCGAAATCATCGTTTAATAAAGACATTTGTGACTTTCTTACTAAGAAATGTCGATATGGCTATGTTTTCAAAACAGCATTTCAAAAACACCATCAAGTAACTTTCCTTCCTCCTCTAGATTTGCCTAACGGCACCCACACAACTTCTGTAATAGAGTACGACCGGCTTCTACTCGATACATTAGTAGCAGTGGACAGCTGTTGTCAAAACAACACGCACCACACTATCATGCGTGACATTGTAACTAGTACTTTGCCGTGGCACACTTCTGACCCTTCCTTTACAAATATCTGAGATAGAGCATGCGATGAAACAGGGCCATTCCCACTCTGCTCCCGGACAAGTCGGATTATGCTACCCGTTAATTAAAGAGTTATTTGAGTATCATTCCCTGTTTTTCTATTTTATATTCAATGGCGCCATAAGAATCGGACACTTCCCGCAGGCTCGGAGAAAAGGAAAAGTAATATTCAAACCGTAGCCAGGTCGTCCACTCAAAGCACCTAATGCATACGGACCAATAGTAATGAACTCTCTTTAGTAAAGTATTAGAAAAACTCCTGAATGCTCGTCTATATTAATTGTTGCACATTAAACATCCTCTTCACAATAATCAATAGGGTTTTACGCATGATAAAAGTTCTACTTTAGCACTGTACACACTCCGAAGCAAATCAGCTGCGTACAAGGCATCCAACACTTCTTACCATACTCATATCTCTTGATATTTTATGAGAGCATTCTATAGCGTTTGGCATCTTGCAGTCTTAAGTAACCTACGCAAGCACACCTGTCCACAAAACTTGTACTGCCTACTCAAATCCTTCTTATCGAACTGCACTGTAAGTTTTCCAACCAACGACGCACAAAAGACAGTTCACACAACCATTGGCAGCCCGCAGGAACCTCTATCAGTCTGCTATTGTGGAACATAGTAATACACAGCTTACTTATTCTTCCCGTGCCACCCGGCCTACACATACAGGCGTATCTGGACGATGCCATCATTGTCATCACAGATACGTCCAGACTGCGGTTATAAGCAAAAGCTAAGCATGACCTGGCATTAGTATCCAGGATATCGCTGTGTACAGTTTGTAGAAGGATGTGTGAGAACCGGATTCTCGAGAGATATTCTGCCAACAGGAAGAGAACGAAGGCCTCGCATGGCAGCACATTTAATGCAAGTAGAAAAAATTTAGCATGCTATCAAAGAGAACATCAAGACCACTGATCTCATAAACCTCATAACGACACAGTATTGGCAGCGTATGGAATTGAAACGTGGGCGTTTTGCGAGATACAACAACAACAACAACAACAACAACAACAACAACAACAACAAATAATAATATTATTATTATTATTATTACACTCTCAAGGCCGAAAATATCTGGCCACATTGAAGAAAATGCTACTGTCCGGGTGACCATGAATCTCTATACGAGAGTGTGTTATTGGGCATTTTGGTGGGTATGTACCAGCATACATATTTTATAAGTAAATGCACCGCAGTGTTAGTGTTGAAAGGATATGTTCACAAGCAGTTTTAATTATTACGCGGCTGCACAGCGAAAAGCTGTTCACATAATGTACAGTTTGGCTTAGGCATCACGCCAGCCCTTATTCGCGAATATGTGTCATACTAATTGTATTCACAAGGTAATGTTTAAGCTAATCCTGATGATAGCACGTGTGCATTAGTGACCTCAAAAAATTATTGACACAACCACACAAAATATAAGTTTTGTGAATTCGGCAGCCTAGCTAGTCAAATGTTGCTATGGAGCTTCAGCATTTCAATACATGATTCGTTAAATGTGTATCACGTGTGAGTCAGGTGCACCCTTCTTAACGTATTCCAGTTAAGTGTGTAGGACGTAAGATTTATTTGACGCTAGCAAACACTACACCAAATTATTTTTTACTAGTGCAATCATAAAATTTTCGATAAATTTACTATGCACAGCCAAGAACAATATACGTAACCATTCGAAACGCAAGATGTCTTTTTGCAATAAATTAGTACAACTTGCATCTCGAATTTAATCATAATATTGCCTGCGAGTTGTATTCACATAAGTTCTTTTTATTTTTGAAGATACTCCCTTAAATATCGCACTGCACATGCAATTATAGTCAATGGCCGCTGAAAGCAATCGCAGATGGGAGAACACAGGATTAACTGAAATCTTGTTATGTGAAGGGAGCCTATAGCCATCGAAACCTACAAATAATCAGTAATTTTGTCCACCGATGTGGAAGGTAAAGAATGTATTGAAATTACTATTTTTTTCTGCCACTCCAAACAATGCATTAAAGTGAACAATATAAGTTACATGCATTTCGTTTTATTATAAAACTTTATAGGATTGCTCTATAATAATTCGAGGCTCGGAGGTTCGAGAGCTTCGATACGTTTTGTGACCTGATACAATTGCTTCCTTGTAAAACATGTCTGCACTCGTATACATTGATCACGTCGTAATAATTGCAACTTATTATTATTTCAAACCTAATTTCCATGGAAAATTCGTACAGGTTAAATTACACGAATGCATGCATAGTTGCAAATATCACGTACACAAAGCGGACCTAATATTTTTTTGCATGGCAAAAACGATATATATAATTAATACTCTTGTTGTTGTAGAAAACAACCAGGTCACCTTTGTGTACGAATTGTTATATAAGACAATCCGCATAGAAGTTTGTGATCAGTTTGTGAGCTATATATATATACGGGGCTCATCCCATATAAGAGAGCACTTCCACATAAAATGATCCACTTGATATGTTATATATGGTGTGGCCATGCCTTATAAGGCCGGATTTGAGTCCTTATATGGAGCAACCACACCATATATGGCTGTATAAAACCCCATATATGAACCGAACCCACTAGATGTACATCCATATATGGTAAACAGAAGCCACATTTGCTGACATATATGCTTATATGTGGCCACATATAACACATATAAGTGCCATATATGGCATTTCTGTAAGGGGAGAACAAAAATTGGCCTCGAATCTGCGTGTTACACTGCAATTGTCGTCGAATGACGATAGTCTTGCATCTGGAGAGAGTGAACAAAGCGTTTATTTGATGTTCGGCGGAAGAAAATCGGTAAATGGTATTCTGGAGGCGCTGCGTTATAGTGCCTCGAGCGTGTAGCGGAAGTGAGCGAGCGCATCGAGGCACGTTAGACGCGAGCGCCATCTGGCAGTTATCTTCAAAAACAAACGCGTGCACGCTTGTGGAGAAAGATGCGCACCTGTCTCGGAGGTGATAATGTGTAGAACGCAAAGCGACGGGCAGGTGCCACCACCGGGTCGTCGTAGCAAATCGTTAGAAACACTTAGCTTTTTGACCATTGCGTTACACTGTCAGCGCAGCGCGATAAATGCTACAGATCTTAGAGTTCCCTGTGTGTGCCTCCTCTAGTATACAGACACGCATACGAAACATCGACGTGTTGTTATGGTTCCTGAGATATGCGCAATAATTGCTTTTTATTTGACAATCGCACAACTATGAACGCCGAATCTTGAGCAATATTGGTGGGCGCTGCGGATGGTGTTGGCCGTTTGGTGCCGTTTGAGGTATAGTTAAAGGAGGACAAACAGACAAACGTACAGAGAGACAGACGAAAATTTACCTCTAAAAGTTATGGTAATCGCCAAGAAGTCCTTCATGTTCTTTAAGAACGGACACATGGGTACATCAAAACGCGACCCCCCCCCCCCGTCTATCCGCCTGGATGACGTCTTTCTGAAACACAACAAAGAAATTAATATTCTAGGCGTATTATTTCACTCTCTTTAAATTTTCATGCCCACATTGAGTTCATGAAAGGAAAAGCTGAATTGTATACGTCCCGCCTCATTGCATTTTTTAAATCACACCATTCGCTAAACAGCTCACTAATTAGACGACTCTATGGTTAAGTGACCCTGTCCTCTCTCACATATGCATCTCCAGTATGGTGGCCTAGGTTCCCATCGAAATTCCTTATGGGGCGAGTTTTAGCGGTTCAACAAACCGTCTCAATTTCTTTAACATGTGCATTTTACACCACACGTACGTCCTCCCTACAGATTCTTGCTAACCCGCCTCCGTTACCACTTGAGTTGAACAGACTATCCACAAAATTTTCCTCATCCATACCAAGGAACATAACTCATTAGGGTGTAAAAACATTCAAACGTATACACCGACGGCTCGTACACGTCACACGCGGCTGGAGCAGCGTACATTGTTTTGAGAAAAGATGAAAAAATCATTACTGCCACGAAACTTCAGAACCGCAATGCTTCAAGCGCATACGCCACGGAATTAATTGCATTTCAAGAGGCACTCCATTTTGTTTTTACAAATTACTTTAACATGCCAGCCCATATTTACACAGACTGTCTATCGCTTCTAATGAAACTGTTAAGTCTCACTAATAACGACGAAAGAATTTGGAATATCAAGTTACTTCTTCACTATATAATCTCGTCAGGCATAATTATGAAACTGTATCATATACAAGCCATATGGGAATTTCGGGGAATAAACCAGCTGACGCAGCCGCTGCATCAGGAAAGAGATCAGGCTTCGTGCGTTCCATCCATCTGGTTCCTACGGACTCAGTTTCATAAAATCTTGAATTCATATTGGCACACTCATTGGCAGACTAAGGGATCTGAAACAACGCTACTTCATTGAATCCCAATTTCGTATACAAAATTCCACAACGGCTCCCTCCTTCTAAAGGTCTAAGACATCTATTGTCTGGTCACAGAGACTTCTAGTATTATCGTCATCGATTTGATATAACTGCATCGGACAGGTGAATGTGTGGTGCACTTTGCTTGAGCGAACAGCACTACTTTAATGAATGCCCAAACACGCAACACATTGCGACCCATTTACGTTCGCACAACAGTGATACAACACTACCCGCGAATTATTATGAGCTATTCACCAATACAAATCTCGTACGTATTTGCTTCGGTTGGTGACTGTCATGCTCAACTCTGTTTCTATGACATCCACATGCGCACAATAGCTCAAAACATTACCAGGACATCGCTTCATAATATAATAAGAATAATAAACTGATTTACCAGCGTGAGAAAAACGGAACATCTAGAAAGACACACACACAGCACTGCCTCTTTCTAAAAGTTCCGTCTTTTTTTGCGCTGATAAGTCAGTCTAAATAATCATCAGCCAACTCGCCCAAGCAACAGTTTTAGCGAAGAAAAATAAGTTTAGTTGCCATCTTTGTGAGATACAGATAGATAAATTGTTGAAAAAAAGCCATCTACAGACAGCTCGACTAGCCTACAACCCTTTGTATTTGGCAGTGCGGAAATTTTACATACAAAAATATTACATAATAACATAAATACGTATATACTCATGCAATTTTACATAATAAAACACAAAGGCACATACACACATATATATACATACAGTCCCCTCCCCTACTATCGTAGTCTTTCATAACTTTAGCGTGAATGCTCTCTACTATAGTCGCAGTTATGCCGACAAAGGTGGGGGAAAACTCCTGCGAGTGATAACGATAAGATCAGTGCTCTATTTTCTCTAACTACATGAATTATAACATCCGCAACGCTTGCACCAGTACCTATCCTTGGCTCATTTTTCTTTAAGAATGCATGCCACTATTTCAACTGGTGCCTTGTCCAAGTTCTCAGTGGCAAACAGGCTGCTCAAGTTTTCCTGTTGCATCGCTGGTTGGAATGACCGCCGGCCGTGCCTGGCTACACTGCTCCTGGCGAAGAAATTGGCCCCGTATCTGCATGTAATCTGCAAATGTCGTCGAAATATGATAGTCTTGCGGGTGGAGAGAGTGAACAAGACATTTGTTTGATGTTCTTCGCAAGAATCAGTGAATGGTATTCTGGAGGTGCTGCGTTAGAGTGCCTCGACCGTGCAGCAGAGGTGAACAAGCGCATCAAGTCACGTCACACGAGAGACATAAACGCCATCTGGCAGTTTTCATAGAAAACAAAGCGCGTGCCTTTGAGACGGGTGTGTGCGCCCATCACAGAAGTGATAAGGGGTAGAACGCAAGGCGACGGGTAGGTGGCACCACCGTCTCGTTTTAGCAAAGCGTTGGAAACACTCGTCTTTCCGTGCAAGCATTGCATGGTCAGCGCCGTCATAAGCGCTACGGTCCTTATAATTACTTATGTATGCTTTTTCTAGTAAAAGGCTCACATACAGAATATATACGTGTTGTTATGGGGGACGAGAAATGCGCAATAATTGCTTTTTAATTGACATTTGCACAAGCAAGAGCGCTCAACCTTGAGCAACATAGGTTGGCGCTGCGGATGGGGTTGGCCGTTTCAAGTCCCTGGTGCCGTTAAGAATGGAAAACCAGACAAATGTAAAGACAGACAGACCAAAATTTTAGCGTCGATGGTCCCCAGGAAAGACTATTGTCTTTAAAAATGGACTCCGACATCAAAAAGACTACTGCTACCATCCTAGTCAACGCTTAGCCCATTCTTAAGACCACTGGCTCGCATCCCACCTCGATATTTTGTGTGGACTTTCCTGCACTCAACGGCAACGCATTTTTGAATAAACACGCAGACGCATGCACACACACACACACACACACACACACACACACACACACACACACACACACACACACACACACACACACACACACACACACACACACACACGCACGCACGCACGCACGCAAGCACGAGCCCCAAACTTTTAACTTAGAGAATGTTGCGACTCCGGGTCCCGCAGGTCTCATTCTAGTAGCGGGCCTCCGTCCTAAGACACTTCGTGCAACAAGTCAGATGAGGTGCTCGTAAGAATGACAACAATTTATTTACATGGTTAGTAACTGAGACTTCGAAAGGATGTGATCAAGTGATCAAGTAAGTATGAGCTCGCTGCTGAAATGAACAGGAACTGGAACTGAAGAACTGTAAGTATACGAAAAACTTCGCAGAGGCAATCGTGATAGAACTGTTCACGAGCCCAATACCATAATAGTTCGAAAAATCACATTGCCCAATCGTCAAAAACCGCTTCAGCGAGAAAGCAGCTTCGAAAATATAGCTTTGGGAACCACAGAGTACAGCGCCTCATTGCTTTGCGTGTCGCATTCACCCAACACCCACTAGATTCCTAAGGCATTGCTTATGGCTGCGTAACGTCACATTGTGGGCCTGTGCGAGCGCTGCGTTCCTGTATTCGGAGTGTCGGGCTCGCTTCTACTGGTGTTGCAATAGTCTGTGATGGGTGCGAAATACTATGTCTTGTATTTGAGAAGCTTTCTAGGGCACGAGTGAAGCATTCTGAAGGTTGTTTCACTCTCGTAAGAAGAAAATTTGGCAGATCCCACATACAGTGGGAATCGATGATATGCGAAGCACGAATGAGAAAGGCTGATATGTCAGTTTGAAACCAGCCCAACGTTACGAGGTGGAGGTAAATGATGCCGTACAAGACTTCCGTGTCATGATTATGATGTTTGGATGTCTCATTTACCTTTGTATTCTATTCACGTCACGTGATACCAAATTTAGTATATGTGGAGCTAGTGAAACGGCCGCGAGCACGCTATGAGCGTAGTATGTTGTCACGTTCTTACATGACACGCATGTAAGGATTATCATGTTTACACCAGTCATATATTTTGTCATCCATTGACGTCACGTAACGCCAAATTTGGCATATGTGGAGCTAGCAAAACAGCCGCGAGCGCATCATGAAGGGCCCAATATACTCCAATGTAGCGTGTACGCACGCGCACGCTGAGAACAGCGACGCTACGTAAGCAAAACGCGAGCACTCTAAAGTCTGACGCAAGGCGTGACCAGCATCCGTCGGCGCAGCCCGACGGCAACCGGTGCGAAATGCGGCATGCTGCATTTCGCGCCGATGCCTTACTCAGACAACACTGCGTCTCCCTCTTTGCGGGACGGAGGGACACCGAATGCGTTGAAACGCACATGCGTCAAAGCAATGCAGCGCGGCGCACGCCTGCGATGCTCGCTGGATTCCGTGCGGACCGGTTCTGCCCTCGCGATCTCCGACGACAGCGCAGCTCTTGCCGACTGGGTTGGTCCTACGTAACCTCCCGCTGCCTGTCCCCTACGACGACGACAGTCACGTGATACCAAATTTGGCATATGTGAAGCTAGCGAAACGGCCGCGAGCGCATCATCAGTGTGGCATGTCGTCATGTTATTACATGACACGCATATCGTGATTATCATGTTTGGATGCGTTGTTTACCTATGTCATCCATTCACGTACTGTAATATCAAATTTGGTATATGTGACGCTAGCGAAACGGCCGCGAGCCCATCATGAGCTTGACATGTAGTCATGTTGTTACATGACACACATGTTATGGTTTTCATGTTAGGGTCTGTCACTTGTGTTCACCATGCAATCATGTCATACCTTACGAGTATTGCAATGTGCCATGTGAACGAAACCACCGCAAGATCTGCAGGAACATGAAACGTAAATCATTACATTCATGACATACACGTCATGATTTTCATGTTATGACTATCAAATATGTTCTTCATGCAGTCATGTTATACCATACCAAGTTCAGTATCAATACTGCTACGTGAGGTAACTTAAGGGGTTTTTATCTGTCACTGAGACCACGATCACAGTGGAAGCAACGTCGTCTTCCTTCTCTACCCGCGCTTTCTCTGTTTTTCCTGGTAGTGACACTTCCTATCATTCCTCCTGTCTCAGCCATATGGGCGAGTCATTCTTGTAATTCTTGTATCCTTCGTGTACATGGCTTCAGGCGGGCAACATGCGTCACATCTGTCTTGCATGAACGTCGGCCACTAGTGGTGACACGTGAAATTTCATAGTTGACCTCGCTGAGACGATGGAGTATCACGAACAGACCGGCGTTCTGTGCCAGTAGCTTTCGGCTCAAGCCACGTCTGCGTATTGGGGTCCACACTCACACTAGATCACCGGGGGGGGGGGAGATAGGTTACATGCCGGTGTTGACTGCCGTAGCGAGTTTTGGAGGACTAGTGTTCGTAAGCAGGCAAGTCGACGTGTCTTTTCCACACGACACAAAGTTTCCGCAATCGTGGAATCGTCATGGACGACAAAAGGAAAGATAATATCCAGCGAATGTCGAGGTGAGCGAGCGTAGAGCAGATAGAAAGGATTGTGGCTTGTCGTTTCATGTTTCGCTTTGTTGAAGGCGTACGGGATAAATGTTAATACTTCATCCCAGTTTTTGCTGTCGGAGGCGACGTACTTTGACTACATGTTGATGAACGTTTGGTTTGTGCGCTGGGTGAGGCCGTTAATTTGTGAATGATACGCAGTTGAGTGTGAGAACTTGGAGGCACACAAGTGAAGTAATGATTCCACAATCTCAGCAAGAAATTGTCGTCCATGGTCACTTATTATCACGCGGGATGGCCCGTGTTGGAGGATGACTGAATCCAACAGGAATTCTGAAACCTGTAATGCCGTAGCGGAGGATAAGGCAGCCGCCTCGCAGTACCGCGTCAGGTAGTCGGCGCACACAATTATCCACCGATTACCTTTTGAGGAGCGTGGAAATGGTCCCATCAGATCAATGCTGACCTTTTAAAAGGGGAACCGGGAGGCTTTACGGGCTGCAGGTGACCGACTGGACCTGAGGTGGGCCGATAGTGGCTCTGACACAGCGTACAGCTGGCCACGTAGTTTTGATTTGTCTTACTCATTTTCGGCCAATAGAGCCGCTCTTTCATGCGAGTAAGTTCGTGCGGTTCCTAGATAGCCAGAGGTGGGGTCATCATGCGTGAGACGCAGAAGAGACGTTTGGAGAGACGCAGGAACAACCAGCAGAAAGCCAGCGCCCGTCGTGGACAAGTTTCTCTGGTAAAAAAGGTCATTTCGGATGCAGAATCGGCCTTCGTTTATTGACTTCCTTGCTCAAAGGAAGATAGCTTTCAAGCTTGTGTCATTACGCTACTCAGCGGCGAAAGTCACGGCATCGGGAAACCCACACGACAGAGAAGCGATAAGGTGGTCAAAGTTATCGGCTTCACAATCTGTCGTCGGTAGCGGCATCCTGGAGAGGCAATCCGCATCAGCGTGTAGATGGCCAGTCTTGTATCAAATAGAGAAGCCATATTCTTGCAAACAAATGGCCCATCGTGCGAAGTGGCCGGATGGGTCACGAAGGTTGACCAGCCAACACAGGAAATGGTGATCTGTGACGATTGCGCACGGGCGACCATAGATGTATGAGAGAAACCGTTGCACGGCAAAGACTACCGCTATGCATTCCTGTTCGGTCACTGTGTAGTTGCGTTCAGGCTTGCTTAAAGAACGACT
This sequence comes from Rhipicephalus microplus, assembly GCF_013339725.1. NCBI lineage: Eukaryota > Metazoa > Arthropoda > Arachnida > Ixodida > Ixodidae > Rhipicephalus > Rhipicephalus microplus. Next base: position 115,391,491 of record NC_051170.1, on the reverse strand, counting down.
TGCGTACGCCACGACGTGTTCCTTCTTACCAGAACGCTGAACGCGACCGGCGCTGATACCAATGCCACTTGCGTCTGTGTAAATTTCCGTGGGCGATGAAGGATTGAAGTGCCGAAGTATTGGCTGCGAAGTTAACAAACACTTTATCTGGTGAAAAGCGGCATCACACTCAGAAGTCCACTGAAACGGGATGGTCTTGCGTAGAAGGCTCGTCAGGGGATGAACGGCGTCCGCAAACCTGGGTACTAACCGGCGGAAGTACGAGCAGAGCCCAACGAAGCTCCGCCGTTGTTTCACAGATTTAGGACGCTCGAACGATTCAACGGACGCTATCTTTTGTGGGTCAGACATAATGCCATCTTTATCGACGAGATGTCCCGACATCCATGTCTGTCGATCACCAAAGTGGCACTTTTTTGAATTCAATATAAGGCCAGCTTTTTCAATGCAGTTGGGCCCGAGGTCTAGGCGAGTGTTGTGCTCCTCAAACGTACGTCCAAAAATTACGACATCGTCAAGGTGACAAATGCATATATGCCATTTTAAACCACGCAATTTAGAGACCACAAATCTTTTGAATGTCGCGGGAGCAATACATAATCCGAATGGCATAACGTCGAGCTGGTAAAGTCTGTTGGTCGTAACGAATGCCGAAGTCTTCTTTGTCAGCTGCGTGCATCGGAAATTGCCAGTAACCTGATCGCAGGTCAACAGATGAAAAGTAGGACGCGGAATGCAGGCAGTCTAGTGCGTCATCGATGCGCGGCAGTCAATAGACGTCATTCCTGATAACAAAATTCAGTCTGTGGTAGTCAACGCAAAATCTCCACGTACCATTCTTCTTCCTCACTAGAATGACGGGAGCAGCCCACGGACTTGCCGATTCCTGTAATATTCCCTTTTCCAGCATTTCTTGGACTTGCTCGTTGATGATCTTGCGCTATGATGGTGCCACTCAGTAAGGTTTCTGCCTAATGGGCTGCGCCGACTCGGTGTGAATATGATGACGTATCCGGGACGCTGGAATTAAGGGCCTTTGGCTGTATAGAAAATCGAACACTTTAGAGGGCTTATATAGAACGTTGAGCCGTGTATGACGCTCGCTTTGGTCAAGTTACTTGATGAGTATTTGTGGCAACTGGGCATTCTCTGAAACTTGCGAGCCTAGATGTTCTTTTTGGCTTGTATCATCAACAAGTGCAACCAGCGTCGTAGATGATTCGGGTCTAAATACTGTAAGTTTCATGCCGCCTGGCAAAACTGCAGGCTCCATGAAACTGTTCATTATCCACGCACCTGCCCGCCCATCAACGACTGACACTATATAATGGGGAATCAGAATGTGCTTTTTCAGGCACGCCAATGGAATCGGTTCGAGCGTGGCGTCAAACGTGCCACAGTTGTTACTGGAACATGTCACGGGAACACACACAACAGAAAATACAGGAACGACTGTGTTCATGGAGACGAAAAAGATGCATTCATCTGGAGCGGAATTTTCCAAGAGCACCGTTGGGAAAGTACCGTGTATAGAAAGTTGCCCACTTCTGCAGTGTACAGTTGCCTCACCCTCACACAAGAAGTTGATACCCAAGATAACCTCATGTGTAGACCACAGAATAACCACGAACTCTGGGCAAACCAGCTTGCCACACAGCGAGACGTCCACAGCACAATATCCCACCGGAATCAATGCATCACCACTTATACCACGAAATGTCACATCACGGTTCAGGCAAAACATCACTTCAGGTCCTGGCAGGTTCTTAAAATTTACACTCATCACTGAGACTGTCGCGCCTGTATCCCCATGTGCTATAGTAGGCACTCGATCGACAACTACATGAACTCTGTTCTTCAACATAAACGCTGACGTGGGTATATCTGTAGATAGCGCCTGCGATTTCGCTGCCTCACCCCCACTGGCCGCAACGACTAGTTTTCCGGTGGTGGTGTCCATGTTCGTCGCCGTGGCGACAGTGATCGTGAAGCACGTGCAGTTGGTGGTGGCGTCAAACTTCGATCAGAGGCCGGTGAGGAATAGCCTGACGCGGTAGGTGAGCGTGGGTTCCGTGACGTGGAGAGCGGATGGTCGAAAGGTTGGTGAGACATGTACAAAGGCTGTCACTGATATGGGCGGTTGTCACAAAACGTGTGACGTGACCTGCGACGTCACAGTTGTAGCACACCAGATTTGGTCGAGGTGCACGTGGCTGCTCAGAGTAACGACTCCTCTTCGAAGACATAGGATAGTGGTGCCTCTTCAGGGGCACCATAAACAAGCGAAGTTGGATAACCAGGGGGGCGAAAACTTCTTTGGTAATTTGAAGGTGGTTGACGTGAGAATTCAGCCTGCTGTGGGCCTTGATATTCAAAAGCGTCTGCTGCGTTGATCGATGGTTGTCATGGTGGAAGAGAAACAGGAGTCCGCACACGGTCTGGTTCGCTTGATACGCATCCTGATAATCCCTGGGTCGACGATACGTCTGTTGACACCGAAGCAGTTTCTCTCTTACGATCTGCCGTATGGTCAAAGCAAGGTCGTTAGGCGGCACTGTTTCAACACTAGCCACAGTGGGGACGTTGGAAAGGCGGGCAAACTTTGAAGAAATTCGTCGTATCTTGAGGGATTCAAAGGTACAACAGTGCTTCATCACGTCGGACACGGAGTTTAGGCAGTCTCTCTCAATTAAAAAATTGCACACGTCTTCGACAATACCCTTAAGAACGTGCCCAACCTTGTCTTCTTCAGACATCCTTCCATTCACGATCTTGCACAGCTTCAAGATTCCTTCGATGTACGTCGCACATGTTTCTCCTGGAAGCTGTGCCCTCTGAGAAAATGTCTGCTCCATGCGTTTCTTCTTTGCGTCAGAATCACCGAATCACTTCTGCACTTCTTGAAAAAAACGTTCCCAAGTCGTCAACACGTCCTCGTGGTTATCGTACCACATGAGGGCGGTGTCAGTTAACGAGAATACATGATTGAGCTGTTCGTTTGAGTCCTAGCTATTGCTTCTGCTCACACACTTGAAGTTCTTGAGCCACGCGTCGACGTCTTCTCCCGAGGTTCCACCGAAGTTTGGTGGCACTCTGTGTAGTACGGCACGGAACCCATCGGAGTTGGCCTCGAAGCGTTGGATGGCTGCTCTTGGGCCATTACGATCGGCGAAGGTACACGGGAGTCTAGCGAGACGGCGGATGCGACAAAGTCTTGGTAGGTCAAGTCCTCTTTTTGGGTTCGTCCTACCCAGCACCTTCCACCAAATTGTTACGTAAGGTGAGGTAACTTAAGGGGTTTTTTAATGGGCACTGAGGCCGCGGTCCCAGTAGAAGCAATGTCACCTTCCTTTTCTACCTACGCTTCCTTCGTTTTTCCTGGTAGTGACACTTCGTGTCAATACCATTTTCTTAACGGCTAGGAGAGCTAAAAGTCGTAGGCGGCTAGATAGATAGATAGATAGATAGATAGATAGATAGATAGATAGATAGATAGATAGATAGATAGATAGATAGATAGATAGATAGATAGATAGATAGATACGCTCAATGTCGGCGAAGTTTGCAAAGAAATGCTTCGCATTTAAAAGGTCTTCCGCTTATGTAGCACCGCATTGTCAACCCTGAGCGCATTGCCCGCGGCTTCAGCCAATACGGCACTCGATATTCTAGGTGCTCCACCCACGAAAACAGAGAAATACACCACACATTGCACGTGGAGAGGGCACAGTCTACACGATGCCCACTTATGGTCATGAACGCACTGCACCAAAGTTTTACCCATGTCCCCAAGATTTCGCGCACGTCCGATTATCCTAGATGATCTTGGTTTCCAAGAATTCTTTCTGCAAGTGGGGTGAGGTTCAAAAGACCGGCCCCCAGTACACATGCCAAACTTGCCTGACTGCGTTCGGGTAAAACTATGCAATGACCTGACAGCTTATCGACGAAGATGTAACTCCATTTAGCCGATGCTATAGAGTGAGTGGGAAGAAGGGGTGGTCCAAAAAATCTCTCGTCATTTGCTAGAAGTTATTGCTTAACTGCAAAATTTTGGGACTTCGCTTCTCCTTGAACGAGCTTCGCTTCTCCTCTCAAAGTGCAGCTACAACCGGTTTGGCTTTAAGCTTTCAGTTCAATGTGAAAATACCACGCTGGTTCTGGTCTCTCGAAATCTACCGTGACCTAGAAAATGGTCCAGTTGCCTCCTTGTTTGCCTAGAAAACCTTGCATGGAGTCGAGTTTACAATGGCCTTTCTCTGCTCGCGTGTTTTCGTAGCCCCAACCGGTCCTGGGACCACTTGTTGACGTTTTTCCGAGAATAAATCAGTCTGTCTTGACGGCACATTCTTGCTTGGAATGCGTCGAAATATTTTCGTCCAGTTCACAAACGCCGAATGACTTCAATAATGAAGACGGCCATAACAATCAATACACTTCTGCTGCATGTCGACCTGCTTTTTCCTGAGAAACTAATCGGTTTATTTATTGCAGTTTCATGCTGCACTCATATTTTACCCTTGTTATTATTTTTTGTGCTCATTGGCTTTCTTAAAAAGAACAATGAACTTGGGAAATTTTTTCTCTTCATTTAGGTTGATTGGCATTATACCTCCTGAAGTGCGGGCTACCCCGCTTTTTCTTTTTAGTAATTTTGGTATATAGGAAGCAAAAGAAGCACACACCCACGCACACACACACAAATATTTTATGTTTCCAAAGCATTTGTCTCATACACAATATACAACACAACCTTCGCGTTACGCGCAATAAGTATAGAGTGTTATCAGTTAAATTCACAGCTCGCCTAAAAGAGGGAGGTAAGAACAATGAACGCAAATAACCGTTGGTACCGGTAGCGAAAATCGGGAGCGTCCCAGATGCGACCCTTCTAAGTCTCGGGGATCGGTGTACCGCTGGGAGTCTGCTAGCCAGGCGGTGGGACGCGAATGGTTGTCGTCGGTGTCCCACTGTACGACTCAGACGTTCAACCGCACTGTTGGGTTCCCTGAGAACTTGTGCCAACCACATGCAGCCATAAAGGCTCAGTGACATCCGGCACTGACTGGAGCCAGGAATTCTCGTCCGAATAACTGCTTCTTCAGCCATTTCTTTCTCCTCGCGATGCTCCTCTTTTTCAGATGCTCGCTCCACGAAGCGTTCTCGCGTCGTTCGTTTCTCTCTCTCTTTTTTTTTGTTCGCATGGCTTATCTTCTGGTATGGTCTGTCGTGAATAACATTATTGTGGCCCTGCGAATGAGTCAAGACTAATGCTGGTGCTACGAGGGCATACTTTCGAATTCTCATTGTCTTCATTTTACTGTCGTCAATTCACATACCACATGGGAGCATGGTACTGCCTACTTGACGCCAAGCGACTTCACGAGATCATGGCAAATGGTACCCTGGCCAGCTAAAGCGATCCGCATTGAAAAGACCCATAAACATGAGCAGGTCGGCGTTTGGAAGAATTGATAAAATATTCGGAGTTCTCTGCTCATTAGTATGGGCATGACTATCGGAGCGCTTTGCGCCGAAACGTAACGTATATGTAGTGTTTATAGCAAATGTTCAAAGATTTTGAATACGATATACTTTGCCATAAGGGAGACCTTTGAGCTTCCCCGGTGTGTTTAGAAAACGTGGTTAACGTTTTAAAGTACTTCGTACTCTACCATGAGCGTGACTATAGGAGAGCTTGAAGCCGTCCAAGTGAACCTCAATTTTCATTTCCGAAAGAAACATACATACTGTCACGTGCTTGTCAAAAAGAAAGACAATGACAGTTGTGCATGTGCCATGAAGTACAATGAAATGGATGAAAAAGAAGAACTCTCTTGCGCGTTCTATTAAAAGAACCTACCTGCTTCTGGCGTCTCACTTTCTGCCGCAAGACCTCTGTTTCGACGTCGTGACACTGGTGGAGGTGCTGGAGCCTACAACCTGATGCAGGACAGTCTTGCTCGGACCCGTTCACCTAGTCCAGAGACTCAGCCCCTCGTCACGACTCCAGTGCATCGATTCACTCGGCGCCTACTAGGCCTAAGTCTAGAGTCCGCACCTGTTCCGCCTTTTTCCAGCATGGCAGCTCCTACGACATCCACGGTTATCCCGCCATCGCAGACCACTCTTCCCTCGCAGGTAACTCTTGAACATCCTCGCGTTCCTGAAGTTTTCCGTGGGGAAGAGTACGAGGATGTCGAGGACTGGCTCGAACAGTTCGAACGGGTCGCTGTATCCAACCACTGGAGCGAACAGCACAAACTTGGCCGTGCATATTTCGCACTGGAAGATAGCGCTCGCACGTGGTATGAGAACCGCGAGGCTACATTCCAATCTTGGGAAGACTTCCGTCAAAAGCTCCTCGCTACATTTTTGAACTCGGACCGACGGGATCGCGCACAGCAAGTGATTGAGGCACGTGTGCAAAAACCCAATGAAACAGCCGCCATGTACGCAGAGGGTATGATCCGTCTGTTTCGACGATCTGACCCTGACATGCCCGAGGCGAAGAAGGTGCGTCACCTAATGCAGGGTGTCAAAGAACCAGTGTTTGCGGGCCTCGTACGAAATCCACCTACAACAGTAGATGAATTCATAAGAGAGGCGACTGTCATCGAGTGCGCACAGCGACAACGATACCGAAACTTTGACCGCCTGCCGAACCACACGGCAGTAAATGCTGCCGCTCGGAACACTGCCGTATGTGAAAGTTCGCTGCGACAAATGATTAGGGAAATACTGCGTGAGGAACTTCGGGCCCTCTGCGTCCCTCCTACCCAACCGCCCGTCGCATCTGTTGCCGAAATCGTCCGTCAGGAGTTGAGGCAAGCCGTTACACCACCCGCGCCAAATCCTGAGCCACATCCAGCGAGCTACGCTGATGCGGTCCGTCGTACTCCACCGTCATTTGTGGTGACACCCTTCCAGCCACGACCCGCGGCCGTACCTTGGTGGCAACAAGATTCCATGAGACGACCACCAGTTCGCCGAACTGGCTTGTGGCGCATGGCCGACCGTCGACCTATTTGCTTCCGCTGCGGAGAACCAGGTAACATTGCCCGCTATTGTCGTCACGGCGATTCTGGGTTCGGGAACTTTTCTCGTCCCGCTTCTTTCCGCTCTGAATACCGTCGTGCCCACGATACCAATCAACTGTCGACTGGCCAAGCAACCCCACCGCGCCGCTGGCGATCTCCATCTCCTTCGCGTCACCGTGACTTCCCTCAGAGCTACGTGGACGTCACCAGAGGCCGTTCGCCTAGCCCGCGCCGGGGAAACTAACTGCTGCGACCTCCGGGGGCAAGGTTGCCAATCATCGAGGCACTGAAAAGTTCCCCCTATCATCGCAAGAAGGTATGCCGACAACGACGACGAATACGACGACGAATACTAATGCCCATGAAGTTGTATGCGCTGATCTTAGTGTTCTCATTGACGGACATCACGTTACAGCACTGGTCGACACTGGCGCCGACTTCTCAATCATGCGACAAGAGCTCGCCGACCGCCTCAGAAAGGTCAAGACACCGTGGACAGGGCCGCACATAAGGAGTGCCGGTGTTCAGCTGATGACACCCACGGGTAAACGCACCACTAGACTTCGCATCGGAGATTCTAGCTTCGTGGCCACTTTCGTCCTGTTGCCAGACTGCTGTAAAGAGTTAATTTTGGGCATGGATTTTCTTCAAGATCATGGCGCTGTTATCAACATCCCTCAACGTATGGTGACGTTTTGCGCTCATCCTTATGCCGACAACCGCAGTGAACAACCGCGCGGCCGTTTGCGAATAGCCGACGATGTGACACTCCCACCGAGATCCTGCTGCCTTGTGTCGGTGTCCAGTGGGTGTCCTTGCTATAAAGATGTGATAGCGGAGCACATAGTCACTTTTTTGTTCACGCAAGGCATTTCCATCGCGAGGGGCGTCCTGGCGCTTACTGGTGGACAGGCAGAAGTGCTCCTCACAAACTTGAGCAACGAGCGCCGTCAAATCCAGAAGGGTACCGCAATTGCCTACTACGACAATGTAGACCAAGCCGGGGATTGTTTTACCTTGCAACCAGATGACGCGGCTGTCCCTGCCTCGACAACTTTGTCGGTGCACATCTGCTCTACGCTACCGCCCTTTGATAGGAAGCGCCTGCTTGAACTTATACACCAATTCGAAGACTGCTTTTCGCGTACGTCAAAGGTACAGCAAACACCATTGACCAAGCACCGCATCATTACTGAAGACAACACGCGACCGATTCGGCAAAACCCCTACCGTGTGTCTCCGAAAGAGCGCGATGAGATTCAGAAGCAAGTACACAAGATGCTCGCGGATGACGTCATACAACCTTCGAAAAGTCTTTGGGCGTCCCCCGTGATTTTGGTCAAGAAAAAAGACGGCAGCTTGCGCTTCTGTATTGATTATCGCAAGTTGAACCAAGTCACTAAGAAAGACGTCTATCCACTGCCCCGCATAGACGATTCACTCGATCGGCTGCGTCATGTGCGCTATTTTTCTTCAATGGACCTCTGAAGCGGCTACTGGCAGAGAGAAGTTGACGAGAGAGATCGTGAAAAAACGGCCTTCGTGATGCCCGATGGTCTATACGAATTTAAGGTGCTTCCTTTTGGGTTGTGCTCGGCGCCAGCCACTTTTCAGCGTCTCATGGACACCGTACTATCAGGCCTGAAGTGGCAAACATGCTTGGTCTATCTGGACGATGTTATTGTATTCTCAGCGTCGTTCGAGGAACATCTCAGCCGTTTATTCACTGTCCTCCTAGCCATACGTTCAGCCGGCCTTGCTTTAAAACCTGAAAAATGTCATTTTGGTTTTAACGAACTCAGCTTTCTAGGCCACGTCGTCAGTCACGAGGGTGTTCGACCTGACCCGGCCAAAATAGACGCCGCAGCGCAATTTCCTGCACCATGCGACAAAAAGGCCGTGAGACACTTTTTAGGGTTGTGTGCCTATTACGGGCGATTTATTGAGGACTTTTCGTCTATTGCGGCGCCATTGACACGACTCACACGTGAGGACGTCCCCTTCTTTTGGAGTGAACAACAACAAATGGCGTTCAATGAACTACGACAACGCCTGCAAACACCTCCAGTCCTCGCGCACTTCGACCAAGAAGCCCCTACAGCACTTCACACTGACGCCAGCAATGTAGGTCTGGGTGCCGTTCTGGTGCAGTGGCAAGACGGCTGTGAAAGAGTAATAGCCTACGCCAGCAGAACTCTCTCTCGCACGGAGGAGAACTACTCGACTACCGAGAAGGAGTGTCTCGCCGTGGTGTGGGCAGTCATCAAATTTCGTCCATATTTGTACGGCCGCTCCTTCAAGGCTGTTAGCGACCATCACTCTTTGTGCTGGCTCACCAACTTCAAAGATCCATCTGGCCGTTTGGCGCGCTGGAGCCTAAGACTTCAAGAGTTCGACATGACCAACGTCTATAAATCTGGGAAGCGGCACACCGACGCCGACTGTCTCTCACGGTCGCCAGTGGAGACTGTCGCTCGTGATGACGAAAACATCGACGCGGCATTCTTGGGAGTCGTCAACACGGCCACTATTGCATAGGAGCAGCACAGTGACCCTGAGGTGTTACCACTCATTGAATATTTAGAAGGACGACGTAAGGACGTGCCGCGGTTATTTGCCAGAGGACTGCCATCTTTTTGTTTGCGAAACGATGTTCTCTATAAGAAAAACTTCTCACCAACCGGCAACCCGCACTTGCTCGTCGTGCCTGCCTCTCTTCGAAAAGAAATTATGGAAGCGTGCCATGATGAAGCAACTTCTGGTCATCTAGGCTACACTCGAACATTGTGCCGGCTGCGATGCAAGTACTACTGGCCAAAGTTACCCGCTGATGTTAACCATCACGTGCGAACTTGCACCGACTGCCAAAGACGCAAAGCACCTCCTAGCAAGCCAGCCGGTCTTTTACATCCAGTCCTAGCACCAGCGAAGCCGTTCACCCAGATTGGAATGGATTTCCTGGGCCCCTTTCCAACTTCCACAACAGGTAACAGATGGATAATCGTGGCCACCGATTACCTCTCCGTTATGCGGAGACTAAAGCTATGCAGCGCGGCACAGCAGCAGAGGCCGCTCAGTTCTTCTTCGAAAACATCGTCCTTCGGCATGGCGCTCCAAAGGCAGTGATCACAGACAGAGAACCTGCCTTCACCGCAGAACTTTTGGAGTCGGTTCTCAGACTCAGCGGTACAGCTCACCGGAGAACAACTGCTTACCATCCGCAGACAAACGGACTGACAGAGCGCCTCAATAGGACCCTCACAGACATGATCAGCATGTACGTTGACACGGAACATAAAAACTCGGATCAGATATTGCCGTACGTGTCCTTTGCCTATAACACCCGTCGACAAGAAACCACTGGAATGACGCCGTTCAGTCTGATCTATGGTCGCGAAGTCACGACAACGTTGGACGCCATGTTGCCGCATGAGTGTGACGACATCCATGTGGACGCCGAAGAGTTCACTCAGCGCGCCGAGGAAGCCAGACAGCTCGCGCGTGTGCGCATCTGTCATCAACAGCATCAAGATGCACAACGGTACGACCCCCGACACAAGTTTATTAGCTACACACCAGGCGACAAGGTCTGGGTCTGGATTCCGATACGTCGACGTGGACTGTCGGAAAAACTGCTAAGACGATACTTTGGCCCATACAGCGTCACGCGACGCTTGAACGACGTGAACTATGAAGTTGTTCCCGACACTGACTGTAGTTCTAAGCGTCGAAATCATTTACCCGAAGTCGTACACGTCGTGCGTATGAAACCGTATTTATCCAGTTGACGCGACCATTTCATATGCCTGGTAGAGCGCCTAGGTTGCGCATCGGGACGATGCCTCTTTCGGAGGGAGGCAAATGTCACGTGCTTGTCAAAAAGAAAGACGATGACAGTTGTGCATGTGCCATGAAGTACAATGAAATTGATGAAAAAGAAGAACTCTCTTGAGCGTTCTATTAAAAGAACCTACCTGCTTCTGGCGTCTCAGTTTCTGCCGCAAGACCTCTGTTTCGACGTCGTGACAATACACAGAAGACACTCATCTGTTACACTTCCCTACTCAAAACATTCCTAATATATCCTAATATGCATTCACTTGCATAATGAAAACTGGTGGTACCTGTGAAAAAAAATTCTAGCGTACAAACTGAAAACTACGCGCCGGAGTACGTACACTTCATGACGAGAAACAATAACAAATAATAAACTAATAAGTAAATAAATGCTTGTACCATACTAAATGCAAGTTAAACTAATACTTTCAACACTAGACCACTATCTCAGTAATAGAGGCAGGGCATAGTTACTTTGTTCTTTCTTTGTGTTTAGAATAATTGTTTAACAATTTTGAGCACTTCGTACTCAACTATGGGATAGCAGTAAGCCGTCCCTAATTGTTTGAAGCCATCAATAAATTCTTTCTGTGTTTAGAAAAAAAATTATTTACAGTATGTACAGAACACAAACGCTTCATACCATTCCAGTAACAGGGCACATACACTTTGGCACATCTGTGTATCACGACTAACATCACTACGTTAAAGTGAAGACATTTGCTCTAATATACAAGACAATGTTTGCATACATGTACACAAGAACTCAATGTGGTATCCTGATACAATGGTATAACGATACAATTGATGCAATGAAACACGATTTGTAACAAATGAAATCATATAAAACAACTCAACTGGCGCTGCTTAGCACCAAGTCAGCCGAAAAATGAGTTGTATCTTTTCGTGTTCTCCTTTGACGAAAGGGCACGACCAATGCCACAGAAACTCTTGCTCCCCGAGGAAGAAAAGCTCCTCAGAGAGGAACGCGAGGATCTCTCCTCTCGTTCTCCCCAGTATCTGCAACAAATCACGCCAGCGGCAGTTGGCAGATAGGGCCTCACATCGGTTTCTCCAAAGGCTGAGCAGCCCCGCAACTATTAAGAGAGCGGAGAAGCGGCCACGCGGGAAACGGTCGTTGAACACGAAAGCTCGCACACCCTGTCCCCGAAAACCAGCATTAACCGCACGCCAAAAAAGGCGGGAAACCACAGATTCAATCGTCGCATGTCGATTGGTCTCTACCATGACGTAGTTGGGGCAAGTGGAAGTGCGAACCACCTGCCATCGCTGCAACCGATCTCGCGTGGGGAGCAAGCCCCAGCCCAACCTCCAGACAAAGTTTCTGAGATGCAATGGCAACGCTGCGGCAGTTATTGGTTTCCAAGCGCGGTTCATTACAAATTGACGATGCTGGGTCACCGAGGGATGTAGAAGGGCGGCCATTGTGTCTATCACTTTAGAATCGGCCACCTATATCTCAGGGCACGTAGCTTCCAAACGCCGGTGAAATGCCTAAAGGGCTCGATACAAAGATGGTAATTCAGTTGATTGTGGACCTTGGTTAATTCGGCTATATGGCAAGAAGACATGTAGTGATGGCCCCAGATGGTAGCGAGCCAGTGTCTGAGCGGGCATGCCATCATTGCTTAGTATTCGCAATAGAGTGTGGAGGCACAATATAGAAGCCGTGACGGAAACGTCGGGGAATGCAAAACCATCTTGTCATAATATGTGCTGCGCGGGCGCGAAACAGAAACTAAAAAAAACGACAATAGTGTGCCGTGCGGTGGCGAAGAGGATGTGATGTGTGCGTGTATGTGCCGGGCGGTGCCTACGAGGAAGACGACAGCTCGTGAGGTGCGGCCTCGAGCGTGCGTGACCCGTGCCTTCGGCAGTGCGAGAGGTACGTCGTTCGAGGCAGGACTACCTCGTTGGGCGTCTGGCCCATAGGTACGACCCAGGCCACGTCGCGACACTCGTACCAGCCGAGTGGACAGCTCAGCCTCCGCTAGACGACCGGTCTAGGAGAGCTGGCGCCAGGTTCCTGAACCTGTCCTTGTCCCGCTGGTCGTGGAGAGCTGGCGCCGGGTGCCTGAACCTGCCCTTGCGCCGCTGTTCCAGGAGGGCTGGCGTGGGTTTCCGAGGCGGACTACAGGTGCTCAAGGGCACAACTCCCTGCCGCCGGAACACGTGAGTCGTCGGCTCCAGTTCGTCGACAGTGGCGCTGAGCCACTGGAGTTCGACGCGGCGACCCTGCGTCTCCCGACTTCGTCACTGCAGGTGACGACGCCGCCCAACGTCGACTTCGCCACTGAATGTTGCCGACGGGGCATCAACGACGGCCCAGGCTACTACCCCGACGACCTGAACTGTAGGCCGAACGTTCTACTTATTCATTTAGTTTAGCCGCGTGTTTTTGTGTTAGGGATTTCGTAATGTGTGGGTTGTCCATGTGTGAAGGGTACAATAGAAGTTGGACGTGTGTTTGTGCACTGGCGTGCTGTCTGATTCTTTCTGGAGCGGTCCTGCCCCAATAACATCACAAACTGGCGAGCCTGCCAGGATCCGCTCGTTAAACCAGGGAAAGAAGACAGTTTCGCTCGAGGCAGACACACGTTCAGACTGCACCATGGACTTAGAAAAACTCGCCGCTATAGGGCTCCAACTAGGGTTCACGGGTGCAGAGCTAAACAAGTGGATTGAGGCCCAACAGGCTAAGCTAAGGGATGAGAGAGCTGCAGAGCGAGAGGCAGCCAAAGAAGCTGACGAGAGGCAGCGTGAAATTCTGCAGCTTAAGCTAAAGCTTCAGGAAGGAGCTCAGAATATGCCTGTAGCAGCTAATGACGCTTTTACTGCGCCCAGCACCTCCTCACCCCTCAATCCGCAGAAGTTACTGCCTGTATTTGACGAGAAACGCGATGATCTGCACGCGTATCTGCAGCGATTCGAGCGCGTAGCCACAGGACAGGATTGGCCGCAAGAAAATGGGGTCTCGCTGTTAGCCTGTGCCTAACGGGTGACGCGTTAACCGTGATAGGCCGAATGACTGCCGCTGATTCGCTGGACTACCAAAAAGTAAAGAAAGCTCTACTGCAGAGATTTCAGTTTACGGCTCAAGGCTACCAAGATAAGTTTCGGAAAGCACGAGCAGCAGATGGTGAAACTGGACGACAGTTAGCAGCAAGAATTACCAGTTATTTCGACCATTGGATAGACATGGCAAACGTATCCCAAACCTATGAAGGTATAAGGGATCACGTAATCTCTGAGCAATTTTTGCGTTGTTGCCATCCAAAGCTGGTTGTTTTCTTAAAAGAGCGAGAGTGCAAGTCACTAGATGAACTCGCTAATTTGACGGATCGCTTCCTTGAGGCGCAGAATTTGACTAATATAGGAAAAGGTCCTGACCCCGCGAAAGAATCCAGTGGAAAGCCTACCGAAGCGTCGCGGAAACCGCAACTCAAGTGTATCCTGTGTCATCGTTTCGGACATTTGGCTCCTGACTGCCGCAATCCACCTAAGCAGATGCTGAAATGCAAGTTGTGCGGGAAAACGGGACATGTCACAGAAACTTGCCGAAACCAGCATGGGAACAACAAACCGAGTTCTTCGTGCGCATTTAGCGAACCTGACTCTGCCCGGGCTGGTGCTAGAAAAACAGCCAAGCGTCCAGGAGGGAAGATTCCTTGCTCAAGTCACCACAACGACAAGAACGTGCAGGGTACAATACGTTTCCTGGCCGACGGGATGCCAGTGGTCGAAGGTCTGCTGCTAGGAAGAGAGGTTCGAGTCTTACGCGATACGGGATGCAACACGGCAATCGTCCGACGGGAGCTCGTTCCTGATGTGTGCCTGACAGGCAAGAAAATCAGTGTCGTTCTCCTAGACAGGTCAACTAGCCATCTCCCGGAAGCTATTGTACAAGTCAACACGCCGTACTTCACAGGGATGCTGAAAGTGGCTTGTATGGATCAACCCCTCTATGACCTTGTGCTGGGAAATCTTCCAGGCGTCAGAGGACCATACGATCCAGATTCTGACTGGAAGCAGGCGACTCATACCCAGGTGGATGAGTTACCTGCGCAAGCACACCCGACCAAGTCACCTGTCACCTCAAGATCTGCTTCTTCAAGCGTGGCAAAAACCAAAGCCAATCAACAAGGTCAAGAAAATATCAGGCCTTTGTACGTGTCAACAACGCTCTTACCTGACGTTACCAGAGCCCAACTCGCCGAGGAACAGCGAAATAACCCGACACTCAAAGCTGTCTTTGCTAAAGTGAATAAAGAGTTCAAATCGGGAAAGGGCCACTGTTACGATTTCATCGAAGATAAAGGATTGCTTTATCGACGCTACCGCCTTGCCACTGGCAGGACGTTTAAACAGCTGGTCACTCCGAAAGCGTTCCGGGTAGGCATACTGGACATTGCTCATGGCAGTATCATGGCGGGACACCAAGGCATCAAAAGAACTACTGATCGTGTCCTAGAAGAATTTTATTGGCCTGACCTGAACGGAGACGTAAAGCGCTTTGTCAAGTCTTGCGACAAGTGCCAGAGAACTACCCCTAAAGGAAAAGTTGGAGTCGCACCACTAGGCAACATGCCTCTTATCCGGACACCTTTTGAAAGGGTCGCGGTTGATTTAATCGGACCATTTTCACCAAGATCGGACCGTGGGAACCGATATGTTCTGACACTTATCGATTTTGCGACTCGCTACCCTGACGCTGTAGCATTGCACGCAATCGATGCAGTTCACATTGCGGAAGCACTCATCGAGATTTTTTCCCGCATCGGCTTGCCAAAGGAAATCGTCACCGACCAAGGGGCAAGTTTTACCTCAGAATTAATGAACGAGGTTAGCAGGCTCCTCTCCGTGAAGATGCTAAAGACAACCCCATATCATGCGATGGCGAACGGTCTCGTGGAGAAATTTAATGGCACCCTGAAGACAATGCTAAAGAGAATGTGCCAAGAGAGACCTCGATCTTGGGACAGGTACCTAGCTCCGCTACTCTTTGCATATAGGGAAGTTCCACAGACAAGCCTCGGGTTCTCTCCGTTTCAGCTCATTTACGGCCGCCACGTCCGAGGACCGCTAACCGTGCTGAGAGAACTGTGGACAAATGAGGGGCTAGACGCAGAAACGCGGACGACTTACACCTACGTCTTTGATTTGCGCAATCGCCTAGAGGAGACTTGCAAGATAGCCCATGAACAGCTGGAGAAGGCTCGTGTGAAGCAGAAAACCTATTATGACAGGAAAAGTCGCCCTAGAAAATTATGCCCAGGCAACAAGGTTTTAATTCTGCTCCCGACTGACTCCAACAAGCTGTTAATGCAGTGGAAAGGGCCGTTCCAAATCATCGAACGGAAAAATGATGTCGACTACGTCATCGATGTGTTTGGGAAAAACAAGATTTTTCATATCAACATGCTCAAAAAATACGAAGAGCGCGAAGGAGTTCGTTCTTCGTACGGATGCCTCCAATACAAGCCTGGGCGCAGTATTGCTCCAGATGGGAAAGGGCCAGGTGCTGCATCCAGTTGCTTACGCAAGTCGTAATTTATTGCCCCGAGAAACCCACTATTCAACAATAGAACGGGAATGCCTTGCACTTGTTTGGGCAGTGCAAAAATTTCATATTTACCTCTATGGCAAACCTTTTGTCATTCAGTCAGACCACCAACCATTACAGTATTTAAATTCCGCCAAACACGTGAACAACAGAGTGTCGAGGTGGAGTCTCCTTATGCAGGAGTACTCATTCACAGTTCATTACATCAAAGGTTGTGACAATGTTGGAGCCGACTACTTGAGTCGCGCATAACTGCCGTTTAGGTAGCCACGTGGTTCGTAATACTACTAGCCCTCAGTCGTGAATAGTTGACTCCTAGTTGCGACATAGCAACCCTACTTGTACGGTAGTTTTCCAACCGAACTGTAAGCAGCCTTCTGTGAACATTCTGCTACTATGTACATGCGACCCCTAAGACAATGCAGTGCAGTGCAGGGACCGTGCAGTGACCGTGCAGTGCAGTGACCATTCGTTCGCCCCGCGCCCTTGTAGTAGAATAGTTGCAAACAACTTTCTCGGAAAAGGGGGTGATGTCATAATATGTGCTGCGCGGGCGCGAAACAGAAACTAAAAAAACGACAATAGTGTGCCGTGCGGTGGCGAAGAGGATGTGATGTGTGCGTGTATGTGCCGGGCCGTGCCTACGAGGAAGACGACAGCTCGTGAGGTGCGGCCTCGAGCGTGCGTGACCCGTGCCTTCGGCAGTGCGAGAGGTACGTCGTTCGAGGCAGGACTACCTCGTTGGGCGTCTGGCCCATAGGTACGACCCAGGCCACGTCGCGACACTCGTACCAGCCGAGTGGACAGCTCAGCCTCCGCTAGACGACCGGTCTAGGAGAGCTGGCGCCAGGTTCCTGAACCTGTCCTTGTCCCGCTGGTCGTGGAGAGCTGGCGCCGGGTGCCTGAACCTGCCCTTGCGCCGCTGTTCCAGGAGGGCTGGCGTGGGTTTCCGAGGCGGACTACAGGTGCTCAAGGGCACAACTCCCTGCCGCCGGAACACGTGAGTCGTCGGCTCCAGTTCGTCGACAGTGGCGCTGAGCCACTGGAGTTCGACGCGGCGACCCTGCGTCTCCCGACTTCGTCACTGCAGGTGACGACGGCGCCCAACGTCGACTTCGCCACTGAATGTTGCCGACGGGGCATCAACGACGGCCCAGGCTACTACCCCGACGACCTGAACTGTAGGCCGAACGTTCTACTTATTCATTTAGTTTAGCCGCGTGTTTTTGTGTTAGGGATTTCGTAATGTGTGGGTTGTCCATGTGTGAAGGGTACAATAGAAGTTGGACGTGTGTTTGTGCACTGGCGTGCTGTCTGATTCTTTCTGGAGCGGTCCTGCCCCAATAACATCACACATCTGATGTCGCGATTGAGCTAACGCAGGATGAGATATTAATTCTGTGCCACCAGACCAAAAAAATGAACTGATGCAGCTTTGCACTTTCCTGCAGACGTGGAGCGGTGGCTTAACAGAATGGAAAAGGTACCGAAATTTTCCTAGGTACACCCTTTAAGTTAAGTATCGGCGTTTCAAGAGGGGGACTTTGAAGTGCCTGGTTGCTTTGATAACACTTAAAAGAGTTTGTACAACGGATGACCAGATGCTATCCTGTACACCAAATGCAGTGAAAGTAACTCCGATTATTGCAATCTCAGGAGACCACTGTAAAGGCAGCGTGATGCTGATACGACCACTGGGGTTGCCAATGAAAAAATACTGGCTTTTAGAAAAGTCGAACCTTGCACCGAAGATAATGCCGAAATCATGAAATGTATCAAGAGCATGCTGCAGCGACTGTTCATTATGTGCACATAGAGTAATGTCATCTGCATATGCAGTGACCTTTACTTGAGTGTTACCGGGTAGAGGTAAGCCACGAATCTGCGGGTGACGTTCAACGGCCCTTAAGAAGGGTTCTATTGCAAGGAATAATAACACTGGGGACAGGGGATGCCCTTGACGGACTCCCCGCGTGACTCTAAATGCGTGACTCTCACGGGAATCTGAGTAAAGGGTACTTTCTGAATTAGTTTACATCGCGTAGATGAGGTCAATGAACTTATGCGAGAATCCGAATGCATGTAAAACATTTAGTATGTAGCCATGTTCTATGAAATCAAAAGCTTTCTCTTGATCCAAGGAAACCAACAGTCCTTGCGCACATCGGCTAGTGGTGTATTGAATGATGTCACGCGTTAACCACGTATGGGTGTGGGTTTCTCGGCCCGGAACAGAACAGACCTGGTGGGGAGCGATTAATTTTGCGAGAGATGGAGTGATTCGGCGCACCAAAATGTTGGCCAAGAGCTTGTAATCTACATTGAGCAGGGTAATAGGGCGCCAATATTCTGGTCGCGTGGACATTGGGTCTTTCTTTGGAACTAGTGTTACACGGCCTTTGTGGGAAGAGGTTGAAAGGGTAATATCTCGGAAACACTAGCGAATGACGCGTGACATAGTTTTTTTACCAGTGATAGGCCAGAACTATACATAAAACTCTGCAGGGAGTCTGTCAGGCATTGGGGCCCATCCCTTTTTCATTGCGTCTAATGCGTCCTTTATTTCGTCATCTGATGGCACTGATAGCAGAACGTCATGTGACATGTTGGAATCACGAGGTAAATCTTTTAGCAGTGGATGCGAAGAAACAGAACCTGCGTAACAGACATTAGCACCAGATTGCGCCATTGACTGAAAATGTTGAGCGAATTCCTGAAAGTCGCAAGCACCCTCAGCAGCTGGCGCGGGAGAGTTCAGCGAGTAGGCAGGCGAGCCAGGTGGACGAAGCAGAGCTCTGCGTGCATACCTTAGCACCTCAGGGTGCGCTCACGGTACACGTCTACAGTGCCAAGCTACAACCGAGAGCGAAGAAGCGCGCATAATACGTTGGTGCCGTTCAACGAGCTCCTCTTGCCATGCCCGCATTACAGGGGAAGGACTCGGATCACGATTGGCAATGCGTATTTTCTGGATTGACAATGACGCATCTTTGGACATACGGGTGCGATGTCCTCTGCCCGATGCACTGCAATGATGGCGCCACTATTCTTTGAGGTCATCCCAATCAGTTATATCCGCCCCAATAAGCGATGCGCGTAACGCTCGCTACAATAGAGAGTTTTAGTACTGCGGAATGGTGCTACGTACGCATCACGCAAGCGCTTTACGTTACGTGGCGTCGTTTGACCGTAATCATCTTTTAGTACGCCGTAGTACCCGCGTACGTAACGAGCGTGAAGCGTGTTGCACCATCTGGTAGATCAAAATAGAAGCACGTGTTGTTGGCAGCCAATGTGAGCCAATCCAAGTGTTACAGCCAGATTATGGCCATATTTTAAGCCACAGAGCCGGTCGGTGCTTGCCTTCGATGCCGCCATTTTGCAAAACGAAGTCTCGCGTGGTCGCGAACTTGTTTGAGAGCGGCGCGATCACCTCATACGTACGCACGCACGCATCTCATGCGTGCGTGAGTACGTAATGCGATACGTGCGCGTTGCGGTCTGCGCATGCGCACTACGCAGAACATGGCGTCCTTACGTACGCAACGCCGCCACGTACACAGCGTACGCAGTACTAAAACTCTCTAGTTTTTCCGTACACTGAGAGTCCTGGAGGACGCGGCAATCGAGACGCCATGGTCTCTAAATCGTTGACGTCCCCAATGGCAGGCGGAGAGAGAACATAACCGGGCGATAGTCGCTAATGTACACTGGTGTCGGTGGCAATGACGTTAGCCCGGTGTCGTGAACGTAGGTAATGAGACCGGGGAATGCATACACGCGATCATTTCGGCTGCTCGACGCTGCTCGACGCCAAGTATAGGCATAATTGCTGCCATGCACACTTCGATGAATGTCAATCAATGCCAATTGCTGCACTAGACGTTCGAGTTCTCTGGCATTCCAGTTTGAACAGCCGCGACCCGGACCTCGAAAGTCTGCGTGTGAATCTAAGACAATTGTAATACCCTAAAGGTACCACATGTTGGGGATTTAAAAGGAACGCATCAAGAAATTGGAAGAACGCATTAGAGTTCCCGGGTGCCGCTGGGGCATACACGCCAACAAATCTTATTCTTATTAAAAAAATTGGCAGCATATCCACGGAGTAAATGATGGAGAGTGGGGCGAAGAATTCGTCCGTCCATTCGTTCTTGCTTCCGTCCGTCCATGCGTCCATCAGTGTGACCGTCCATGCGTCCATCAGCCCGTCCGTGCGTGCGTCTGTTCGTGCGTCCGGCCCTGCGTTCGTCCATGCAGCCGCCCCTGTGTCCGTTCATGCGTCCATCCATGCATCTGTCTATGTGTCCGTTCGTCCATCTATTCAACACTCCAAGTACCACCATCTCGCATCTTTTCATCATATATTCCCCATATAGAAGCACCGCCATCCAGCGGACATTCCAAGGACTAAACTAGAGGTGGCACACGCACACTTTCTTACGGCTTGCGCTTCGGGTCCACTTCCCACCTTTAACCACGTGGAGTTCATGGTATATACTAGTTCACTGTATTTATGGCACTGCGGCCGAACGCTTGCTAAACCTTTCGAAAACCAAGGAGGTTACGCCCAGCGAGTATGACGTAGCAAACTTTTTCAGTCAGATAGTGCTCAATGTACATGCCAATGGCTGCTAATGGGAAATGAGAGGCGGAGAATTCGGCTTTTACTTTCTTTCGGCTTGCGCTTCGTATCTACTTCCCATTTTTAAGCACCTCGAGTTCATTCATGGTATATATAAGTTCATTTTATTCATGGCACTGCGGCTCAACGCTCGCTAAACCTTTCTAAAGCTAAGGAGGTTACACTCAGCGTGTATAAGGTAGCAACCCTTTCTTGTCAGATAGTGCTCAATGTACATGCCAATGGCTGCTAATGGTGATCGCAGCCTGCGCGTTAACTAAAAGCCGAATGCTCCTGTCTCTCATTCCCCATTAGCAGCCAATGACATATGCATTGAGCACTAATTTTTATTGTTCAACAACGCACAGAAGAAGTATCTCACCGGCACCACCTTGGAGGTCAAAATGTTATACTTGTTACATACTACGGGGGACGAACGGGTGCCGCTATAAGGAGCTTTGCCCCTAAAAAGGTGCAGTCGAACGCCAGCCTGCGTCCGAAGGCATCGAAGGAAACATGATTGTCACGTAAAAGACTTCGGTTAAAAATAATGATTTCGACACCAGTCACACCAGCAACAGGCCAGCAACACCAACAGGGGGGGGGGGGGGGGGTTAGAAAAAGTGTGTAACGATTTAGAGTACAGAGTACTCTACTATGGGAGAGCTTAAAGCCGTCCCGCGGAGATTTTGATCCGCTTTGCAAATATGTTCGTAGAGTTGATAGATGAGGTGGGGGGGGGGGGGGGGGGTGGACGAAGTGGGTAACGATATAGAGTTCAAGGTACCCTACTATGGTAAGGTCCCTAGATGAAACAAGTTTCCAAGGTAGCGGCACCCTCCCTTTTCCTCCTCGCTTATTTGCCTGAAGCGCCCCCTAGAAGGTTTAAAACTTTCATCCAAAAGCGAATGTTTGGGTTCTGTTGCTACGGTGAATAGATGTAAATGAAACAAAATGGAACGAAATAACACGTAGAATAAACAGTTACCTTTATGAACATAAACGGCACAACACAAGAGCAAGCGGGATGTGCGTTACTCAACCGGCAACGTTGGGCAGTTCTATACTTTACACCACTAGCCATGGCGTCTCGCGTAGTACATTTTAGTTCCACGGCCACGGTATTTCGTCCAGTTCTAACTAGTCCACTTCTCCGATTGTGTTTTGTTCGTGCTGTGACACAGTGGACGTGCTTCTTGCTGGATCCTGTAAGTGGCCACAGGGCGTGACGTTGTGACGATTGATTACAACCGGCTTGTGCACACGCAAGAAAAAAAAAACTACGACTAGACTGGTACGAACACTCGTCCAGCAGCACTGCGATGACGTTTTTTTTTTAATGTGCCCATTTGGACAATCGTGATGCCAAGTGATTCTGATGCGGTGCTGGGAACTTCCTGAAAAGTGAGAGTTCTACTGGTGAGGTGTCTCGAAGCAGCGCGTTTCGGCTCAAGCGGGAACTGGCCAAGAGTGAAATGTTTCTGAAGGTGCGTTGATTACAACCTACAGCTGTTCTGTATACGTGCATACCCACATGTATTTGTACCAACTGGCATGCACTAGACACGCATTAGACGCGCGCCTGGCGTTTCAATAAAAACCGACAAGTGAACTCGCTTCGCAGATCCGCGTCGACATACGTTGACGGAGTTGCACGAAAGCATTCGCGTGAAATGGTTCATAGTTGCACTTCATGGTGCGCTTCTTCTCGGAAAGCACGAGGTAAGTTGAAGAGAGCGAAACCATTTTCTGTTGTTTACGGCAACGCAGCATTGCTGAAGAACGCAGATGGTGCATTGAACGAGCATGGCGAAACAATCTTGGTCTACTTAGCGCACACCGAAACGCTCCTCCTCTTCAGTTTATGTTCTGGCTACGATTTTGTCTTTGGTCACGGCGAGAATCCGGCTGGAGCCATATGCGCTTGCGTACTCGTTTTGAACCTTTTGCATAATAATAAATAACACCACCAGCCATTTGCAAGATCACGTGCAAGTAATGCACCAATTAGAGACGCGGATATCAGAGAAAAAGAGGAGTAATCGAGAGAGTGAGGAGGACGGCTCGAGAACAATGAGTGACGCTACCTTGTTTCATCTAGGGACCTTATACTATGGGAGAGCTTAATGCCGTCCCGTGAGCAACAACTTCAACAACAGGCCAACTGCCTCAACGTAGACAATTTACCCGCATCACTGGCACGGTGACGTACACACCCTGCAACCATCCTGACTGCTCCGGTATTTAATATTGAATAAAAAATAATATTCTTCTAATAAGCGACGTATATGAATTTCCGTCAACGTTTATTGCTGATAATCCCTCAGCACACAATTCTGTTTTTTACCTTGTTTTCCTAACTTAATTACCAATAATAAATGACCTGACTTCGAACTAATTTCCGATCACGCGTTCTCACATACGACCCGCCTCGAGCTCAACGCAGACACGCGACGATACAGATCAGGCTGCCACCCACAATAGGAACCACAGACTTGCCCGGAAACCGGGATAGAGCGCGGCGTGGCAGTTCCCCCGAGCAAAAGTGGTAAAAGTACAATGGACGTACATTCAAAGGCAAAACAAACAAAGCAAGTGTCATTCAGAATGCCTGGGAAAACCCCGGTGAGAGAACGAAAGGGTGGGGGCGGGAGATCCCCGGTAGCTCCTCTGATATCAGCCCCAGCGTCGGCGGGGTGAACCCACAAATGCAATCATACGGGAAGACTTGCAGGAAGGGCTGGCTGACTCAAGGTGTTCCCGATAGCGAGAGAGCTCCCCTCGATCCTGGTTTCTTCCCGGCAGGGTAGTTCTGTCTACTCGGCGTTCCTCTCTTTTTTGCTCTCACACCAGTCATCTACACGACTCCCGGGAAGGAAGGCGGGATCCTCTTACCCAACGTAGCAGCGTCGGTACAGCGACGGCGGCACCCTAGCGTGCGCCCGGACCTAGCCACCCTTCTTCTTCGCCTTCCCTCACAACACCTCGCGGCTATTGAAACACCGGGCGATCAAGCGGCGAATCTGCTAGCTGGCACCGGCGCTCCCACAGCGGGCACGAGCGTACCATACACCGGTGGCGGCGCGCGAGCTAGTTGTCGGCGCCTTTCCTCACGGGCGCGGTTTCTCCTCTTCAGACGCTCCCCCGGACGGCAACGCGCCGCCGATTACGGTGTCGCATTCAGGGCGGGCGCGCCAACAATGAAGGGTGGGAGGAAGCTATAGAGATGATGTGGTTTCCTCCCCGGGAATCAGCCCGGCTGTTCCACGCCGCGAAAGAATGGGCAGGCTCACGTGGTTGCGTGGTTGTCAGCAGCACGAAAACGAGGTGTGTGGGGGTGCCCTACTAGCTTCTTCTTTTTTTTCCCCGTTCCTTCGCATCCTGTCTTTACCACATCGGCATACGATGTACACGAAGGAGAGACGAGAGAGTAAAAGGAAAGACAGCGATGAAAGGCAAAAGCAACTCACGCCGCTGTATGAGACGGAGGGGTACATAGGACGCGACATTGCACACGTGAAGCAGCAAGAGATGATGTACCGGAACGTAGGTAGTCACGAGGATGCTGAACCTTCTCAGAAGTCTCGTCTTTGCATCACGCCCAAAGCATCGTCTCGATGAATCACTTTAATTCATTTTTCCAAGCTGGCACCTTTTTTTTTTTCGCGTAGCTCATAGGCCCACGGCTGGGTGCCCTTACTACAAGGACCGCCCGTCTACACCATGACTCGAACGGGAATGATTCAATTTGCGAACATCGGGGGCGACGCCGAGCGGCCTAGGCTCCCCTAGACGTTTCGTGTAATCCCGTTTACCGGTTCGGGGGATCGCGCCTCGTTCGACACACACCGTGCGCCCACCTGCTTAACTCGAAACACCGGCTGGGTCTTGCCACGCGAGGGGCGGCACCCGAATGACCTGACTGGGGAGCCATGCTCACACGCTAAATTACCCTTGAATGATGACGGTGCTTACTGTGCAGGGAGTTCTCGAGGAGGCTCCACTTCCTTGTATCCTACTCTTGTAACTCCATCGCCTAAGCGAGAGAGAGTGCATGAGATGAGGTGAGAAAGGGTACACGAAATGATTGATTGCTAATGTTGCGAAGTAAGCACGGCCTAAGGCAGTGAACGCTTGTTTTATTTTTTGTTTTTTCTGTTACGAGTTTCTAAATTAAGCTGCTGTCAAGCCACATTGAGCAGTGAAGAAGGTGGAACGAGCAAGAATATTAAGTCATAAATGACAAAGTACCGCAGGAGACAATATCCTCCCACCAGCCCCCCACAAAAAGAAACGAAGGATAATTTGGAAAGACGCCTACCACGTACTTATTACCCCTTCTATCGTTTCTGCATTTCTATTTAACTAACTTTTTAAAGTAGCACGCATGTTTCAAAGAGAAGGTTTGAATTATTTGTCTTGACGTCTTTCGTGGAACATATTATGGTTACAGAATTTCACAACTGGTCTAACAGAGGAGCTTCGTGCGTGTTGCAGCCTGTATTTCTTGCGCGCAAGGAGAGCTCAGCTGGCTGCCATAGTAGAGTACAAAGTGCTCTAAATTCGTAAACCATTTGCTTTGTTCATTCCTCTTTCCCACTGGCGTCCACACAGCCCACTGCGCATGCTAATACACCCCCTCTCCTCCTACACTCCCTCTCTCTCCCGAGTCGGCGGCGAAGGCAACGAAACGCTTCCTCAATAGTGCGGGCTCCACATTTCCACTGCGCATGCGCATCCCCCTCCTCCTCTTGGTGGTGAAGGCAACTAAATGCTTCATCAGTACACACGATATTTTGTAGGCCGTTCATCGCTTGTCTTGCACCGTTTCACGTTTCCGTTAGCCACATCACGTCGGTTTTGTTAACACGTCTTCACGTTCGATGTCCCTGTTGTGTGCGTTGAGGGACCAGGTGTTTAGCAGTGCTATAGTCGTGGTTACCGGCAGCGTTAGTCACGAGAGGTTCTGAATGTCGGGGGCAGCTGCTTAAGGCGATGTAGACGAGCTTCTGTGAGTGCCGTTCACTATCTCTCTGCTGCTTCACATTGTTCCCTTTAAGGGAGACGGTGTCATTTTTGCTTATGGTGTTATTCTCAACAGTGCGTAATTGTTTCATGTAGATGCTAGACATAGATATTTAACATTGCCAGTTCAAATATTTGTGTTCACCCTAGCATCGGCATTTTTTTTGTAAATAAACCTGAACAACATTGAGAAAGTGAAACGTGGTATATGTCTTGTAGTACCTTGAGTACAAATTCACAAACGCAGTTTCTTGAAGAATACGTAAGCGCCTCGACAAACTGTCACAGCAGAAGTTATAAAGTTATGTTGCATCCATACATGGAAAGTCAGATAGTCACACGCACGTTTACAAGGCAATACTCACTGTTGTGGCTTAGTGGTTGAGGAAATTTGTAGCTGCAGGTTGCTGATTCAATGTATGGCTGCGTCAGTTTTCTCAAGCGAAATCCGAACTAGCGAATCGTTGTGCATATGCGTTAGGCTAAACGTTAAATGAGCTTTGCACAGTAAAATGCACTTATTTTAATTGATCGAGGGAGCGTTAATGAACGTGACCTACAATTTCAGAAAGTGGTTGTGACATCAATAAAGAGCTACTTGTCTGAATTTTCACGTTCAGCACGTTGTACCATCTTGACAAAAATAGTCGCAAGGCATTGACTAGAAGCGGTAGCATTCGACGACGTTCTGTTTTTATTTCAGGCAACATAAAAAGTACAAATGAAAGCTCAGTGAGGCATTAAACATCACAACGCACATCGAGCATTCCCGGAGGCGCTAAATATCTCGCCATCCAACTCGTTCAACCAAGAATGCGAGAGATTGCTTTTCTGCGCACCACTTCGCCGGTGGTCACAAGCCACCGTTCCGAAACGAACCATTATCTCAAGTTTCTGCTGCAAATCTTCTCCCACACAAAACTACCGCAGCCAACTAGGAAAGCGGAGGAGGAAAAACAAACGCACTCTTCTCCAATTTTCCCAGCCATAAATAAACAAAATGATATAATAAAACAGCACAATCGATGATCTCACGCGCCAAGACGATGCAGAGAACAAGTGGAAGGCTGGCGACAATGCAGAAAATTGAAAGCAACAGCAAAAATTGACCTAATTCTGGCTCTGAAAATGCACGGCGCTTCCCAAAGCAGCCGATTCCGACCGAATGGACACAAGAGAACACTGAGCTATGGAAGACCACGGTGGATTGGAGGGAAGGGGGGGTAGACCTGCGAGGAGGAGGTGTTCCTGTAGGATACTCGGTGAGAGGGAGTGCCAATATCCGTACCACCAGTTCCTTTACATAGGGCATTGCGATACCACCACACGTGTTTACGCAAATTAGGTTTAGACGCGACGTGCGCGGCCACTCGAGAGTCGCCTCTTGCCTGAAAGCCCGCTCTCCAAAATACGGCCTTGTTTGCGTGTGTGTTGGCCGTGCGAGAAGTCCTTCTACGCCTTCTAACGCATCGCAAAACCAAGCATTTTGTTCGCTCAGACTATATGCTAATTGCGGCCGGGTAGTTTCAGAGCGCGGTAAAATTTATTTTCCGTTGCGCGGTTGGGTGGCTCGTATATTTGTGCACACGTAACTGCGTACTCGTGATACTCGTAAGAAATGAACGCGAATGTATGCGGCACGTGGCGTAGCGTTGGTGAGTGATTCATTGCAGACGCTAATTTTTAGGGTGCGATGCTTTAGAATTAGGGTGAAAGGTGCATTGATGGCAACGCGCTGTTTTGTTAGCGGAGAAACTATGAAATACGCAAGAGCGTGGTATTAAATAGGAGAGAAAAAAAAGCCACAGGTTCTCTTAGGCACTCACCTAACACGACTGGCATGTGAAAGCAATGTTCTCTTTTTCTCCGTACATGTATCGATCATGCCCCGCTGCCCCACAGAAAGCTATCTGCACCTAAGGTTATTTTCCACTGCCTCCAAGATCCGAGGCGCACCTCACCTGGTTTGGCACATGCCGCTGTGCTCGCCATGCCTTCGACCAAGCTATGATGTCCTGCGGTGATGTCATGTCGCGTTACATACCGATGACGTCATAGTGACGTCGCAGTTTTTGGTGACTCATGATGGATCATATGGTGACGTCAACAGATGATGGATTTTTTTTCATCACTCTGGTTGACGCCACCGATGGCAGACGCCGACGCGGGACACCGCTTAATTTTCGTGTTTGATGCGGCACCTAAAGCTTTAGCCTTATATTTGCACCACATGTTACACTCTGCGTATATATTTTTGCACGACATCGGCAATGACAGAGCATCAGGTAGACGACGAAGACGATGAATGTGATTGCGCTCGTGTTTTTGTTGCTGTTGTTCCTCCATCTTGGCTACAGCTGCCTCTGAATCTGTGTATATTTTGTAAATATATTTATTTCATCTATTCTCTCACCCCCGTGACGTTTGGTGGAGGTGCGGGGTACAACACAATATAATGGAACTCCGCAGTGGCCGACGTTTGGATTTTTCCACCATGGCAAACCAGGGACCCGCTTCCGCCGAGGCGACTACAACAACTGTTGTACTTCCGCAGCTAAAAAATCCTGGCACGTTCTGTGCAACTGATCATGTCGACATTGAAGAACGGACCGTTGTACGAACGTATAAGTAAGAATTACCGCTGGGATCAAACTCTTATGTTGACCAACATCCTGTTCTACTTAAAAAGAACAGCAAAAGTGTGGTTCGAGAACCACAAAGAAGAAATTGGAAGCTGAAATGTGTGCAAGAAAAGGATGCGCACCCTCTTCGGTAAGTCTGTGGGTAGAAAGGCAGCGTCTAAGGAGTTGGCATCTCGTGCGCAAACGTCAGCAGAGTCCTACGTGACTTACATACAGGACGTGCTCGTCCTTTGCCGAAAAGCACACAATGGCATGAAAGAAACCGAGAAAGTAGCACACATATGAAAAAGCATTGCAGATAATGCGTTCAACCTTCTCATATGCATGGACTGCAACACGGTTGATGCCATCATCAAAGAGTGCCAGCGTTTTGAGGCCACAAAATAGCGACGCATCGCCCACCATTTCACTCGACTACCAAGCACAGCAGCGACCTGGTCGTGCAAAAATGGGCTTGCACTACAGACGCCGTTAACTGCAAAGCACGTGACTAAGAACATCAGACGTGAACTTGAAGCCCTGTCTCCTGTGTCCATGTGCTCCCATGCCTGTGACTCTAGCCCTCAGATGGTGCCACTGGTATATGCCATTTTGCGACAAGAGCCTTCCCGTGCTGGACTAACCTCCGAGTGCAATACAGCTCCCTCTCAGTCGATCGACCGTCGTCGACCCCTGTTTCGTATGCCCAAAGCTAAAACGTTCCGGCGCGCCCTCACAATCCCGCCGAGTGGAGGCCTGCTGACGATCGTCCGATTTGCTGCAACTGGTGCCGTATCGGACACGTGGCCCACCTTTGCAACACTCGGTGGTATTCACATGAGACATCCTATGGGTACACCCATCACCCAGAGAGGGGTCATGGACGCTTTCAACGTTACCGGGAATCACACAAGGCCACCATTGAAGACGTTCCTTCTATGCCGCCATATCGTCGTCCCTCTCCATGTCCGCATGCTCACCAGTCCCGTCCACCGCTCTCCCGTCACCCGTCGTCTCGCTCGCCCCAATTTCGCCGACCAACATCACCGACTGACCGCCTGCCACGAGAAAACTAGATGATGCAGCTCCCGAAAGTGATGCTGCATCGACCACTTGCCTGCCGAATCCTCTGGCCATGCTACCGACTCGACACAGCCTTTTTGACGCTGAAGTAGATGACACATCCGTTATTGCACTTGTGGACACAGGGAATCACATATCAGCGCTGAATTCAGAACTTTGTCGCCGCCTTAAGAAAGTTTTAACGCCATCCACAGTACCACTCATCCAGGTCGCCGACGGTGGCACGTTTCCCGTGCTTTGAACGTGCTCCGCTCGTATAAGCGTTGCCGATCGCTCCACAACAGTGCTATTTGCTGTGCTCGAGAAATGTTACCTTGAACTTATCCTCAGCATGGACTTTTTGTCCGCCCACTCTGCCCTTATAGATTGTGTAACCGGAATGCTCCAACCTATTTACCGTCTTACCGTGACGACCCAACGCCAGCTCAACCGCGTCTGAGTTCTGTAAATCACGTTCGCCCAGCACCTCAAGCCGTTACCTACGTGAACCTGAGGTCTGTCTCTCCTGTTCCCGACGGTGACTACATGTTGATACCTATTGCTGACGTTCTGCTGGCCAAAATTGTTGCCGTGCCTCACACACTTTTGACAGTCTCGGGAAATACAGCATCTCTTCTAATCCCAAACTTCAGCTGGTGCGCTGAAGTTATCCCAGATGGTATGACTTTGGCAAAAGTTTCTTCTATTGATGCTGTCATTTCGGCGTTCATTGACGAATCTTCTTCGTCCTCTGCTCCATTCTCCTCCTCGCAGAGCGCAGCGGATGCCACCATCGACAAGATGATCGCCCCTGACTTTCTTTCAGCAGAAACAGCTGATATCCGGCGCTTGCTGAAACCCTACCACGGCATCTTTGATTTTGATGATCGCCCTTTGGGTCAGACATCCTTCGTAACTCATACGATCAACCTAATGCACAAGGATTCTGACTGTCTATACCGTCACCCCGTGAACCCACCCGACCATTCAGCACATGATTCAGACCCTTGTGTCTACGCCTTGTCTGCTTTCACTGACATACGCAAGAAACAGCTCAGCGATGTCTACTTGCTGTCTTGTCTATCAGGCACAGTCTACATCGCCTCGCGTACACCTCTCGCTACACTTGCTTGTTCTACGCGATGTCAGTATTTACCGACGCAGCACCACACTCTAAGGCAAATTTACCCGAAGAAGGAGTAACGGAGCCCAATAGGCGTGCGCGATGAACGGATGGACCGTTGAGGAGCAACCACAGAGGGAAGCGTGCAGCGCGAAACCACTTAGTCTCCACTGGGATGAACCGCCCGGGCATTGCAGGCAGCGCGAAAAACGTTGCCAATGTGACCAGTCCTCCTTCTCCACCGAACACGTGTCCTTCTCCTCCTCTGCTGACTCAGTCTTTCCCAGTATTTTGCCGGCAGCGGTTGCATAGCGTCGCGCTCGGAGTGCTCGACCACGGCCACCTGGATTCGACGATCTAAGAATTACGACGTGGTGCTTATGTGTACGCCTGGATGAGCATGGGGTGCTGCTTTAGCGTTTCGCGGCACCCATGAAGTCTGGAGCAAGCCTCGACAGGTCACCACGCCGCGCTGTATATCTCTGGCTTCAAGATAGTCACGACAAACACACGACAGCAACAGTTGGGAAGGCCAATATGGTTGCCGAGAAGAACAGGTCTATCGGATATATACTTCAGTTCGACTCAGGGCGGAAAACAGCGCTGGATTCTAAGGCAAGTAGGTTATCATTCTTTATTCTACTCTGTTTGTCGCGTGTGCGATAGGGATCGCGCTTGCCGGCAACTGGCTCGGTCGTGTTGTATGTCGCACGCACGAAATGCATCGCGAAGGTCAGCTTCGGCGTCTTCAGTTCGCCTGTGCATGGCAATCTCCTGGAAATTGGCCGCCATTGCCGTCGGCCTCCCGAATGCTCGCTCATCGAGTGCTCGCCTGTCTTCTCCGCCGCGATGAGCTCCGTGCTGACGATATTGGGCTGAGACCTCGTCGCTGTGTTGGGAGTCGTCGAAAAACACGTTGCGGGTTCTCGTAAAGAGCTTGGTTGTAGTATGTCGCGCGCTGTAAGTGCACCAGCACGGGCTGGCGGGGCTTTCGCTAGCGTCGGAACTCACTGAAAATTGGTCGCCATTACAGTTGGCTTTCTCGCCAGTCGGTTGCAAGCAGCTCGGAGCCGACCGCTGGCCGTGGCGACGGACTAGCGTTTGCGCGCTGTGCTCGCTCGAGTTTGTGAAAAAGGGCCGCATTACCGCCGATTTCTTCGGCGCTAGCTACAAACCAGCTCGGCGCTGTTCGTGGCGGCGGCCAAGCGTACGCTTGCTCTCCTGTTCGAAGTTCGCTGGCGGCAGACACTCCGCGTTCAGTGCCGTGTTTGGTCTCGCGTTCACTTGCTCGAGCTGAACGACGTCGCTCACTTAGGACTCACCGACTTGATAGCGGCACGGTGGTTCGCAGAGTTGTGACTGCGACCACCGCTCCTAAGCTGTTGTGCTACGGGGATCGAAAAGAGTCTTTGATGATGTTTGACATCACGGTGAATTTATTAGCATGTCATATCTCACGTATGTTTTCATTTCACCTTGCACGTATTTCTCATATGCATTTTTATTCATCCTCTGTCACGTGTGACTCACTGTTTTACGTACTTATTGTGCAGCCGTGGGCACACACCGTGCTGAAGACTGTGCGCTGGCGTCTGCGATGCCCGTCATCCATCTCTTTCGTCAGAGCAGCTTCTGAAGGACTGTGCGAGGTGTGAAGGTAAAGTTATTTGTGTGTCATAGTTTAACGCTTGTTTTTATATTAACGTGCACGTACTTGTCATATGCGTGCATCTTCATCTTCTGTGACGTGTGTCTAACTATTTTTACTATAATATTGTACGTGCAGCCGTGGGGACACAGCAAACAGGAGGCGCGTGCGCTGGCATCTGCAACGCCAGTCAACTATCGCTCCCGTCTGAGGAGATTCTCAAGCAGTGAACAAGATTTGACAAAGAGACTGGACTTGTACACTTCACCATCAATTCACTTAAAAGAATGGAGAAACTTCATGTGTACGTAGAAAAATAAAATAGTTCGATGTCTCACTTTTGTCTTTTGTTGTTGCCGTGACTGTGAAAGCAGTTACACATAGGTGGCTAACTACTTTTTCGCGTGTTCTTTTCTGCGGAATTTGTTGCTCACTGCGCAGAAAAACAGACGAAAAAGTTTTAGGCCTGGCGAAAAATAAACAAAAAAAACAATGTTTGAACTGGGGACAAAAACTTCGTCCGATTGGAGTATTTGAGTGGATCAAATAGTTGCACCTTGCCGGACTGTTTGTCCGGCAAGGTGCAACTGTGAGGACTAACTGTTGCCCGGTGAGATGTAAATGTGGGGACTAACAGTTGCTCTATAAGGTGCGAATGTGAGAACTAAATATCAGTTCTTTGGGGTGAACTGTGGGAATAACGGTTACTCACTAAGGTGTAAATGTGTGAACTAAATGTTAGTTCCTTGAGGGGACTAACTGTTAAACCAGGTGCCGTTAGTCCTTAAGGAGATTAATGGTTGTGGCAGCCCCGTTAGTCCCCAAAAGGACGAACCACACACCCTTTTAACACACTTTTGCCCTAGAGTGCAGCATCGAGAGACCAGAGCTACTACTCGTAGTTCCTGCGACACTCCGTTCCGCTGTTCTTCAACAGCTTCACGATGCCCCAACCGCTGGACATCTCGGAGTCACGCGTTTGTATGATCGCGTGCGGCGTATATTCTTCTTGCCAGGCCTTTACCGTTCCATGCGCCGATAAGTCGCAGCTTGTGAGTCCTGTCAGCGCTCCAAACATTCCACCTTGCCACCAGCTGGTCCTCTCCAACCAATAGACATACCCACTGTCCCCTTAACCAGGTCGGTTTCGATCTCGTTGGACCGTTTCCTACTTCTCTGACTGAAAACAAGTGGATAGCCGCAGCCACTGACTATGCCACAAGATACGCTATCACACGAGCGCTACCAACAAGTTGTGCCACTGATGTCGCGGACTTCTTGCTTCATGACGTTAATC
This sequence comes from Rhipicephalus microplus, assembly GCF_013339725.1. Lineage (NCBI taxonomy): Eukaryota > Metazoa > Arthropoda > Arachnida > Ixodida > Ixodidae > Rhipicephalus > Rhipicephalus microplus. The sequence continues at coordinate 115,357,630 of NC_051170.1, read as the reverse complement.
TTCACCATGGCACTCCTAGACAGCTGCTGACCGATCGTGGTCACTCATTTCTTTCAAAAGTCGTATGCGACATTCTCCGCTCATGTTCGACGCATCACAAGCTCACTACGGCCTACCACCCGCAAACAAATGGTCTTAGCGAGTGCCTTAATCGAACCTTGACAATAATGTTCTCCATGTATGTTTCCAAAGATCACCTAAATTAAGATAGTACTTTGCCTTATGTGACATTCACATACAATTCGTCCCACCACGACACCGCTGGCTTCACCCTCTTCTATTTATTGTTCAGCTGCCATCCAGCGTTACCCTTCAAGACCCTTCTCCCATCAACTACGCAAACGGTTACAGAGCACGCCCGGGATGCCACTGCTCGGGCTCAAGTGGCCCACCAAATCGCACGAGAACGTCTTCTTGGCTCGCAGCTCTCTCAGAAGACCCGCTACGATATCCATCACAGAGTAGTTTCTTACTTTCCAACTTCATTGGTCCTCCTCTAGACACCATGCCTCCACTTTGGCCGCTCTTCGAAGCTCCTATCTAGCTACTCGGGGCCTTACAAGGTTTTACACCGGCTTACTGAGGTACCATATGAGATCGCTCCGTTGGACAGTCAGTCATCGTCGTACGCACCCACCACTTACGTCGTCCACGGGTCGCGTCGGAAACCATACATCTCCGCATATGATACTACTCTTTTTTAGGCACCAAGACGGCGCTACCGACGGCGGAGGGTTATATGTTACAAGACATCAGCAACGAGAGAGCACCAGGTGGACGGCGAAGACGATGAATGCGATAGCGCTCGTGTTGTTGTTGCTGTTGTCCTTCTATCTTGGCTGCAGCTGCCTCTGGTTCTCCCTGTATATTTTGTAAATATATTTATTTCATTCATTCTCTCACCCCCGTGACATGATTGTACACGAGCGAACCACACTTTTTGCGGGACATCGGGTACCACAGTGTGAGAGGCACTGCATTACATTACCGTGGCTTTCATCGTATTGTTACTCTCTGCCGCCGAAGCTTTCTTCACGCCACGCACCATTGCTTCACCTCAGGTATCGGCTCATTTCGGACCTATAAAGCAGATCACGTCATATGATGATGCCTTTATATGACGTCCGTGATGATGTCACTAGCTTCTAAGACGTGTGACGTCAAGTTGCCGTTACATAATCACGTCAGAACAACATGAGTGACGTAGGTAACACCCGTTTTTGTGCCACTTCGTTTGTTTGGCCTACTACGCTGACAACGAGACACCTGAAACGTTGATGGACGAACTTACTGAAGGGTTTGGTGCTGTAATAATAGTATGTTAAGGTGCCGTTTTGTATCTTGAACCACTAACCGAACAATACGACCGTGAACGGATATGCATGAAAGCGATAGGATGAATGCATTTGACGCTTCATGATCTCATTCATTCACTTCACGATATAGAGAAATAGGAAAACATTCAGCCCGACGAGGTGACACTCATATGTTTTGTAATATCCTCAACGAAATGGCGTGTATACATTCCTCAGTAGTGTACGAGTGCCACCTCTACGTGTAACAGAGTCAACCTGCTGAAGTTCGGTAAAAGAACCCGTTTCTGTCGAGCAGAAAGCAGGGCGAGAATTTTCCTGTAAGGACAATAAGTGGATTCAACATCAATCATTCTTACTACCCAGTCATGCTTTTAGATGAAAGGTAAAGGCGCTTAGGAACGTTGAAAGAAGGCAAGACACTGTACTACGTTCTTTAAAATTTTATAAAGACAAGCATGTTGAAACTTGCTTCTGTTCATTAACAACACAATACTATAAAAGAGGGCAATAATGTCAATTATAAACTGCTAACTAGACAAGTGTTGGTTAAACAACCACGACGAGCCCTCAGTATGCGTCTTTGATCAACAAAGCTGTAGCCATGGCTCAAGAACTTTGCTAATTGAAAGTGGTCGTCCTTCTAGGCCGTTCGACCGATCACTCAGTTGACCGTGTTTTCCTTGGTGTAGCGGGTATTCTATAATGATACGCTCCACAGAATAATCGAGACTATCTGAGTGGTTGAGGTCAGGGGACGCTCTTCTTCTGAAGCGTGACAAGAAGTGGGCTGCGTATGCAACGCCGAATCGTAGACGATGCAGGAATGTGTCTCAGCACGATCAAAACACCTAATAGAAGGAGACAAACAAGCGCTGGTTGCATTTCTCGCTTCCGTATTTGAAGTCAACATATTTGCTGAGCGCGAGAAAACGCGTCCTCACAGCATAAGCCTGGTAGAAAGAAACATGGACAGGAAAGAGCACAGCCTTTTTTCTGTCCATGGTTCTTTATACCACGATTAAATGGTAACTACGCATTTTCTTGTGCTCTGCAAGTATGTTGATTCCAAATAACCGACTAGTAAAAGCATGAGTCTTATATCAATTTCCGTATTTTAAAAATTCGTAAGTAGAGGTGTCTAATAGAGTCAACGTTTCGGCAAACGGACTTGTCTTAATGAAGGCTGCAACTGCTTGAGGAAAGCAGGTCCGCTTGCCGAAATGTCGGCGCCGGCGTCCACCCCCATGTTTACAAACTCTTAATCACAAGCTTTCATCTTCCCCAGATTTCGGTCTTTATTTGCTGCGTATTTATTTGTTGTGTTCTAGTCGAAAAGCTCTTGTGTTGTGTTGAGCTGTTCTGTGCGAGCTGATAATGAACCGTACGTTACGGGGATGTTTTGGGGATCCTCACTTAAACAGGAAACTTGTTATTCAGACGATTGGCTATGTCGAGATTGGTGATTTACGTTGTCACAGTACCCTTATTGCCATAGCGCATTACAGAGGGGGTGTTCCAAAGCACATAAGTGACAATGAGATAGGTACCAGGTACAAAATAATGAAAACGAATATAGAAGAGAAAACACAGACACTTAAAAAAAGACACCAGGCCTGCACGGTAGGCGTAGCACCGTCACAGTGAAAACTAGAACAGCAGCCTTTCAGAGCCTTTCAAAACACTCATTGGGTAACTAGTGCAAGCACACTTGCTTGGTACCCACTAGGGCAATAATAATAAACTTTTGGGTAGTAGGCTGGTATTCGCTATGCTATTTTTTGTCATTCTTTTGAGAAGCGTGGTATCCGCTAAACACTTGCAAGTAATTTTGTGCCACTTGTCCATGCAGTGGCTGACGACAGAGGAGTAATGGCTGTAGTGGGTATGCGCCTCAGTTAATAGGGAAACAAGAGCAAGCTTTTGTAATGGCTTGGAGCATTGGGTGACCCACTCGTTATGCTGATTGCGTTGTGCGAAGACTGGTTGTTCTTTCGCTGTATTGAAACGCTTTATAAGTCGTATTAACGTGATTGCTTTCCCGACATCAGGCTTGCCCAAGGCAAGTTTGACACGTCACAAGCACCGGTGTAGCTCAGTGGTAGAATACTGGGCTAGCACCCAGCGAACCCAGGTTCGAGCGCCACTGTGCCACTGTGCCTTTAGTGCTAGGTCATGCCTGCCTAAGGCAAGTTTAATAATGTTCAAGCATCAGCAGTAACTCAGTGGTTGACTATCGGTCTGTCACCCAGCGGACCCGGGTGGCGGTGGACAACATGCAACTTCGCGTGACACGAGAAGTGATCCTCACGACAGCTTTCGGTGTAAAAACCAACAACCATTGGACACATTCTTGGTGACAACAAATTCTTATAGGATCAGAACAGGGAGTAGAAGGTAACGTTTGTGTACATGCATCACCTCTATTCTTTGTTGCCCACGTATCAACACGATGGAGGAAAAATTGTCGCGAGTTTCTTGTGCATCTGTGTAAGAGATCTGGATGCCATCCTTGCCTGCTTTTTCGTCGCAGTCGATGTACTTACGCTCTCCCCGCCTTTTCTCCGAAAGCTTTCAGCACCGAACACGGTTTTGTGCTGCCTCCGCGATCGGCCTGGCCGGCCTATGAGAAAGCGACAATTGCATGTCATGACGGCGTCATTAGGTGACCTCACAGGGACGTCATTAATGCTTTACCCATTCTGCCAATGTGTGGCTTCCTCGTGACTTCGCTTGGAGATATTATCAGTTGATTATATTTTTTGTCATTGTTTATGCCAACTCCGCTGGGCTCAGGTTGACCCCAACGGCCAATTTTGTGCTCAAAAGGCATCGAAGGCTTTTGCTTAACACTTCGACAGGTCCAAGGTACCGTGGAAAGCAATGTTATGCGAAGTACGAGAAGAAAGGTGACTGTGGTGCAACATTGTATTGCGCGAAACGTTAGAATATGACGCCAAACATATGTAAAATTTTTTTACGCTCGAACATAAGCTGAGCATTAGCACGTACGTGTATGTGTCGTATATGCACCAAAATGATATACAGCCTGACTGCGTAACAGCGCTTCCACACACCGACCGACCATTGGGAGTGCGTATTATTCATAATTACTCAACAGGAGTTTCCAGCCCTGTTTGAAGCAAAACATCACGCATGCCACGCTCCGCACCGATATGGAGCGACTGACATTAGGAGGTCGCGATTGCCTCGAGGCAGTTGTCACGCTGGCCGGGCACTCAGCTCGGTGCGTGTCCGATGTCTGCTATTGCAATCTGTGTGTTGCAATCGATTCTTCCCCGGGGGTTTTGTGCATGGCATAAAGGATCGCTCAAAGCATTGCGAGTGCAGATATGCATCTACCCTCCATCTACTATTTCAAATCGTAGCTAGTGGCGCGCCAGTGTTACACAGTATTGAGCAAGAGCAGTGTGACAGTTCTATATAGGTTTTTTTACGGAATATGTCATGACCTTTCAAGCAGTGCCCGTCAAACACAGCACTGCATAGAAAAAAGAAAGGTCGTTTGTTTGGCTGGTGCTTTTGGAATCTTTGGCATGTCATGTATATAACCACCTCTAAAGACGCAAGAATACCCTCATTGGGAATCTTATGCTATAATATACTCTCTCTGTAGGGTCATGGAACGCACGTCTCTCCAAAAGAGATTTAACGTTCATTTTTCGTAAACTTCTTATCTCACTCCCCTATTTTTAAGTTTACCTACACAACTGCGTTCTTCTCCAAGCGTACCATGTACGTCTAATTGACTTTTCTCGCGTTTTGTTTTTGTATTTTTAACATATTTTAGAACACACCCGTGTGTCAACATGAATCTTCAGTAGGTTGCCATATTATCTCATCGCTTATATAGTTTCGGCGAGTTTTCAATGCTGCTGTTGGAACAACGTGAACATAAACTTATACCAGATTTAGTTGGTATAGATCTTGTAAAATTATACCAGGCTAGTTGGTATATATTCATACTTACATATTACAAATATTGTGCATGCCGTTAGTTTCACTGCCAATACTTCAGTATAAGCTTTTCCTAGTTTCATAGACGTGAGGACTTCTTCGTGATCGAAGAAAACGTAGAAACGCATTTTCAATTGATATAAACACGAGTACCCTCTATTAAGAGCGGGATAGGCCTCAGTAAAAGGCAGGCGGCGTTTAACTGTCCTTCAAAGGCGTCAGCTCACCGATCCGCAACGACATCGACACACCAGGCCGGCAAATTCGAGGCTCTCGCGTCACGTGGCGTGGAGCCCACCTATAAATGGGGCAGGCGCAACGGGGCCTGGAAATTCCCGTCCGTGTGACTGGGCACGAGGCGCTTGTTAATAGCCGGCCATCGAACCGGCATTGCTGGCCGACGGTCGACCGCCAGACGTCTCGCCCCCACTTTCAGTGCCCGGCGATATTGACCGGTGACGCGATTTTAGAACGGTGCCGACATGTGTCCCCGGCAGCACCCACCCGGTAAAGCAAGGCTGATCGTGCTCATCGATAGTTGCATGCACTGCCACGAGGACGACGACTGTGAAAACCGAGCATTGCCAGCTTTCCGTTGCAGGACGGGACCATCAACGGCCAGACCCATGCACTATTCAGCCATCGCTAAATTAATCATGTGAACCAGTGCACAGGGCAGGTCAACTCTCGTGAGATCATAAATGCGGGCTCTAAAGCTATTCAGTGCAGCGAATTCTTTAATTTGACTTTCGTGCAGTTTGTTAATATACCCAATTCAAAGCGAAAGCAGCTGCTGCACCTTTCGTGCTGCGCGTAATTATTAAATGAGTGTGTCGTCGGTCGCGAAGAATAGTTCCTTAGTAGCGTGAGCGACTCTTCAGCTTGAACATGCACTCGCGTGGCGATGGTGCATCAACACCGCGCACTTTGAGTTAATCAAAGCGCCTTCCACTCGAAGAGGTATAGTACGGGAAGAAGGGTCCGAGGCAGAGTTGGGGCACTCCAGGGGCAAGGGGGAAACCAGTTCGTAAACTTGGTCCGGGGGCGTGCGCATGCATTCGATCGGCTATCAGAAAAACATCCATAGCGTGCTGTCATATCGACGCCCGGTGCCCACCTCTCGGCCCCAGAGCTGGAAATTGGTTTCCGGTGAAGCGAGGAGTGATCGTTGAGGTGTGCGAGGCGCCATGAACCGGAGCGTGGAGTGTGTGTATACCTGACCTGCCCGCCCGGCACACCCGTGTTCCGCCCGCACGCTCTGTAATGAAGGGTTTGCGCGCTGTTAACGCGATGGATCGCACTCACACGCGACTTCCTATAGGCCGGCACGTACACACGTTTTGTGCGTATGTACGTGTGGTATAAATAATGGGCAAGGCGTGAGGAGTGTGAAATAGACGCGGAAAGAAGAGCTCAGCCAGCTTTGAGTGGTGACACAGCGCCTTCTCAGAGGGCAATTGTGTTCGAAACACACCATTGATCGGCGGACGCACTTCGTAGAATGGGTCAACAGCTTTTGTGCGAAAGAATGTGTTTTATCTGGGAGGATACTTTTGAGACAGGGCCGAGAGCGTTTGTGCGAGAGAACGCACTTGTATTTTTTTTGTCGAAGTTCTAAAAAGAAAGAAAGGCCTCTCGAATAACTCTTTTTCTGGCCAGGTGAATGCAGGTGCACTGGTGACAGGCCGAGAAATCGACGGTTTGTGTCGTTGCGTCAACGTTTAAGTCACATTGAAATTACGAATATTTTCAGGTATAAGGCGTTGCCATAAATGTCAGCTACGGAAACACGGACACCTATATTTTTTAATATGTGGTATTCTCATTGTCACTGTTTTTGCGTACGTGGATGAATGTTTATTTGCATCAATGTGTCCGAACGATTTACTCGCGTGTTCGGGATGTGTGTGCAGAGCTGCTAGGGTGCACCGTAAGAGTTGCCAACTTTGATTGTCCAGCTCACTTTTGAACACATCAAATAGGTGCCAGTAACCCCTGTGGGTACTGGACCTCTCCATATATCTAATGAGAAGCGCACTTGAAACAGTACAGTTGACTTAGCGGGCTACAATACACTTTAATTGTTGGGTAATGCTGTTATAAAGTAGAAAATTCGTGAAGCTTCGCAGCAGTTTCCGAATGCTAAACGCCAAGATAGGATCACTCTACCAGTACCAACAGCCACCTATGGATGTTAGGATTATCTCTAGTAGTCACTGTATGCAATAAATAAAATTAAAAGTAATGCTGATTGAGTGGCAATTTACAAGAGCTAAGTTGCTTTGTGACATGTGCAGTTTCACACAGTGCGATGCCAATTCTTTCCTTAATTTACTTTCTCTCCCCTTCCCTCCTTCCTCTCTCTATCTCATCTTTTTATTGCCCTTCCCTAATCCCCAATGAGGGGAGCCAGCCGAAAGTTTTTCTGATTAACCACTCTGCCTTTAACGTTTCTGTTTCCTCCATTTTTTACAAAAGAAGTGTAAAGAGAAATCTACTCATACAGAGGTTAACGAATGCACCAGAGGAATGATTTTCGGAGTTATGCACTCTGATCTCACTGAGAGGAATTCCTAAAGCAACAACAAATTTCACTCTTGCTCTCTCTATTTCTCGGTCCCTCTCCTTTTGAAGCGCTGCTAAGCAAGGGGTGTTATGGGACTTAGAAGTGTGGCAGCTTGGGCTAGTTGGTATGGCATGACGATAGTCATAGCGCGAGAACAAAACGACGACACAAAGACAAGAAGGACACGAAAGACACGAGCGCTCGTGTCTTTCGTGTCCTTCTTGTCTCAGTGTGGTCGTTTTGTTCTCGCGCTATAGCTATCATCGTGTTATGGGAGCTTTGCTGGGTGGTTGATTGAAGTACTGCAGTAGTAGTCGGCTGCAGCACTAACTCCGACTCCTCAATGGTGCACGGGCCTCCAGCATCTTGCCTCCACTGAGATGCGACTTCCGCAGCCGGGGTCAAGGTCAGCATCCGAGCCCCGCAATGATAGTACCGTGCATCCCGCACGACTAAACTTCGCAGTGTCAAACCTTAAGCCCATCACGATGGGCACGCCATCTATATTTGTCATCGATAATTGCTCTATTACACGAGGTAGCTTATTATAGTGTTTCCATTAGTCGATTCGGCGAAACAGCCCGACTCGGCGATGACTCAGTTAGGAGTGCATTACGAACGAATAAAAGAAAGGGGTAAAAGCGCTACGCAGCCAGCAATGACTCCCGAACACTCCCCAAATCGGGGGAGCGGGTATCTGCAGCTCGCTAGCGGGTCGTTTTCAAAACTTGATTTGAGCGTGCCCAACGCCTCATTCCCTGCGCCGGCCTTGCTTTTCCCGTTCATCCCTTTCGCTGCGCCCTCACCGACGTAAACGCGTGTCCCTTTCACCGGGAATGTTCTGCCCTCTAATAACGGGTTTCTCTCTCCCGCCCCTCGAAACAAACGACAGGGATCGTCTCCTCATTCCATTTGATGGCTGGGCTGATCTCATTCCAAATGTTCCTTTTATTTTTTCCCCTCTTCCGCACTAAACTCGCTTTGCTGCCATCAGGTGCCGCGATAACATCTTTTTTTCCAGTCTCTCTTTTCACTGTTTTTTTATTTTCCGGGCTCCTTCTCTTATGTCGCAGAGCTTCGCTTCCCACGGTCGCTTCTTTTATGCCACGATGACGCTTTTTCGCGACGCGTCTCGCGTTAAAGTTACGGCGCGTCGTTATGTGTCCACGGCCGCGCTAAGAAGCGATCGCAGTGCATCGGAGGCGGATCGACGTATCTATCCGTCTCCGTTCTTCGTCATATTTTCGTTTCGTCTGCGTGGCGTGCACCGACTCATCCGCACCGTTTTACTGCCTATTTCAAAATGATTAGTCGGAGCGCTACGGACGACTACGCCCATTGTTCGACGCCCCACGAAGTTATGGTGGAAATGCGCGCATTCCTATAGTGTTGTTCGCACCTTACTTTGTGTTGTTTTTTTTTCCTACCACGTTGCTCATTCAAGGAAGTGTTTCAGTATAGTACCTAATCAAAGATTTTCGCATGGACAGTCGTGCTTACTGTCACTTGTAGATCGGGGACGCATATTGGTATGATATGAATAACTATATGGAGCACATCTCATATATGTTTTGTCGTCGCCGCTACATTCGCTTTATATTCGCCGGTGCCCTCTTTCGAAATGGTGTTTGTTCCGCACGATTGGTAGTTTCTTGTCTCCAAATGCCTGTTCAGCCGGGTAAAATGAATATTGAAATAACTTTTGCCGCAGTGTAGTACCAACAGGCACACGTAAATACGTGCGAATATCAAACTCTGACCTAAAAGTTTGAACATTCGGTGATACGTGCTCAGTGTCCCTCATCTTCCAGTCTATGATTCTGGACATTTACAGTTTACTAAAATGATGGCTGCAATAAGACTCAAGGTGCGTTATTAGTTTATTTACCGTGCTTATAATTGTTGGTATCTTCGGTTGATTAGGATAAAGTTTAAGATTTTTTTATGTATCATTAACTCAGAAGGAGAACCTTTAAAAAAATCCCCCCTTTAACCACAGCTGAGCCAAGAAGCTTGCTGCTTACCATACCGATTTGCTCATTAGTAGTTTCTTAAAGCCCGAACAATGTATCTACAGTCTTGTGGCAAAAATTTGTGACAGACGTTTTCATTTTACTTTTTGACAGATAAAAAGTTTGTGACAGACTTTTAATGCCTTCCAATTACATTTTTCTTTCTCGTGTAATTACGTGCCTAAATGTAATTCTACACTAGATTTCTGTATTTATAATAATCAAACTTCTCTACAGCTCTTTCAAGCCCCTATTCGCGAACCCCAGTGTAGGGTAGCATACCGAATACTAGCACCTGGTTAACCTCCGTGCCTCCCTTTTTTCTCGTTTCTCTCTCTCTCTCTCTCTCCATAGTTCTTTTTTAAAACACAAAAGTTTAATTCATCCCTTACTTTTATTCGATACGTTCCATGATATCCTCGCCATTTCGCGACACTGCATTTCTTGAGGACACTCCGACGGAGAGGAGATTCACCCGTGCGGTCTACGCAATGACGATTAGTATATTTTTTTCATCATGACTACACTGTCTATTTTACCCAATGCCTCTTCATATAAGCATCGCGTTTCGGGGGATGAATAATGCATTATGAATACACCTACTTTAACCTCATATACTATGTCGCTATATCTCGGGATACCAAGCCAGCTTACACACTGATCTACGACACTACCTTTTTACGTTCTTGTGACTTTTCTTGACCTTAACTTTCGCCTTCATCTACGTCTCGAGACTCAGTAAATGATTCCTGTTCCTCCGGGAATACATTTGCGTAAATCCGCCGTTCTAATCTAAAACCGCATGGCTTCATTTAAATTATCGACTTGATATGGGGCAGCTCCGGTGCATTGCTACTGCTCTAGATTTACCGTGCGCTGTGCCTTGCTCGTTTCCGAGCACGTAATGAACGCTGGGAGATAGCCACGTCTCGCCGTAACTCTTTAACTCTCGCAAACAGCGTTCTCTTCATTGAGCTCGCAAACAGAGTTCGCGTATCCTGCGTAGCGTGTCGGCGCACTTGCTTTATATAGCAATCGTGGCTTTGCATCAGAATGCCAAGTAAGCGGAGGGTAGTAGCGTTATTGCCAGAAACCACAGTGCCCCGTATACCCTGTAAAATATTAACGTATCTCGACTCTGGAAGCCCGAACATAGGTCTGCGTCTTTTAGGCAGGACTACTCTAGGACGTCAGTCTCGTCTGCAAGGATTGCCGTTACGACCGCCTTCACTGTGATGCATGCGTTATCTCGAAGTGAACTCGGTGGACTGCGCGTGCGTGTTTTAGGCAATGCGTATTCCTTTTCAAATAGGACGCTGTCACAGTAAGGCCACAGTCGTGCTTGCAGATGCACTCCGTGACAAAACTGAAAGACTTTGCTCTTGCTGTCAGCTTACCTTGAATAAGAAATGAAGAAGAACTTGTTACTTAGAAGTACTTGTTGCTGGGCTAATTGGTTCATCATACCAAAGGAAACTTCTAGACGCCGAAACCACCACAGGAAGAAAGTCAGAATTATGGAGTGTTCTACGTTTTTTAAGTGTGACAGTAACACATCAACAACCACTTAGGGCCTCAGCTTTAGTGAAGAATGCACCAGAAACGACCACTGCAGACGATTTTTGTCAGCATATTATACGACCAAGTGCAGCCGGGCATACGCCTGAATACATTAAGTCTGTTGGGGATATTGCTCTCAATATTTCTCTCAATAGACATCATGATGACCTAGATCATCTGTTTTCATTGGAAGAATTAAATAACGCACTTGCAGCGTGCCGACAGAGGACAGCAGCTGGTCCTGGTGGGATAACATATGCAGCATTAAAAAACCTGGGTCCTGTAGCCACAAATGCTTTGTTGAAGATATTTAATGATGCATGGACAAGAGAGTGCCATCATCCTCCTGGAAAGTTGCAAGAGTGGTCCCAATTTTCAAACCCGGAAAAACACATTTATCCATAGATTATTTTCGCTCTGTCAGCCTGACTGGCTGTCTTTGTAAACTTATGGAAAAGATGATCGACGCTAGACTTCAGTGGTGGGTGGAATGTACGAACGTGCTTCCAGAAAATATGGTAGGCTTTCGTAAACGCAGCTGCACCATGGATGCCATTCTAGACATTGTAACTTATGTAGATCATGAGAGGAGCTGTGGAAGAATCGTCGTTGCAGTATTTCTAGATATATAGCGAGCATTTGACACAACCAGTCCACGCTCACGAGCTACACTGGTTTAATTCAGCTGGGAATAGTTGGAAGAACAGAAAGATGGAATGCAGAATTCTTAAGAGACAAAAAATCTTCATTGACACAGCTGACGGTAGCAGTAAAGAGCCTGAAGTTAGTCAAGGAGTCCTATAGGGTAGCGTACTAAGCCCATTTTTATCTAATTGCGCTTATGGCTGAATATCCCATATCTTACCTACTAGTTTGAAATATTCCATATATGCAGACGATCTGTGCGTTTGGGCATCGGCACGAGCATTCAAGCAGTTCAGCAAAAACTTCAAGATGGGCTGACAATAATCAATGTCTTTTTTAAGAGCAGAGGCATGATTCTTTCCCATGAGAAAACATCTGTACTTCTGTTCACAAGAAAATGCCTTAGGAAATTCAAACTTCAGATAGACTCTCAGCGCTCACAACTTGTGCGGCAGCACAAATGTTTAGGGGTTATTTTAAACTGACGTCTGTCTTGGGCACCACAAATAAAATCATTAGAGGACAAAATTATCTCCCTAATCAATATATTACGTTGACTGACCGGAGTGAGATGGGGTAGTTCAAGTTTTTCTTTATTGCGTGTACATTCGGCAATCATTAGACAAAGAATAGCTTACTCTGCCCCGGTTTCACTTGGAATATTACGCAACTTGGAGGAAAGGATTCGAAGATTGTTGGCCAGAAGCCTTCGTATACGTCTTGGAGCACCGCGAGTGTCTGCCAGTGCTTTAGTAACTGCGGAGTCTCATCAGCCGACTTTCCATGCTATGATATTTACGGAAACTTGCCGGCATTATCTTCGATTGGCAATTCAACACGCTAATCGTCCCCTATATTAAGCTACTCAGGAGAGATCAGCTCCAAGAATATATAAAGCTATAGTAGAATTCAAGAGTTTACTGCCTACGCACGAATACTGGCCTTCATCTGCATTCTATCCACCAAAGCGACTCTCTATTCCAGATAATGCAACTTCGATTCCGGGATTAAATTGTAACAATGATATGTCTATATTCGTAATGAAACAATTAACTTTAACACACCTTTATACCAATTATGAAGACTATATTCACGTGTACACCGTCGGATCATGTCTGAACCAAAGCTCTACGTCGGCATTCTTTGTACCTGCATACCAAGTGAGGAAAGCTTTTAAACTCAGCCATTTCACAATATCCACAACGGCGGAAATCTATGCAACACTCTGTGCTTTACGCTTTATATATTTACAGCCAGATCCACTTAGATGCGTAGTTATCAGTGACTCACAGTGCTCATTAGTTTCTTTAAAAGGAATCAGCTTGGGCAACAAAGCTAGTGAGCTTGCGTATGAAATACAAAGGACGTACGCTATAGCAAAAGATTTAAACCACGGCATAATGTTCCAAAGGGTGCCAAGACACTGTGGAATCACAGGAAACGACATAGCTGACCACATTGCACACGCAGCACATCGAAAAAATAGTATAACCCTGCTACCTCTATCGATGAGCGATGCACGATGTCTAATGAATCAGCTGAGTGGTCAATTGTCTATGCAAACCTTGTTTGAAAATGGTGCGCAAAATTCTCACTTGTATAACATTGATCCCGGTGTAAAATTTACTATTCCGTTAAAGGTTAGCCGATCGGTAGAAGCAGCCAGCCATAGACTTCGATTTAGTGCAGCCTACATGAAGGCCTTGTTGTATAGAATAAGGAAAGCTGGCAGTCCTGCCTGCTCATGTGGAGAAGCTCAAGAAAACGTGCAGCACATTCTTCTGCATTCATGGCGTACCTCGAAAGAACCTTTTACACAACCTGATTGAACTGCTTAGTTCTTTGGATAAGCGACCTCCATCAATAGCAAAAATCTTGGGTCCATGGCCAAAAGTAAAGATACAAGCCACTGCAGCTCGTGCAGTCGTTAACTTTCTGGAGGAATCAGAAAGAGCTCAAAAGTACTAAATAAAAAACGTACTACATCACTGTTAACCCGTATGCTTCAAAACAGTATTTTCGTGTTTCACTACGCTATATCTGGGAAAACCTTTCTGAAAACAGTTCAGTATTTAAGCGACAAGATCGCCTCAAATATTTTAATGAACTTTCATGTTTTGTGTGAACACATAAAATGGCGTGATTACTTGTGTTTCTATAAACTCTGTGTGGTGTGGACACTTTTCTACGTAGTGTGGGCACATTTCTGTGTGGTGTGGACACTAAGTATTGAAAAACGTGGACTCATTGTGTGGGCTGTGCTATGTACATATGTATAGCCATGTGTTTGCTACAAAATTTGCTATGTCGACTTTTGTACAAGAGAAGAGGAGTAGCCGGCCCCACACATTGGCACAAACCTCTCCTTATATAAATTTATTAAAAAAAAGAAAGACACACAGTTGCGAGTTGACGCTCTTTTTTCTGTGTCTTTCTTCCTGTGATGGTTTAGGCGTCTAAAAGTTTCCCTCAGTAAGAACTTGTTAATAACACCTTTATTGTAAGATTCAGGCTGTAAAGTAAGAGAAAGATATAGGCCGTCACAATTAATGGCATCCATTTTCTCTAGAAATCTAGACAAAAATTGAGCGCACAATAGAGAATTTCGTGAGCCCTGTGTTTTTTGGCAGAAAACATTTATATAAAAAAAGCTCTTATTACAGATATTTTCTCTTCGAGACAAACGGGGATGTTGGATCTCTTGAGTGCCTCTTGCCACTCTGCTCCTGTGGTGAGACGATCGTTGTACCGTAATGAGGGACACCACCAGAACATGTGTTCTAAAGTGCGTAAATGATCTCCAAAATTTGGGCGATCGGGCCCGTAACAGTCCGCGTACCTGCTGACTATGGACACCCTATGGACTTGGACACTTTTGTTTAAATGGTAATGTATGTTGTGTTTTGTCATTTGCTTGTTATTGTGCTTGTTGTACAGAAGCTCTTTCAATAGGTTTGTTGTGTACCATGATAATATAAACTTTTAGGGGCGACACTCCTTATAGCGGCACCCGTTTGTCCCTCGTAGCAGTTGTAGTGTGTAACAAGTATAAAACTTTGAGCGCCAAGGTAATGCCGGTTGGAGATTTAATCTGTGCGTTGTTAAACATTGAAAATTTTGCTCATGGGGATGGCAGTGTGCGCGTTACCTAAAAGCCAAATGCTCCTGTCTCTCATTACCCCTTAGCAGCCATTGGCATGTACATTGAGCACTATCTGACAAGAAAGGGTTGCTACGTTATACTCGCTGGGTGTAACCTCCTTAGTTTTAGAAAGGTTGAGCGAGCGTTGAGCCGCAGTACCATGAATACAGCGAACTAGTATATACCATGAACTCGAGGTGGTTAAAGGTGGGAAGTAGATACGAAGCGCAAGCCGCAAGAGAGTAAAAGCTGAGTTCTCCTGTCTTGCATTTCTCATTAGCAGCCATTGGCATGTACATTAAGCACTATCTGACTGGAAAAGGTTGCTACGTTATACTCGCTGGGCGTAACCTCCTTAGTTTAAGAAAGGTTTAGCAAGCGTTGGGCCGCAGTGCCATGAATACAGTGAACTAGTATATACCATGAACTCGAGGTGGTTAAAGGTGGGAAGTAGACCTGAAGTGCAAGCC
Organism: Rhipicephalus microplus; assembly: GCF_013339725.1. Lineage (NCBI taxonomy): Eukaryota > Metazoa > Arthropoda > Arachnida > Ixodida > Ixodidae > Rhipicephalus > Rhipicephalus microplus. The sequence continues at coordinate 115,341,944 of NC_051170.1, read as the reverse complement.
GTAAAAAAGTGTGTGTGTGCCACCTCTCGTTTAGTCCTTGAAATGTCCACTGGAAGGCGGTGTTTCCATATGGGGAACATATGATGAAAAGATGCGAGCTGGTGGTACTTGGAGTGTTGAATAGATCGACGAACGTACACACAGACAGATGCATGGATGGACGCACGCACGGACGGGTGGTTGGACGTATGGACGGTCACACAGACGGAGACATGGACGGACGGAAGCAAGAACGAATGGACGGAGGAATGCTTCGCCCCACTCTCCATCATTCACTCCGTGGATATGCAGCCAATTTTTTCTAAACACATATCTGCTGACTCTGATTATTCTAAGGTAGGACTCAGTCTCTACAGGCCGTCCAGATGGCCCACGACGCGGTGCCCAGGCATCGCCTGCCCATTTCGACGTAGGAAATGCCCTTGGCAGCTCCTCCCCCGTAGATAGACTTGCCTAGTCGCCCCTCAAGACATCAATAGAGTTCATTGTCTGTCTGTCTGTCTGTCTGTCTGTCTGTCTGTCTGTCTGTCTGTCTGTCTGTCTGTCTGTCTGTCTGTCTGTCGTTCTGTCTGTCTGTCCGTCCGTCCGTCCGTCCGTCAAGAAGAATTCGGCATTTAGTTAACGCGCACGCTGCTAATTTTTTTATTGTTCAACAACGCATAGGATAAATTTCCCACCGGCACCACCTTGGGAACACAGCGTAAGACTGGTTACACTCTACGACTACGACTACGACAACGAGGGACGAACGGGTGCCACTATAAGGAGCTTCGCCCCTAAAAGTTTATGTTCTGTGTATAGCGCGGTCTGCCCAGGTTCACTTTTTTGCTTGATGTCAAATAGGATAACCTTGATGTAATGGAGTTTTAGTGAGAAATATGCGTTGTGTGAAAGAAAACGCTGGCAATCACAAGAAGGACATTTGAGATGCACCCAACAAGCTGCTATTTGTCACTTTCTCTCTCTCGCTCTCTTTCTGCTGTATACAACGTATATACCGAAGCTTACGTCTGAAGTGGCCAGTAGTGTTCAGACAAAAGTACACTCGTCTGCTAGGCGAAGTGCTTTCAACAGGTTTGATTCACATGTTCTGAAGAAAGACGAAACATAAACAATTTGATAGTGCGTGATTGTCATAACAGCTTGTCAGAATGATAGGAGAGGGCATGACAATGATCCGCGAAGCACTGCCCAGCCGATTTGTTTTGAATATTATGCGTGCGTTCAGACTAATGGGCTTTATTTTAGGAATAAAAAAAAACACGTTATACAAACGCAAGAATCGAGAGTATTCTAAAAGAAAAAGAAACTCAGTTCAGTGAGCCAGCTCTTGTCTATACGTCAAAAACATGTTTCGTAGACGCGATTAGACGGCAAAACCATTGCGTTGTTCGAACTCCTGTGTTCCTAACGCTCGATACAACCCTCAGTCAAGCGGTTTTTAGCGCCCGCGTTCTCAACGCCCAGCGATCTTCGTTTTGTTTTGCTTTCGCACCCGCTTCAGCGACGTCGTCTCACGGGAAAATCGCACTCGATCCGAGATGGCGGCAATGACGGCTCTGCTTAGAATTGAGAGAGTTAGCATGAAAAAAAAATACGAGAAAGAAATAAAAGGAAGTGAGGAAAAAAGGCGCCCTTGTTTCCCTCGTCTTCGTTTTCGCGAAAACAGAACGCACAAAGGCACACGCACACACTTCGCAGTTGCTCGCGAAAAGGCATTTGTACAACACGGACCTCTTTGGGGCACGGGCGTGAGCGGCAAAGCGTCAAGTATCGATCTCGCGCGTAGGTTTTCTCGTCGTCCGCATCGTGTCGAGGGCCAGATTTTTGCCGCCGTCGAGTGCGCGGCTCGCGCGTCGCGCCTCGGAAGCTTTGTCCAGATAGCACGGGTGCGCGCAGGCAAAGCCCACTTAGCGGCGCGTTCTCAAAAGGAGGAAGAACAGGCCGCGGAGAGGAGAAAGGGGTTGGGAAAACAAGATCAAAATCTCGACTGATCGAGAGCTTTGAGGAGCGGCGCGCACCGAGGCGTCCTTCGCGCTGCGCTGTACTCCTCCCCATCGCCTTCCTATACCCACGCTTTCAAGCGGAGCATTGTAGACACGCACTTACACACGCGCGCTCGCAATACTGGTGGACGACTCGCCGCCGCTCTTGTCGCAAAAGAGGGTACCGCGCGTCTCCGAAGCACGGCGAAGGCCTTCAACCCGCCGCCGCTGCCTTCCTTTCTGCGCGTCTCACCCGCTACCCTCCGCGACAGGCCCCGCGGGCGATGACGCTGTTTGCATGCACGAACGCGTGTCTTGCGGCTGTTTGTTCTTGTGTTAGACGAAGGAAGAGACGGGCCCGGAATCGATACCCCACTCCCCCTCTAACTCATGTGGGCCTGAGAAATCGTGTCGTCGCCAGGACGGGCTAGCATACGAGCGCGTGGACCGAGGCAGTTTGGTGGTACGCGCGAGCTGCCTAGCCATGGACCGAGGCGTGTCCGTTCTCTGTTATTTTTCTAATGGGGTTCACGTGCCTTTAGATCACGGCATGAGACGAGCGGCGCTTGCCGAAATACCGCACGGGAGTGACCCGGATTTGCTTAAGTTGGCTTGCGGTAACAACATATAAAAATAAGGGGAGGGGGGGGGCGAGAAAAAAACGCACCATACTACGATCGTTGCTTTAAGATAAGTGTGGCTTCCTCAATTTTAATGCTTGCCTTTCTTTGAGAAACGTTATAAACTTTCATTAAAGTGCACAGGCATCAATAGTCACTTCTATGATCGTAATCAGATTCGTGAGCTCTGTGTGCTTGACACTTGACACGATGATGATGGACGCCGTATTGTGTAATCACGATATATTACAGCACGCGGGATTTTTCGAACGCACTACCAATGTGCAGTGCATGAGTGCCTTGACATGCAGTCACCAAATGAATGGCGTAGCTGCGGTCAGCATTTAACACAGAACCTCGAGCCCACGGCCACGTAGCCAGCCTGACTATTCTACAGATTTACACCTTGAAATTAAGCTTAATTAACTAAGTACACCTATTTAAACTGAAGCTTGAGAGCCACAGTAATTCGCAGTTCTGTCAATTAAAAATTGGTAATGAAACGAAGCATTCACTGCACGACCACAATATTGCAAGAACTCGAATTCAGTTTGTGAGCGCAGCGTCCATTATCTTGAAAAAAAAAGAACAAAAAAGATATATTTCGGAAGAATTCTAGAGGATTAACGAACACATATTTGTCCGCATCCTTCAGTGAAACTATTTTGTTACATCTACTCCTCGATCTTTTGCACAACTACTAGTTTCCTTGGTAATTGAATCAATTATTGCGCTTTTTCAACATTTAACGAGATATTGCGTGGATACTCAGGCAATTTTAGGAAATTAGGTCACCAAAGAACAAATAAATGTTAATAAAACGAAACAAAAAAGAAAAAAAAGACTGGTGACCGGGAACTTGCTTGGCGCAACCAAAAAACTGTCGTAGCACCTTCAATAAAATTGAGTTGACAGTCGGTGTTCTTTCCTGTCCTTTTTGTCTTTTCGTGAAGTTGTCGCACGGTGACTAGAACACAACCACAATGAACCAACTCGCTCAAATTAAGCTCTCGTTACTTAAAACATGTAGACCGAGTTTGATATAGAAAGAAGGGGTGGTGATTTTAAAATAAAATTTTTTAAAATAAACTTTTTAATAAACTTTTCTACAAACAACACCTAGGCAGCATCCAGGAAGTTCAGAAGGCACGGCGAAGGTTGTGCTTGACAAATTTTTTTCCTCTCCTAAATATTCTAGAAGCTCACTATTTTCAACACAGCAAGAGTTTTTCGAATACATTTGAGATGATCGCAAAAATGGCTGGGACATTTGGCATGAAATGACCCAGCTGTGTCATTAGCTATAATTATACGTTACCTGTTTTATTTTTTGAGTGTCCTGACTCAGTTTCGTGTTCGTTTTAGCTTAATATGTTTCGGATTATTGTATTGGTTTTTTAAGTATTCGCTGAAGATGTATGTGCAAAAACCCGTATACGCTTGCGTGTACATTTCTCATAACCGATTGTTATACTTCCAGGAATACAAAGCCAAAGCCCCTATGATTTTATACATTTGAAAACTTCATTGGTATATATTTCCGCTTACATCACTTCTTGGGAACGATTGTGTACATGAAGGCATATAATGTGAAATCAGGACGATTTTATATATTTTAAAGAATTATACGTATATATTTGCTTGTATTTCATTTCTAGTAACCGATTGTGTACATGAAGAAGTATTAAAGTGAAATCATTGGGATTGCAGATACTTGAAAGAATCATAAGCATATATTTGCGTGTATTTCATTTCTAGTCTCTTTGTACTTGAAGTGGTATACTAATCTGAAACCACTGTAATTGTATGTTTCAAGGAATTGTGAATTAATAAAACCTGAAAAAAATACAATAAACATTTGCGGTGTTGTGTCTGTAGTGTACGCATTCGTGAACATGGTACACGTCTGGTGACAGGGTTGTGTGGCAGAAAAAAGTGTCCAGAAATGGCACCAACTACTAAATATGTTTTATTTGCCTAATAAATGCATGCAATATGCAAGGGCAGCAAGGCTAAGTTTTCTGTAATGGGTATTTTGCATATACTGTGAAGTATATATAGATTCCACAGATGTTTATACACGATTGGCCGAGTGTATATTTTTGCCCACACGCATTGAATGGAGCTGCACAGGTGGCACACCATCGCTAATCAGGACCGCTGTCTTCAAGTACTGTGTAATCAGTGCATGCTGATATCTATTAGTGCAGTCTAAAAGAATACTGGCACCCCTATCATGGGCACTCAACACCCTTGTGCAGCCTTCTCGCATCCTCCTCAGTGGGTGTTAAAAAACTGAAAGACGGTAAAAGCACCCTTTTTAAGGGTGTTTTGGTAACACCCTATAGTTTTTTTACGTGTACACATTATTCTAAGGGTGCATGGGAAAGCACCCTTTTTAGAATTAACTGAGTAATTACCCTTTAGGTGTCGTCCATGAGACAAGCTCATTTACACCCTGTTGGGTGTAAAAATGTTTACTCTGTGTTCTATGGGCTGCTATAGTTTTAGCTGTACACTAAAAAATTCGCAGCGTTGGCGTTAACTAAAAGCCGAATTCTCCTGTCTCTCATTCCCCCTTAGCGGCGATTGGCATGTACATTGAGCGCTATCTTTTATTGTTCAACGACACACAGAAGAAATCTCTCACCGGGACCACCTTGGAAGTCAAAATGTGATACTAGTTACACACTACTTACGGCTACGAGGGACGAACGGGTGTTGCTATAAGGAGCTTCGCCCCTAAAAGACTGCTGACTGGGAACTTCATTGGCGAAACCATGTTCTATAAGCTGCTTGTTTTAGCTATACGTGTAGTGGCCCTTCGCTTGCATTGGGTTAGTTCCCGCGATGTTGTCATTACGTCATACGATTCTTGCAGTCATGCTTCAGCAACAGGCAATGGCAAAAAATAACTGATGAAAATTAATATTACATAAAGAGCTGTTGTGTACCAGCTGTCTAATAGCGCAAATGCTGAAAACAATGAAAGTGGAGTGAATGGGGCAGTTTGAGGCACCCCACTGGTAGTGTACCTTTTCCTACACACTTGTGGGTGCTAATTTGATTTGATTTATATATGATGTTTAATGTCCCAAAAGCACCATATGATTAGGAAAGACGCTGTAGTGGAGGGCTCCGGAAATTTCAACCACCTGGGGTTCTTCAACGTGCACCCAAGTCTGAGCACACGGAGAGCATTCTCGCTTCCATCAGAAATGCAACCGCAGCAGCCTGGATTCGCTCCCGCGACCTGCGGGTCATCAACCGAGTGCCTTGGTTACTTGGCCACCGCCGCAGGGATAGTGGGGCGCCTACTTGTGTTTTGCAAGTGTTTCATGGAAACGTGATTTATGATGGTAAACGTTGCATGAATCAAAGTGGCCCGTGTGTTCTATACTACAAAAATGGGGTGAAAGTCACCGTTCGTACTGCCTCAATCCGACGCGAGAGGACTTGTGTTTATGATATTTATATAGTCATGAACACATATACATGCAGAAAAATAAGACAAACAAATAAAGTAATAAAACTATGCAAATCAGTGCAAATAGAACCAAGTTTTTCTGCCTCATGCATAACCCCCGAGGACTCATTAATGTCGCGGCGCAGCAGACAGTCAATTAATCACTACACTTTTTCGCGCTGCTAGAAGGCTGCTTATCGTGTAAGTTTTCGCTTTTGCAGTCACCTATATGAATAAATGTGAAGATAATTTTTCTTGCTACGGACAAGTCAATTTGATAGCTAGGCTGTGTGATAAACCTAAGAAAACTGGTGCGGGTCATTGGTCTCGCCCATAACGAGCGCAAAACACAACGCGAGGTGACACAGTGTTGCCGACTTCGCTCTTTCCTTGTTAATTGTGCTAACTGCTGTCATTTTACGTGCCAAGACCTCGAAACGATAGGCAGGTGCACCGTTGGAGGAGCGCCCAGAAATTTAGACCGTTTGGCGTTCTTTAACGTACACTAACATCGCGCTGAACTCGGGACACTGCCATTTCACTTCCATCTAAATGCGACCGCCCCGTTTGGGAATGAACCCTATAGGCTTTTGGGACAACGGCTACTAATCATCACCATGGTAACACCACCGAGGACTGTTTTGTTCTCTATAGTTCTTTAACAATATTTAAACAGGAATTTACTCTCCACATCATAATATATCGTGGTCTGACACGGTATGGGGGCGATTTTCAAAAGGGATGCTGCTAATGGAGTCACTAGAATGCCCCTGAAAACTTTATTCGTCCGGCATGTGCGTGATCACCGGCTCTTCAGCGTATATTTTGTTGTTATTTGTAAGTTCTTCCACATCTTTGTACTATCCGGCCCCTGCGGCTATATGCAGAAAGCAAAGTGACAGCCGGACGTTATTCTGCTCTCTTTAACGGTATGCTAGCTCATTTTTTTGAAGCCTTTGGCCATCTTAAGGGCCCAAATTTTGGGCACCTCATTGATGGCAGTGGTGGCCAATATATTAAATTCAAATCAATTTTATTTTTTCCTATTTATACATGCTGGATAATTCCGTTGGGTTAACAGCTAATTACGTAGCTTGACGAGACCCAACATCAGGACATTTTAACGAGATCGTGTTAATAATGAATTCCTAATTGCACATTCCTCGCAAAAAACCCGCAGTTTTCTAAGGCCTCACTTATACTTGCGCCGTTTTATAAGCAACTTTGTGAATATTGTACGGCAGCTCATGGACATCCTCAATATACTCTTACATGTATTGCCGATACATGTAAACGTGGACATCGAAGCGCTTTACGTAAACCGCAACGTTGGCATCGTTTGCGAATCGCCGTCTAAAAAAGGGCACATGTTTTGATTTTCATTGCAACTCCTACGACTTCTAATAACCGATAAGTGCGCGTAAGCTGAAAGCCTGTCCACCACATAAAGAAAGACAAACAAAACGGTGAAGTGCAGATTCTGTGTAATATTTTTATGTGTTTTCCTATTTCTTAAATATGCGCATAATACAATGACATGTGTTAGAATGAATCGATTAGGTTAACACGAATTTCACATTTATAGGCTTCCCCACTATTCACCCCAGCCTATCTCGATTATCTCCCCTTGTACTGCTTGCGGACAGCGGTGATTCAGTGCGAGATTGCTTGCTTCAGTCTTATTCAAGTTTGGCCGCTCGGTTAGGGCGTGTTCTTTAAAAAGTCTTACTTGGTACTACCAATTCATGCTAATACTGAGGCATACCCACAGCTGATGCTTTTAGAAGCTATCTTAACTTTCCGATTTGTGCGAATTCTCACTATAATGAGACGAGCGTTGTAGCAACACGTAGGGTGGGCCACCTTAAAATTGCTGTCCGCGAAAATAGGTGCGGTCACCATTACGACACTGCGATAGGCAGAAGGTAAATGAGCGAAGTGTGTGTCGAGCGACCGTGGTGCCTGTTGAGCTAGAGGACGAAGCCTACCCACTTATTTAACATAAGAATGACAAGCAAGCCCACCTCCTCATGCACTCCCATACGGTGACAGATAATCGGGCGAAATTTTGAGTGGGGGTGGGGGGAGGCACCCCGCCATAAAAGTACCAAATAGTTGTGCCCAGAACTCAGAACTTGAGTGCTTAGAAACCACTACTACATGACTCTGTAGAGGAGGACATGTTTCTCTAAACGATGTACGGGGAAATGGGCGTGGATGTGGGAGTGTTTGCTCAATCGCTAGCGCGTACCTCCGAGAAAGGGGAAAGGGTTGCTTGCTGGGGATTTTACGGTACAGTTGCGTACAGATTGCGTACAGTTGCGTACAGTATGGTTTACAAGCTACATGGTCCTCGTGAATTTTCATAGGACGACCGGAAGACGAAAACCATTTCTATTTCTTCGCATTTGGTTGTGTGTATCCCGCCGAGAAGCTTTCCGCCCCCAATGTGGCTTCACATGACCTCCGTGATAGAAGAAATTAGTAGCCTTGTGCACTTCACGCTGTTTGAGCACAGCCTCCGTGATGATCAGCCTGCATTTCACAAAGCGACGTGATAATCCTCCTTTGAATTGTCATGTGCTATACGTAAAAATTCTGGCACCCTGTGATGTCGTAATGACATCCTATAGAGTGATGTCCCCGCTTTAATTTTTTTCCGTCTTTCGGGTTGGCGTCACCCAAGATCTTTTTTCTCGGTGGAAGAAGGCATCGAAGGCTTTTCGGTTCAACAGATGCAGCATCGTTCTCCCTTCACCCAAGCAAGAACAATAGATAATGTTTTGTGTCTCGCTTTTGCACCGGAACAACATCTCACAAGTATGGAAGGCACAGGCACGGAAAGAATAAACATCCTTAGTTGGTGTGTGATCTGTCTTAATTACAGGCGGTAACTTCTAAATATAGTTTCACGTGCGCAGAAAGGTCACGTGTCCATTGTTGATGCGGGAAGCACGTCAGTATACTTGACTGAGGAAGAAAAGAAGAAAATATACTCATTCGAGTGTTATAATAAAAAATTAATTCGTTAATTATTACTAAAAGCATTATTTTTGTGCAATTCAGGGAGCATCAGAACTTCAAAAAAAAAACTGTAATGCTTATATTCTACAGCCTATATCTTCATAACTCCTTATAAGACCATTCAGTTCTTGGTCAATCCCCCACTGTAGGTAATGAGCAACAGTAGAAGGCGAAAAAGAATAAGAAAAATGCACGAGTGCCCATGTCACGCTTCTATTTTATTTATTGTAAACCGGACGTGCGACTCCTTGCTCTGACTGTTTCGTTCTCTATCCAGGATAATAAGACTGGCAACAGCTTTTTCTGAGGACTTCTTGCTTTTCAGAATCATGTCGCCACTTGTTCTCCCAAATTAGTATCCCGTAGATATCAGCGGAGAAGTTGGGCCATCGTCGATACTCCAAAGAACACTGGAAGCTTCCTAAATGATCGCGAGAAGTTTTTTCACTGCTGGTTGTTAGTCTTACGTCCTATACTAAAAGAAAGGCAACACCAAATATTGAAATATCTGGTTTTTTATTTCTCCTTCGATAAGCCGTAAACTAAATAATGTTTTATATATCTAATTAAGTGCTCCAAGTTACTGAGAATTAACTCTGAACGAAGATTATAGCGCTCAGAAGGAAGCATTTTCTCCACAAACGCCGTTTCTTGGTCGCTTTGCAAACTCTGAGCCGGCAGGGAAAGCAGTCAATTATGAAAAAAAAATGGATTGGTAATTCGCCGAAATTCGCAGCAATACTTTTCAATGCCATCTGGGGTTTTACGTGTCAAAACCACCGTATGATTATGAGGCAGGCCATAGCTTAAGGCTCCGGAAATTTCAGCCATCTGGGGTTCTTTAACGTGCACCGACAGCACACAGTATGCAGGGGTCATTCCGACTGGTTAATTTACGACTGCTGCGGCGGTGGTCTAAACCGTGACTTTCGGGTCAGAGCAGAGCGTCCAACCGGTACTATACCACGGCGGTCCGGCGCCATGATTTTAAACAAGTGATGTAAAGTAAGCAAGTTATTTCGACGTCGTTGACTTGAAGACATTTTTGACTTGAACAGCTAACGAGATGTACACAAGAAAAATGATGCTTCCATCCTTTCCTTCGTGGGTCAGTGTTTCACTAGACCCATGCACGCAGCGAAACGTCGTAAGTTGTGGCTTTCACTTACGCTTGCGGCAATACACTTCGTAATATTTCGCCGCCTACGCAAACCACAAATGCGGCTCTATATTGCTCGCCACCGAAATGTTGAACAGAGTTGCGTGCGAAAACACGCGAAGCATCCGCAAACACGAGAAGCGGAGAGAAACGCTGAAAGAGAAACGAGAAAAAGTGAAGAAGAGATCAGCAAAATTAGCTGTCATCCTTCAAAAAACAACGCTGCAACATTCCATGCAAAACCACACTGCGTCAAGCAGAATGAAGAATACGTGCGTACACGGCGCGCGGTTTTTCATAATTTACACTTTCGTACATTCCATCATTTATCCACTCTCTTCCCGTTGAAGATTCAGAGCCACGTGTCCGCTTATTCCATTCATATCTCGCCGCGCGCACGGCGCCATCACACTAACCGAGCTCTAGATCATTGAAATAAATGACCTCTTTTATGCACGCTGATTTCCAAACGACGACTACGACTCAGGAAGAGCACCTAAGGATATAACACCGCGGGCGCACAAAGGAACGGCTGCAAAGCTCATCAGAGCGCGGAAAGCAGCAAAGAATATACCGGCGCTCGTTCAAACACCCCATCGGGCGACTTGAGCGCTCGGCCGAAAGCTGGAATCCAGACCGCCCTCTATCAAACAAGCAACGAAACACGAAAGGCAAAAGCAGCCGGTTTCCTAAGCAGTATGAGCAAGTGCGCCGCGATCACTGTGCCGTACAGCACTTTTTTTTTTTTGGTGCCGTCGGCGTTTCGACCCAAAAGCCTTCTTCCGTCCGTTTTCGGCGCAGACTCACCCCCTCCACCTTTTTCCTTTCTTTCTTCTTTCTCCTTCTCTCACCTTTCTATAGACTGTCCTTCCACTTTGCTCAATACGTTTCCCTACCATTCGCTTCACCTTTGGCGAAGTTCTCCGTTCCTTCTCGCATCCGTCGCTTATACGGTGCGGATAAATCCCGAAAATACGATATACCCGCCGCAGCTTTCGTCCGATGAGCGACGGCGCTAAAACAATGGATGCATGAAGAAACGAAAGGGGTGGTTCGGGAGGGAGCAGCAAAAGGAGGAAGCCGACGGCGCACATCGCGATCGAGATTTTAGCGGTATAAATCCAAATACCCCGGCGCCCGGCGAGTAAGCCGAATCGCTTTTCGGCACGACGCTTTTCGTGTGAGCGCGGGATATGCGACTCTATGCTTGCGTACGGCGGGCGGCCGACAAACCAACCGCAGTGTTCTTTACTGTTGCTCGGTTCCCTCTCTGTCTCTCGCTTGTCTCTGGAAAAAAAATTAATGAAGAATGAAAAGACACAGAAAGAAATGAACCGACTGCGAAAAAGTATTGTGTGAAAGCAGACGCTGCGCGCACAGCCCATCGGGTTCTATATTGAGCGCTATGCCCCCCTCTGGGTTTTGCGTTATCCGGCCGCCAGGCGTCGTTTTTCATTATTACCCCACGCGCGATTCCACCCCCGTATCATCTGAATAGAGGCACAGGCCCCAGCGTGCGTGCCACGTAAATGCTCTCCCCCACTCTCTCTCTCGTCTCCCGTTCCTCGTTTCTAATCCTACTTGCGTGCGCTTCGCGTTCGCACTGACTTCGACGGTTCCGAATCCCCCATCCGCCCGCCTCTGGGAGTTCTTTCCTCCGCGGCTGCCTGCGTGCCACCACCGACGACGAAGACACGTCGCTGGCCGTTTTGCTTTTCCGGGCGCGAGTACGACTGGTGGTTGCGGCGCCTGCATCATAACAAACCAGCAGGAAGCGACGATGAACGGATGATCTCTCGCGCGTGGTGGAGAGCACGCGAAATGTTGAGGCAGCGCATGGGTGAGGAGATAGGAAAATAAAGAGAGAGAAGTTGACGTAGTGGCGTCGCATCAAGCCTCACCGCAGTGTGGGAGACGAGCCGCAGAAATGAAGTCCGACGCCCGTGGTGTTTGCAATAAATTTTCATTTGACACCGAGCGAGCGCAAAAACGAAGAACAGCGCAAGAGGGAAAATATACAGAGGCTGAGCCACGACGTGCTGGGTAAATGCGTGGGTGAGGAGATTGAAGATGTAGCGTGAACGCCGCAGCAAAGGTAGCTTGCTCTCTCGGAGTCTCTCATATACTGATAACGGGTTGGTTGGAGGAATAAATACATTGAGTTACAGACAGTGCAGTAGATTGGGGACTTCACAGAGCGAAGCAATCGATACCAGAAAAGAGAACAAGAATCGGGATGTATTAGTATAATATTAAGTTTTCCGCATAAGCGATGTCATTCAAATCGACGCAAATGTTAAAAGTTCCTTATGCATTCGCTCTGGGCGATTCGAGGGCGAAAGCTTCTTTTTTCTTCCAGGAAATGTTTAAACTGCGCGATGAAGACTGCACTTGTGTGTACGTATGTATATACATTTGTTACTGTTTTTGTGCTAGTCATCTCGCAGTTTAAAACTTCGCTAAATCTATGAACTGACCAGCTCAACAACATACCTTTCTTCTTGTAGTCTAGGTCATTTGCATTGATCTCCATTGCCCCACAGTCCCTGTTTGAAAAGACTCCTGGCACTTGGGCGCTTATGTAGGGTCTCCGAGATCGCAGGCGTTGCAAGCATTCTGCACCTCACGGAGTTCTGCAGAGCCTCCGGGATTGGCACCCCCTTGGCTGAACAAAATAACATGCGACGGCACAATTATGACGTCACAGGCTTCGGAAGTCTATGATGTCAGCTGGTGACCACATTACACGACGATTTTAGGGGCCAAGCTCCTTACGCTATGGGTCGTATGTCTCGTGCCGTCATAGTCGTCTTTGTCGTATATAGTAGCCACTTGCATACCATTGCATGTCAATAAAAACGGTGTGATAGCATATCCACGGAGTGAATGCTGATGAGTCGGGCTAAGGCCATCAGTCCATCCGTGCTTCCGTGCGTTCATCCACGCGATCGTCCGTCCGTTCATCCGTGCGTCCATCCGTCCACCCGTCCATTCACTTCACCCCACTGGTCATCATTCTTCTCGTGAATATGCTGCGATTTTTTTCTGTTTCACGTGAGTAGAACAGCCGATGGTCAATTTTGGAGTGTGATGCGGCATCGAAAGTTTTTGCTGCACTCAAGAAAAAATGAACACTTTCATTTGCTGATGTGACGAACAGGCCTTTTGTATTTCGCCTGCGCGATTAGTGATTGTCGTCTAGTGAACGCTCACATTGTCCGGCTTTGTAAACAATAATAAAATCAAAATGAGCCACATGGTTCGTGTGTCTTCACGAAGGGCTTTTTTTGACAGGCAATAAATGCAACAGTGCTTCACTACCTGAATTCGGCACGTTTATTTGGGTCCTAGATGAATAAAAGCAATCCTCGTGACCTCTCAATATTACCTATTTTAAAGCACAGATTTACAGTGGTATCGCCACCTCAACCCAGCGTTTTAATTATTCACCTAGTGCCATGTAGGGAGAGGTTTTATAACCCATATCTTGACATGCATGCGCGATCAGACTGCATCGCTGGGCTAACAGTACTGTAAGCAAAACGCATCGTACACTGTAGCACAGTGCTGGGAAGCATTATGTCTCAAGTTCAAAATTAGCCAACAGGAATCAGAATGTTATCAGCGTGGTACGAAGAAGACTGTAGGGCTCGTGTAATGTAATTTAAGCGATCATTAGAGGAACCGAAGCTGTGTTGATTCTTTACTAGTCCATGAAGGCCTCTCCTGATTGCATATATCATTTCTAGAGAACATTAACGTAATTTTTTGGGATAAAATGGCAATCGGCTAAACTGCTAGTTAGGCAATATTACGTGTTCACTTGATGCACCATCAGTGAAAATAAAAACAAATTAACGCAGCATGTACTAAGTCGAATAAGTGCGTGCTACAGCAGAGCGGGTGGATGCGTTTCAGCTTAACTTGTTAGTGGCCTGTGCAGTGCGCTTGGGCAGTGATTAAGCACGTGGAGGCTTCAAATAGCTATAACTTTCCGTACACGACACACGGCAAAGCTCGACCACAGGAGCTGTGCCGTGAAAGAGAAAAGTAGCTCCACTCTGGATTACGTAACCCACCATGGAGGTCGAGTGGTTACGCTGCTCGAACGACGACCCGGAGGTTGCCGGACCAAGTCCTGGCCATAGCGTCCGCATTCCTATGGATATGAAAAGCCAGAGGCCCGTCTACTTAGATTCGGGGGCACGTCAAAGAGCCCACGGTGTTCCGAATTTTCTTCTCTACGACGTCTACGATCATTAGGTGGTTTTGCGACGAAGAACTCCAACATGCATTACAAGGACCTGTACGAGCAAATACAAATCCTTTTGTTTTCTCTGTGTGGTTAGTATTTGACCTGTACATTGCCACAAAAAGTTGCCCATCACATCTATTCACAGGAATGCGGTGTACGTGAGTGCCATCATCATTTTTGTAACGCATCACAATAGTAACAAACAAAAGCATTATGCAATGCGTCTGCCCCCGAATGCGACTGTAATATTGTCACGACGTCAAAACAGAGGTCTTGCCGTAGAGATTGAGACACCAGAAGCAGGTCGATCTTTTTAATTAGAACGCGCAAGCGAGTTCTTCTTCTTCGTCTATTTCGTAGTCCTTCGTGGCACATGCACAACTGCCATCGTCTTTCTTGAGCAAGCACGTGACAATATAACATGCCCGGTCGGTTTGGTGTACGCGCACCCCTGTTGACACCCAAGAACCAGTTTTTGATGTAAACGTCGCGTTGTGCGAACGCTGTAGTGTTATGTAGTGTAGATGTATGCTTTGAGCGCAGCTGCGGATATATAACGGGACTCTCTCATCATCAGCGCTGGAAAGTGTGCCAAGTCGAATCTTAAGCAGTTCATATATGTTTAGGGATATCGATGGGGAAACCAACACGCAAAAGCAGGGCTGCGAGCTTTCGGACGCTGGTTGCACCACGCGCGACTGTTGGCGTACCACTTAAGACCTACACATGTAACTCAGGTGTTTTGTCTTACTTAATATATATATATATATATATATATATATATATATATATATATATATATATATATATATATATATATACATATATATATATATGTTCGCGTTCGATGCGGGGCATGCCACCGCATCGAACGCGATCATGAAAATGCCCTTCCTAATGCAGGTTGTTCTACTCGGGTTCATCTCGACTACATCCTGCGTTTTCCGGCTGCCCGAAAGTCCTCCCGGATTACCTCCTGCTTACCTCACCAACAAGCCGCCACTTCTGTTCACCGACGAGAACGACGAATGTCAAGCCGAACCGGATCCGCCACCTTCAGTCGCCGACCACTTCATCGCCTGGCAACTTCGGACATCTACTAGCGCCGCAGCCCTACAAAAGCCGCCTTCGCCCGGAGGCCAGTTGGGGCATGCCACCGCATCGAACGCGATCATGAAAATGCCCTTCCTAATGCAGGTCAGTTACTTGCAACACGCTAATTCCTTTCGATCAAGTGATTCCTTTCTACTTGCGGTGTCGTGCCCCCCTGACATCCTTGATTGCTGGCGTAGGTGGCGTAGATTATTGTGTCAATCATTGTGTTCTTTCGCCGTGAATGCCCATTTAGTTTGCCTTCTGCTCATGCTCGCGGGAGACATTGAATCTAACCCTGGTCCTTCCCCCTTACTTGAAAGTATTGCTGAAGCCATCGCTCGCGTTGAAAAATCGCAAGACACAGTGCTCTTTGAATTGGCCCTTATCCGAGCAACACAATCAAACATGGCAGGCTTGGTTGATCGCCTCTCCTCCCGTGTTGACGCTCTTGAGCAAATTAACGCAGCCCGTGCCGCTGATCCCACTACCGAGAATGGTAATACCCTATCTAACCTTTCTTCCAGCATTAAAACGCTAGCCGAAAAATGCGATGACTCAGAGAATCGCCTCCGCCGGTGCAACCTGCTATTTTTTGAAATACCCGACGTCATTAACGAAACATGGGCCGAATCAGAATCGCGTATAATCTCGTTTTGCACCGAAAAACTTGAAGTTCCAATTACTTCCGTAGATATTGAAAGAGCACACAGACTAGGCCGCTTTCAAGCCAATAAAAACCGCCTGATTATAGTCACCCTGTCCAGATTTAAGGATAAGGCTAGAATACTTTCCGCTGGCCTGAAACTGAAGGACTCGTTATTCTCTGTACGCGAGGATTATTCAGCGCGTGTAAGATTGGCAAGGAAGAAGCTTTAATTGTATGCACAGGAAAGCAAATTCGTGTCCTTCAAAATCCGTTTCGACAAGCTTATCGTTGACAAAAAGCCTTTCGTTTATGATGCTGAATCGGACAAATTTATAGAACTGAAAGCATAGCGTTCACTGTGTGCTTCCAGGGTTCCGTCCTCCCCTCCTTTCGAGTTCATTCCAACTAGAATCGCTCCTCCAGTTTATCAAACTACATCTATCCTGCTTACGAATATCCGTAGCTATATGCCCAAAAAGGAAGCTGTGCAAACTCTCCTTGAGGACACCTGCACCGACATCGCAATCCCAACTGAGTCATGGCTAACCCCTGATATTCACGACAATGAATTACGTCACAGCAACACCCATTTCACGTCTTACAGACTTGATAGGAACAGACGCAGAGGGGGTGGTATTTTAGTTTTCGTGAAAGACAGCCTACCCTCCCAATTTGTGACAATCAGTACGAATTTTGAAATTCTTTGCGTTGAAATAATCCTTCCCACGTGCAAAAACATTCTTATAGCCTGTTACCGCGCACCCGACTGCGACTACTCTTTCACAGATGACCTTCAAAATGTTCTTTTTGATCGGACATCCCGGTTTCCTCACGCAAACTTCTTGCTTTGCGGGGACTTTAATTACCCTTATATTGACTGGGACAACTTGTGTGCTAGTTCACGACAATCCAGAGATTTCCTCGAACTGTGTCTCCTTTTTAACTTATCGCAATCAGTCACAATGCCAACTCGTGGCACAAACACTCTTGATCTTGTTCTTGTCTCCAACCCAGATTTAATTCAGTCAGTGTCATGCATTCCCGGTCTGAGTGACCATAATGTTGTATTGTTTTCATTGTCCATTGCCTTACCTTCGCGAAGACCTTCGAAAAAATTAATACGCGACTTTAACAATGCCAACTTCTTGACGATTAACTCTGAACTTAATATATTTTTGGTCTCCTTCACCCTGTCTGCTTCTACCTGAACAGTTGACCAAAACTGGTTATTGTTCAAGCGGAAATTATTAACCCTTATCGATAACCACGTCCTCCTTATTCGTGTTCCAGGCGATGCTCAGCGACCCTGGTATTCTAATCTCCTAAAGAAACTATCTCAAAAGAAAAAACGTCTTTTTCGCGCTGCTAAAAACTTTGAGTCAATATCAAAATGGAACAGATATTTCGCACGCCTTCGTGAATACACTCACTTGCTGAAGCGCTTCAAAAAGAAATTTTTTCATGATGACTTGCTTAACATTGCCCAAACTAATCCAAAGAAGTTTTGGAAACTTCTCAACCCTAAAAATAACACGCACAATATATCCTTAACCAACTCCGATGGTTCTCACGTTCCTCTCCCACAGCGGGCAGACGTTATGAATACTTACTTCACTTCAGTCTTCTCTTCTGGACCACTTCATAGTATTCCAGTCATGCCGAGATCTGATTTTTCACAAATGCCGCCTATTGACATTACCTCCGAAGGCATCAGCAGTCTGATAAAGAAATTAAAAATATCCAGGTCCCCCGGACCTGACACTATTCCTGCCAAAGTTTTAAAGGCTACTAATAGCATTTCTAGCAAATTTTTGGAGATAATTTTTAAACAGTCCATTTCTGAAGGTTTCATCCCAGATGATTGGAAACTTGGGAAGGTTGTACCAGTTTTCAAGTCTGGCAAGCGATCTGACCCATCTAACTATCGCCCCATTTCACTAACGTGCATCGCTTGCAAACTTATGGAACATATAATATATTCACATGTTGCTCGTCACCTCGATGATCACTCTTTCTTTTTTCATAAGCAGCATGGTTTTCGTTCAGGGCTCTCATGCGAAACTCAACTTTTTGAATTTACGACTGATCTTCATCTCAACCTTGATTCGTCATTTCAGACTGATGTTATTTTTGTCGACTTTTCAAAGGCCTTCGATCTCGTCCCTCACCAATGACTAATCAACAAACTTTCTTCACTTTCCCTCGATCCCCTGACCTTATCATGGATTAAGTGCTTCCTAACCCACCGGTCGCAATTCACTGTTATCGGTGGTGCCCATTCTGATACTACTCCAGTAATCTCTGGCGTCCCTCAGGGCTCGGTTCTCGGCCCGCTCCTCTTTTAATCTACGTAAATGACCTTCCTTCCGGCATTTCATCAACGGTTCGGCTTTTTGCTGACGATTGCGTCAGCTACCGTCGTATATCAACTCCCGAAGATCAGCTAATACTACAGCAAGATTTACACATCATTGATAACTGGTGCGCTCAGTGGATAATGGGGCTGAATACTTCCAAATGTAAGTTCATGCCTGTCTCACGAAAACACACTAACGTCATCCATCCGTATTCATTAAACTCAACAGTGTTATCCCAAGTGGATTCTTACCGATACCTGGGCGTTGTAATTACAAGCAGACTAACCTGGACCGAGCATATTACCAAACCAGCTGCCGATGCCTCAAAAACTCTTCGCTATCTTAGGAGATCATTGTCATTATCACCTGCAAGCCTTCGCAAATTGGCCTTTGAAGCTTTTGTTCGTACTAAAATGGAATACGCATCTGCAATTTCGAGCCCTCATCAGATATACCTAATTAACATTCTTGAATCCGTCCAAAATCGTGCCGCCAGATTAATCTCCGCAAATTACGACAAACGAGCAAGCATCAGTCAAATCAAATCATCCCTCGGTCTCCCTGTTTTGTCAGCTCGACGCAAAATTTCCCGTCTCTGTCTTTTTCACAAACTTTACTACAGCTTTCCTCACCTACATGGCTCACTTTTACTTCCGCCTGTCCGAACATCCCGTCGCCTATTTAATTCCCTGAGTATCCAACGTCTGTTTGGTTCTACTAACGCTTTTAATAAATCATTTCTTCCTACGGCTATTGATGAGTGGAACGGTTTGACGGATGCTATTGTCAGCGAATAAGTTGCTGTTAAATTTAGAGATGTATTACTAGCTACCCTTGACTCTTAATCGCTGTTTGTCTTTCTTTGTTGTTTGTTCTCTGCCGCCTGTATATTTTGGACCGCGAATTGGCTGTTGAATATTTCGTTTGACATGCTCTGTTTTCTTTTTGTTTTTTGTTGCTACCTGTATGTTTTAGTAATTCAAAAACTGTAACCATGAACTGCATTTTCATTGAAATTTGTACTTGGATTGTTCCCCCCCTTATGTAATGCCCCGAGAGAGGCCCTTAAGGGTATAATAAATGATGATGATATATATATATATATATATATATATATTATGCAAGGATGTGGTGGGTTTATTTACACTGAAAAGCCTGCGCTCGAGACCGTCCTGCGTCCCCTTCCTTTCCCGCTCTTTCAGCCCGCGTTACATTGTCCTCCGGGCAAGACGAAGCTCACCGAGCGAGTAGAAAGTCTTCAAACGGGCAATATGCACAATTTGCGTCTTACGCGAACGTCGGTTCTCAGCTGTCACTTTCGCAACGACGTAAGTGACGTCACTCAAGCACTGAGTAATGACGAATGGTCCTGAGTACTTAGAAAGAAGCTTATGACAAAGTCCCTTCTTTCGAACAGGCGTCGACAATCAGACAAAATTACCCGTAGCGAAAGTCACAGGCGGGTGTTTTGCGTCGTAACGATCTTTCGCGCGAGCGTGGGCGGAAAGAGTTCGGAGCCGATCAAGTCAACAAGCTTCTTCGGCGCGACACAAAGTCTGCACGGCCGTGGCGTTTTCGTTCGTCAAAAAAGGAAGCATTTCGTCGATGAAACTTTGTGGATGACGAGTATAGAGAAGAAAGAAAGGCGTGAAACCCGTGACCTCGTGTTTTGCGGTATTAGAGGCGTATGTAAGAAAAAAGTAATACGGCATCCCAGTTATTTTTATTCGCTGCGACGTACATTTAAAGCATGTTGATGATGGTACGATTAGTGTGCTCAGAGGGGCCGTTGGTCTGAGGGTGGTACGGCGTGGAATGCCGATACTGGAACCCACAAAGCTGTAGCAACTCTTCGACAACGTCAGCAGTAAACTGCCGGCCGCGATCACTTATCACAACACGAGGGGCCCCATAACGGAGTATAATCGAGTGCAGAAGAAACCATGACACATCAGATGATGTGGCTGAAGCAACCGACATTGTTTTAATATACTGCGTCAGGTTATCTACGTGCACAATAATACAGCGGCGGCCGATGGCAGACTTGGGGAAGGGGCCCCAGTAAATCTATGCCGACTTTTTCACGTGGGTGGCTTAACCGGTGGTAGTGGGCCAGCCAACGGCGTAGTAGGCTGTTTGTGGTGTTGGCAGAGCTCACAACTCCCGACGTAGTGCTTGGTGGTCTTCCAGAGTCGAGGCCAATAGAAACGTTGCCGGATACGGTGAAATGTCCG
This sequence comes from Rhipicephalus microplus, assembly GCF_013339725.1. Classification (NCBI taxonomy): domain Eukaryota; kingdom Metazoa; phylum Arthropoda; class Arachnida; order Ixodida; family Ixodidae; genus Rhipicephalus; species Rhipicephalus microplus. The sequence continues at coordinate 115,321,103 of NC_051170.1, read as the reverse complement.
GGAAAATCCAAGGTGCCCAGACGTGATGTCATCATGCATGGCCTGGAATACCGCAAGACGCAGGCATTCTGGCATGACGAGGAGCAGTGTGGCGCCATGGCTGGAGTAATCCTTGCAATAAAGTAGGGCGTCATGAATCACGAATGGCGTGGCGCGTTTAGAGATGCAAGCCACATCGATCATAGGTTTCAGTGAAGGGTCACGCTGTTGCTCGTGACGGAAGACGTACAAATTTGAAAAGTTGGAGAAGATTGCAGCCATATAGTCATTAAAGATCCAGTAGGCGAAGGAATATGAGATAAGCAGTCGGTATCTGTTTGTCATCGACTGCTCTTGTAGGTCACAGAAAAATTATATTCTTGAAGCGGCAAGGGCTAACGCGCCAACCGGCCAGCTGGGTCGCGTAGTTCGACAAGCCAAGAAAGCGAATGATGATCTGTGACGATCTTGAATTGCCAGCCATACAAATAAGTTCTGAAATTTTGGACAGAGAAAACAACCGCAAGACATTGCAGTTCTGTGACTGTATAATTCCTCTCAGCCTTAGTAAAAGTGCGACTTGCATACGCCATGACGTGCTGGCGCCCGTCATGATACTGAACTAGCACGGCAGCAGCACCGATACCAATAGCATCTGTATGCAGTTCCGTGAGTGCCTTCGGGTCGACTTAGTGGTCCGAAGGTCAGCAAATACTTCAGCTGCTCAAAAGCAGTCTCACACTTAACGGTCCATCGAAATGAGGCGTTATTGCGGAGCAAGTCTGTCAGTGGATGAGCAGGCTGGGCGAAATTTATGATAAACCGGCGAAAATAAGAACACAGGCCCACGAAGCTACGAAGATCCTTCACAGTCGTTGGTGCTTGAAGTTGCGGACAGCATTGATCGTTTGCTGGTCTGGTCATATACCTTCCCAGTCGACTAGATATCTGGGCACAAGGGTTTGACGCTCAACAAAATGACACTTCTTTGCGCTTAAAATGAGAACAGCTCGTTTGACACTTGACGCGTTTGACGCAATATAGAATAACGCTAATCCGATGGTTATGCTCGTGGAATGTCTTGCCGAAAATAATTACGTCGTCGAGGCAACACATACATATCTCCCATTTGAGACCGCGTAAGATGGAGTCCATGCATCGCTCGAAGGTAGCCGGGGCATTACATAAGCCAAACGGCATAACGTTAAATTAAAATAACCCATCAGGCGTGACAAAAGCAGTCTTCTCTATGTCAGACGGATGCATTGGTATTTGCCAGTATCCATACCTTAGGTCGACGGACGGGAAGTATGCGGCTGAGTGCAGACAATCAACAACATCATTGATGCGTGGTAGCGGATACAGCGTTGAGACGGCGGTAGTCGACACAAAATCTCTAAGAGTTGTTTTTTTATTTTTTACCAATATAACAGGAGCTGCCCAGGGACTGATTGACTCCTGAATAACGCCTTTCAGCCGCATGTCGTTGACCTGGTCGGCAATCACTTACTTTCCTTTCTGACGGGGATACACGATAGAGTTTCTGGCGTATCGGTGTAGCATCTCCCGTGTTGATGTGGTGGTGCATAAGGAATTCGGGCAACATAGAACAACGCTTGTCTTTAGCGAAATCAAAGAATCCCGCGTTGCGTGTAAGCACTTCCTAGAGGACAGCCTGCTCGGAAGGAGGCTACGACTTGCTGATCATACGTTTCATCTCGGCTTAGTAGTTAGGCGCAGTCTGAGTGATGGCTGGAGACTCTTAGACCATTCTGACGAAAACTGTGGCCTGCTCCTCAAACGTTCCTAGTTTAAATCCAGCTGGTAGAACAACAGGCTCTGAGGCTGCATTGAGTGCCCACAAGCAAGCATGTCCGTCGATGGCTGTAAGGACAGACCATGGGACCTTCGCCTACTGTGGATCGTGACCTGGTCGGCAATCACTTAGTTTCCTTTCTGACGGGGATACACGATAGAGTTTCTGGCGTATCGGTGTAGAATCTCCCGTGTTGATGTGGTGATGCATAAGGAATTCGGGCAACATAGAACAACGCTTGTCTTTAGCGAAATCAAAGAATCCCGCGTAGCGTGTAAGCACTTCCTCGAGGACAGCCTGCTCGGAAGGAGACTACGACTTGCTGATCATACGTTTCATCTCGGCTTAGTAGTTGGGCGCAGTCTGACTGATGGCTGGAGACTCTTAGACCATTCTGACGAAAACTGTGGCCTGCTCCTCAAACGTTCCTAGTTTAAATCCAGCTGGTAGAACAACAGGCTCTGAGGCTGTATTGAGTGCCCACAAGCAAGCATGTCCGTCGATGGCTGTAAGGACAGACCATGGGACCAGCACATTCTCCTTGATGACGTTATGATCGGGCTCAACAAGTCCAGTGCAGGGTCCTGAGTGGTCATGAGAAAAGCATAAAGGAACAAACACTGCTGTCCGACCAGGAATCGTCACATCTTCAGACAACGAAAGCGCATTCATGAATAAAATCGGAAAGTCGTCGACTGTGGCAGTGGGCAACGTACTTTCCAGAAGAATTTCTCCAGTTCCGCAGTCAAGCATAGCGCCGCCTTCACTATGGAAGTCTATCCCTAAAGTGACGTCATGAGTTGAGCGAGCCAGCACAGTGAATTCAACTCGAAAACTTTGTCCACCAATCGTGAGTACAACTGAGCAAATACCAACAGGGCATAACGCTTCACCCCCAACTCCACGAAAAGTTTCTTTACGATCCCACGCGAACATAACTTTGTGACCCAAGAAACGATGCCTGAAACGAAGACTCATAACCGAAATAACATCACCAGTGTCTACAAGAGCAATGGTATTTATATCGCCTATACACACACGATCTTTGTTCATCAACATCACCACAGAAGGAGGCATTGACGAAAGCGACCTTCCCGCGACCGCATCTCCCATCAGTCGCACCAGCTAGTTGCCCAGCTGATGCGGGGAAGGTGACTGACGACGCGGAGATAGCGACCAGGGGGAACGTGTAGGAGGTGGCGTCAGACTTCACTCAGATGTGGGGGACTCGCTGCACGATTCCTTAGGCCACTGCTGTCGGGGACGGTCATCGGCCGCGTGTGAAGTCCAGGTTTCGTGCATACGAGCCGGGTACGTCGGAAAAAACGTGGCGACGTAGGCGTTTTGGGGATACGAGCCGGGTACGTCGAAAAACGTGGCAGCGCAGGCGCCGGCTTGAACAGAAGTGAAAAATGTGCCCTGGGAGACCACATGTGTAGCAAACGGGGACTTGTCGACTTACATTAGCAGGAACAGAGGTGGCAGAAGTACGCGGAGACGGGTCGTGCTCCGCATGAACATTTTCTGATGACGCATAGTAATCTTCTGGTAGAGGCCTGGTTGACGACGGTCGGAGGTCCGCAGCGGCACGTCGAGATGATGACATCCGGTGGTGAGCGTGACCCGTCGGGGAAGACAGAAGCCGTCAGTTAAAATGTACAGTTTCTGTGCGTGGTCGGTTTTCGACGTGGCGCTCTCGCATCCAGTAGGGAGGTGGTTCGGGGCACGTGGTGAACGAGCATTGGTGGTGAGCGTCACCTGCTTGAAGCCGTGCGAGCTCTTCTAGTACTAGCTGACGTATGAGGAAGGGAATGTCTTCGCATGTGGCGACGTTCATACTTGCAACAGCGGGAACATTGTCCAAGCGACTGAACTTGGAACTTGGGTAAAATTCTCCAGGCCTCAAAGCCTCGAAAGTGCGACACTGCTGCCAGAAAGCGGAAGTGTTCAAGTTTCCTTTGTTTGAGAAAATTGTACATGTCCTCGATGATGCCTTTCAACAGAGGGCCCACTTTAATCTTCGTCAGATATATTTTCGTCGACAATCCAGCAAAGCTTCAATACCTCTTCAACATAGGTCGTGCACGTTTCGCCGGGCAACTGAACCCTACGTGAGAGCGTTTGCTCAGCTTTCTTTTCCATAGAACTCATGTCCCCAAAGCAGGCCTTCAGTTCCTCAACAATATATCCCAAGTGGTGAGCACATGTTCATGGTTCTCAAACCAAAGCGAAGCGGTGCCGCCAAGGAAGAATATGACGTTCACGAGCTTCGCTGGCGCGCCCCATTCGTAGTAGCGGCTCACTCTGTAGTAGTGCTTTAGCCAAGCATCCACATCTTCATCAGTTTTACCTGATGCCGTCTTTTCTTTCTCTTTTGCTCTTTTCCTTTCCAGTATTTTTTCTGGTGTTGCGCTGTAAGTAAGTTCACGATGTTACCTGGGAATATCCGTGTTTCAGGCGCCGAGTAGTTAGGTTGTCGAGGTCGACGGCCACCTTGTACCATGTCGGTGGCACTGGTGGATGCAGCAGCGAAGCCCGGCAAGGGGCTTACTGTGTCGTCGGTCATAGTGATGTTGTCCGGGTGTAGCCTAGCTAAGCGTCTGCTTCTTCGAAGGTCTTCTGCGGCGGGGTCCAGGACAGCGAATCACCCAGCACCACTCCACCAAAGTTGTTACGGATGTGATTGGTTTATTTACACTGAAAAGCCAGCCCTCAACCGACAAGGTGAAATAGCCACCACTCGAGACCGTCCATATATATATATATATATATATATATATATATATATATATATATATATATATATATATATATATGTAAGATTTTGCAGGCCAGTTCCGCGAAAAGAACTAGTACGGTGTCAGTTGTTTTAAAAAGGTGTACCCTTTGCTTTTGTTTTGACGGAAAGTGTTTCAACTTATTATACGCTTTTCCGTGTGACAAAAAAAAAAGAAGAAAACGTTGGCACCTAATATGAATACACCATGGTTCCCGAAAGAATTGCAGAATAATTACAGAATGACAATATTTATTTCTGCAATGTTTCATGTTTGTTCACCATCATCGTATAAACATAGCTATGCCCACTGCAGGACAAAAGCCTTTATCGTGCTCCACCAATCAACCCCATTCTGTGATTTCTGCTGCCACGCTATACCTTCAAACTTCTTAGTTTCATCTACTCCCCTAATTTTCTGTCTCCAACTTATATACGCATTTTCTTTTTCTGGGAGTCTCAACGTTGTTATGCCACCGAGAGTCGCAGCCACATACGTGGAGTGAGTTCCACATTAGGTTCAAGCCTTGAAACCAAAAAAGCTTGGTGCCACGGCACTTCGACTGGTCTGCACACTGCTTAGACCCTTTATAGCTTCCAGAAAGAGCCTATATAACACACAACACACCCTAGTGGGCTAGTTGGGCGAAGTGCATCCACTTAGTCATTCTAAAACAACAGCGCGTGCCCTCCTTTCCGAGAAAGTTATTCTTTCGGATAGAGCAAAAGCTGACACCCAAGTGTCTACCTAAGTTTCTGTTTGATCTAGCTGATAATACATAAGCATTTTCTCGCATGCTAGTCACTTCAAATTGCACAACTGACGCACTAGGCCAGCACAAAAACTGCGCTCTGTGCTGTCAGTATGTCTCATTATTTTCCGCTTGCGCATCACGCTGGTAGGTCAGTACGGCCACACAAAATAACAGAAATCGAGACACGAATAATAAGCTAATAAAAGGACGAAGTGGCACTCATACTGCCTTATAGTGCTTCTCTGTTTTTCATTGCATCTCACAAAAAAGCTTTCTGCAAGCACCTATCTACATCCACGATCATTAGAACGTCCAGAACGAGCGGGGAAAGTCACTGGACTCCACAGACTGACCTGACAACATCAGAAGCACCATGAAAAGCCTTTGACGAAAGCTATTTTCTGCCATCTCCTCACCAACTGTCCTGTTGCCTGTATTGCCCTCCCCCAATATTACTCCGTGTAGGATAGCCTAACTGGAAGGTTACCTCGTCAAGATTCCCTCCTTATTAACTCACGCAAGTTTCTTTTTTGGTTCAGAAGACAGTACGTACTTTCTAGAATGATTCAAAAAAGTGCTTGTCGTCTTTTCAACTGAACAACCATTGAATGAGTGGTTAAGGTCATGGTGAAAAAAAAAACTATACTACAATGCTCGTCGTACTGTAACACATTTGTAAGCGATTCGATCAGCCGCCAATGAAAAAGCCGGCAAGGCAAAGGCTGCTTCTCGCTGCAAAACTCGAGGCCAAGTTTTCGTCGTAAGGCGAGTGGTTCTTAGTAATTTTTTTTTATTTTTCTTATTTTCCCCAGAGCCGGATATTTTTTTCTCGAGCCAACACACAGGGAAGTGTGTCCCATGGGCCGCAGGACGCAGCTTTTTGCCGAGCCGGAGTTATTTTGCCCATGGGCGGTGTCTCGCTGTCCCTGACCGGGACTTCGTGAGGGCCGCTCGTCGGCGACCGAGCACCTGCGCCCGAGAATCTCTCGCAGGACACCGAGCGAGAACGAAGGAAAAAGAGTAAGCGTGGGAGTCCGTGAGGAGGGGCCCTGCCTCGCAGGCGCTGCACTGGTTGCCGAGCCGAGGATAGAGCTATCGTGCGCGCCTACAGCCTTGCGGAACACGGAGTGGTTGTGTCTTGTTTTCCACATGGCTAGAAATAAATGACTAATGACACTAATTTCAAATCCTTTTTTGCGTTGTTGCTCTAAATAAGACCACGGGCATCACAAACCACAGAAAGAGTGCCGTAGGGCCTGGGAATGCATTGAATATAATCTTAATAGCACTTCGGTTTGCGTATCGAGAAGGGCGGCTTCGCAGTGACGTCGCGTGAAGACTGCAACTCGGGACATACTAGGAAAAGCTTTCAGTTTGCCGTCAGTCAAACTGTTGTTCACGAAAACAGCGATGGGTGATTGGCCGTTCATAGAGTTTGGCAGTGCTTTGGTGGTTTAAACTGTACGAAGGGCGCAATGTTCGCAAACATAGTGAACTGTGTTGACTAGGCGTGATAATATCCATCTCGGCGGGGCTGGCTTATCGATGCCGGGCGACAAAAGCTTTAAAATCAAGGTAAAGTATTTTATACGTGTTCTCTGTGGTCGGTGCTCGGAGAGCGTTGATAGGGCACTTTCTATAAACGAAAAATGTTCCTTCTGGGGTTCCTGAAATTTGTGTGAGTACTCATTTAGGTTTAAGCTGTTGTTACCAATGTACCTACTGAAATGGACAGTCTATTATCAGTAGATGATGGATGAAAAACTTTTATTGGGATCCTGAAGGATTCAACCCCTGTTGTATAGGGGTAGGATCGCGGGCCGTTTCCACGTAGGGACGGGGAGGCCCAGCCTCCCGCCGCAACGTGGGCCTTCTGGACAGCATTGAGTTGTTGTAAATAACAACAAAATGTGGAGTTCACTCAGTCTAGTAACGTTGAGTCAGACGCACTAAGGAAATAGATACTGCGCGTATAAATTACTATGACTCAGGCTCACCAAACTGTCATGTCACAGGACTCACTTGCACTTGTATTCCCAAAAAGTTTCTCTGCGGCACTCGCTAAAACTAAGTCTCAAACTAAATGTTACTACGCCCAGACTCACGCACAATCACGGCCCAATCTAAGCCCGATTGATTCGACTCATCTGTGAGTTTGTCTACGTATAGTTCGTCTACCGTCATTGAAACTGTATCTATAGCCACAAAAATGAACACTTACACGCAAGAAAACGGGAACAGACGACTACAGGTGCTACTACCAAGAGTTTATGTATAACATAAAATAACGCCCTTAAGTGACACCTTTTTACTTTTGCAAGTCCGATAAGCAACAATTCGACAATAACGAGAGCCAAAGATAACAAAATATATTTAGTAACAGCAAAACAGAACGCTGAATGCTCCAGTCTGTTAGTTATTCACGCAAAATTCATTTGTAACAATCCATACTCAAGCTGGAAATTGAGTCATTGGTGTACTCTTCGTAACCAATTCGACAATATGAAACCTCACATTATTTCTTTTCTCAAGGGGAAACTTATGGGGAACATTGGAGAGTATTCAACCATTCAATTTTTATCCCCCTCCTATTTTTATACCCTTAAAACCTTCTTCATTCATTTCACTCGACAACCGTTCCCCTTCCTCATCTCCAGAAAAAAAGTGAAAACTTTTATTCAGGCCAACTTTCAAGTTATTTTTCAAGTTTTATAATGTCTCTGTTTACCCCAAGCCCATTCATAGTGGTTTAAAGGGGTTGAGGGAGTTCAAAATTTTCAGATGTGAATCTGAGATGCAAGTTTGAAGTCAATAAATGTTAGTTATGCAGATGTTATTACTCATATAATTACGAAGGTAGCAGCTAGTACAATGCTAATTTCTGCAACGTGGAAATGCTCAAAGTTTTGAAGGGTTTCATTGGGAACTCCTTACTTTCTCATCTGTGTACTTGATTAGTCTGGTTGGTGCTGCATAGTCGACGAAGCAGTGCTAAAGATGGAATGAGAAGACCACACACACGTCAGCGCTGTGTATTCGTCTTCTCCTCGTCCCATCTTGAACGCTGTTTTACTCTTCGTCTACTATATCACCAGAATTTCTCATGTCTTAACAGAGATTCGCCCATAAAATTATGCACATAAAGAACATGAAAACCCAGAAAATCGTCGCTCTATACGTGTAAAGTGAAATTCAATACTGAAATCGAATCGGTTTCGGTAAATAAATAAATAAATAAATATATATATATATATATATATATATATATAAATATATGTATATATATATATATATATATATATATATATATATATATATATATATATATATATATATGGGTGTACGTAGAAGTTATGCAGCAGAAAAAATATACAGAAATATATTTTCTTATTTGGCATTTGGGAAGAAGTAGGCGTAGGATAAAAGTTAAGCAGCGATTACATTACGGACATCAGCTATAATCTCTGGTAATTTTTATTACTTACAAGGTACGAACATGTCGTTTCTTTATATAAACCTTTACGAGTTCGGCGAAAGAACTCTTTTCAACTGATTAATGTCAAAAGATCATACTTTAGTACTGCCCAAATTTTCCTCGCGCAAGCTGGGCAATGGTCACAAAAACAGATAGAGCAGCAGCACGCGCAAGCTCGTATTACAATGAGATGAAAAAGCATTCTTAGTTGCTTCCTGAAAAAAAAAATGAATAATATAAGTTTCTGCCAATGATTTGATGGTCAGGGCCCTTGTCTTGCCTTTTCCTTGCCGTCCTTGTTTTGACTATACTCATTACTTCATGGAGTTGATCGAAACCTCACAGGAAGATTTCTTTTCATTTCAGAATTCAAAATAAGACACAGTACAAACCGTAGCATAATTTGATTCGGCCACGTGAAATGTCAATCGACGCATATTCACTCGAAAAAAGAAGCATTGATTGCTAAGTGTTCCAAGATTAGTGCCGTTCAATATCTATCCCTTACCTGCGCTGCGAAGTGACGGTGCAATTGCTCAATACGGGCGAACTGTTTCGACAGGATGCACCCGTTTCAAAAGCACCTAGTGCACGAAACAAGTCCTTTATAATTCAGTAGTGTCCTGTTATAGCACATCTTGTGTACGCCCCACATTAACGATGTGTAGTCTGTGTTGGCGTTCAGCTGATTTATTTCTATTTTTTGAGACAATATTAGCTCACAAAGCTCGTTTTTGGTCGATCATTACAATGGCAAGCAACGTCGGCTACCATGATCAAAGTGGACCGGCAGCTTAATTCCGTGACTCCGACGAGAAGTGCGATAGCGGTAGCCTTGCTGTATGTATAAAAGGAGGCTTGGTCACCGGGACAGAACACCACAGAACTTATTTGAAAAAGCTTTAAACGAATGGCTTGCATTAAGATCATACTGCGGGATCCCGGAAAGTATACTCGGTCTCGGTGATATGACTAAAAAAAGCTTTCTCCAAAAAACATTTTTTCGCCAGTTGTCTGTGTGACGTGGATATAGAGTATTAATGCGGGCTTGCCACATGCTAAACTTGTGAAAGCAACACTAGGACGTGTGATAAAAAAGCCACATGATTAACTAGTGATTAACAACTACGCATTCATTCCCTTCACTCGTTAATTGATATGGAAATGGACAAACATGTAAAACTCACATCGCAAAATTCTAAATGATTAACTATTACAATCCAAGAATGAAAATGAAGGAATGCGCTGTTTTGTGTGTTTCAGTAATTGAAGTTACGTAGTGTATAACTAATTATCTAATAATTTGGCAACCAGTGAGCTGGAGGACCTGCATAACAGAATCAACTATTGAACATGAACTGCATACATGGTTTCTTTTAGGGGGGTTGTATTCGTACATACATACAATACATACATACATACATACATACATACATACATACATACATACATACATACATACATACATACATACATACATACATACATACATACATACATACATACATACATACATACATACATACTACATACATACACACACACACACACACATACATACATACACACACACCACGGTATCATCTCTAGCCCATGGCGTCGTGCGCCTAACGCCACATTCAGGTGATCATGCGGTAACAACTATGCCACATTGCCACGCTCGCCGAAGTCTCATACGAAAGTGTGCCTCGTACATCATAATTGGGAATAACACTATGGGCAAGCCAACACGTAGTACAAATATGACGAGCCGCAAATGTGCGATTGCTCTGCTGATCCCTCCGTTTACCCGCTGTAACCCACACCTGCTGGAATAGAAGGGCCAGCCCACGCATCCGGTGTGGCTTCACCGTCCACCCTTCAGTTCCCTTTTCATTATGAAGGAGTCCGTGTTTCGTTTCTCGCAATGAGCCTCATCGTCAATGCTTCCCACTCGAGGATCCGTCCTGAACTAAAGAGCCAGCCATCGAGAACAGAAGGCGTCACTCTAACATCGGTATGCAAGTTATATATAGCGTGATTTCACGTTCACACATTTGTATACCGAGTGTTCTCGTTCGGCACTGACGGTTCGTCAAGCCCACCGTTCCCGCGCTTTTCTGTGGCATTAAGAACTTCGCAAGCCTCGCAGTCACTTCGGCTGTCGCGTTTTCTCAGTAGTAAGGGAATCCGAGCTGGTTGGTACGAGTGCGACGTGTATTAGCGCGAAAAACGCAGACACAGAGGTGATGACTTTCAAGTCACGTCTCTTTTCTGAGTCAGCGTATGTGTCATCTGTTTTGCTTGTGTACCTGTGTGTATATTTAGTGCCATTCCACAATGACTTTCCTCAGTTCAACCCGCTTCGGAAGCGGCCAAAGCAAGTAACGCTGTGGTAAGTGATCACCAAGCGCGTCTTGTATAGCTGACCAAAGAAAAAGGAAAGAAACAACTGCCCACAAGGCAGTAGTAGAAGTCACAAAGAAAATAAAATAAAGAGGAAATCAATGTACTTGAACAGCAATAACAACAACGAGAAAACCAGGGGCCATCAGTTATATATAGGGTCCAAGAAGCTCAGATATGTAAAAGGCCATGTGGTGACCATCCGGCGAGTTACATTTAATCGAGCAACGTGACGAATACATTTCTGAACGAAAGAAGTTTCACACGTGAAACTTTCGCACTGAGTGCTTCAGTGTATACGAGGTGGTTCATGACAAAAGGCTTTAGTGTAAGTACTGCGCATGCTTTAGTCTCACAGAAACAACCAGAAATATTCAGTAAACGCTGTTCCGCAGTATTTTAGTCGGCAGCTACCCTATTGCGAGGGGTGTGTAACTTACATTATTTACGCGATGACGTTAAAGACCTGGTTTTGCAGAAATTATTAGGTTCCAGTTGGTGTTAGCGTCCTTGGTTTTGAGCCAAAATTATCATATTCTTCGTCACCTAAAACTCAAGAGAATGGCTAATGAAGTCAATATTAAAAGAGTTCGGTTCTCAGCTTAGGTTGGCGAAAGAATGTGGAACTCACTTTATGCTCACTCAAGAAACATATGATGAAGTACGTACGGCGTGATCTCAAGACGGGGATACTAAAGACGAGACAGAGACAAGCACTTGTCTGTGTCTCTTCTTTGGTATCGCCGTCTTGAGGTGGCGCTGTACGTACTTCATTATGCGAAACCAGGTAGCCCAAAGTTTCACTCTACTAAGAAACGTATATTTCGGTTCTCACTCAGTCGGACTCAGACTCACCAAAATTTTTCTGAGCCGAACTCACTTGGACTCAGACTCACGGAAGTATTACTCCCACGAACTCACTCAGACTCAGACCCATGGCTCGATCTGAGTCTGAGTGAGTCTAAGTGAGCCGACTCATCAGCCAAACTATGTTTGGCTCTCAGTGACAATCGAACCTAGGCTGCCTGCATGGCAAGCAGATGTTCTATCACATAGCCATGTCATTGCCTGAAACTTCTTTCTGGAGAAACAGTGTATGAACGTCATTTGGTGCAGCTGGAAGGAGTCTCCTTAAAGCGTGCAATATTGCGCGAGAGAATCCCAGAATAACAGGAGGCGTCAAAACAATTGAATCGCGCAACCAGTGGGTGGTTTTAAAACAGCCCACTCAGACAAAATGTGTGCAGCTGCGCAAGCGTCGGTGACATCTGAAGGACCAGTAGGGGTGACATGGTCAATTAGGAAAATAAATAACCAGGCACAGTGAGCACGTAGCAAGGGTAGTAGACCTACCAGGATAGCTTGAAACAGCCTTAGCCAAGTTCACAAACACTCGATTTCTTGCGGCGTAGTTGAAGTCAGTGCGCACAAGGCCCGGTTAGGTTACCACGTTTTGCTGTTAAAAACAAAGCTCAGGTGTCCTCCGAGTTTTCTTGTTGCGCTTCATCATCACGTTAACATATAGGCCGAATTGTGATCCTATTCTGTATGGGCTGGAGAAACATTGCGCTATCAGCGGTGATCTGGGGGACCACCCTATATGTCTTCGACTTTATTCATAGAAAGATTGATTATACGCCTGTAGTAGTATGTAGGCATAGCACTCTTGATTACCAATTTTTATTTTTTAGTTTGACAATTGGAGAGTGATTTCAAACTAATGCAAATTAGCTGCTTCTAAGGCAACCTAGCATCTCATGTTTTTAGACCAATGAAGTTCACCAGCATGGCACGCTCTTCAACCCTTGAGAGCGAGAGCCTCACAGCAACCTTGGTGATGCATAAAGTTATGCATTCGACAATGAGACTTCTCGCATGACATAACTAGCACATGAGTATGAGACACGCTATGAATCTCCGTTGCGTCATCAGTCGACGACATTGTTGCTCTTCACCACTGAAGTTTTCATCAGCTCAGGATGCGTAGCAGGAACTCAGGAATCAGCCCAGCTTTGATGAAGCGAGTACGTCATGTGCTGACGTCATCATCTGCCTTTCTTCTGAGCTCATACAGAGACCCTAGCGTCATTAATGTCTTGAGTGAGACGTGTGTGGCATCATGCTGTGGAACCTTTTGAGTGAAACATGGTAGGTGGATACAAAGCACCTCGTACACTTTCATCAACGTCAACATGTGTGGAATTTAACACCTGACATTTTACATAACACTAGTGCTTATGACGTCACCATGTGACGCCCTAATGACGTGAAATTGTGACGTCAACTTACGACATCTCTGCTGATGGCTCACGTGGTGTTTCGTACCACCTGCTTCGCCAGCCACGTTTCACTCCAGCGCCGTGTAACAACACACCTGTTTTAACCCCAGTAAATCCCCGCTCTCAGCCACCCTAAACTCGCTAAACCACGTAATCACCAAGAGCAATATTCTTGGGAACTGGCCAACAAATTTCAACAAGAGCAGTGAAGGACCGTTTCTTTCTTTAGAGAAACTGTATCGGACAAAAAATCTGACACTGCATATTAGCAGAAATTTTCTGAGCTTGCCGAAAATGCACAGCATTAAATGGATTGCATAGGAAGGCGAACCTAATGCTTTTAACACTTTTATACGTTCACCTGTTTTTATACTTTCTACATGATAAAAACGCAAGCATGTTACACTTTAACTTCGCAAAGCAAAAGCTTGCTGCCCGCTCAGTAATACTGTACTTTAAAGTTCTGGGACCGGGAATTTGGTAAGGCATAAGGTGCCACAGTGCAAGATTAAAAATATCTGAGGTTTTACGTGCAATAAGCACGATATATGATTACGATGCACTCAATAGCGGAGGACTCCAAAAATTTCTATCATCTGGTGCTCTTTAACGCGAACTAACATCGCACAATACACAGGCCTCCAACATTTTACGTCCACAAATATGCGATCCCCGTGGCTGCAATCGAAGCCATGGGTCAGTAGCTGAGTACCGAAAGCACTCAATAACTGAGGCAAAGACACAATGTGAGATACACGCGCTAAATTACAAAAATCCTCATATGTGGGCTGTCCAGAGGGCCCTGGATCCGGCAGTCGAACCTGGGCTGAGTGTGGCAACCTGGAAGCGGCCCACTGCGCATCGAGTCACGCACATTAGGACTAACAATCCGATCTCCACATTGCACTGTTCCTCTATCCAATATCCGCATTCCATTGTTCATCACTGCCATTAAACATTCTGCACTCTACGTGGCGCATGTTCGACCAAGCGACGGCGCGTGCGATTTGATGACGTCTTCATGCAAGTCATTCAATGAAGTTACCGTATGACGTAACGATGACGTCGCAAAACATTGTCATTTGCTGCGTCATTACGACGGCACTTGATGACAACACAGCTGGGCATCGTTAGTGAAGTATGTTAAAACGGTTCTTTACGCTCTATTCGCGAGCCATATTTGGCTCTAAAAGCCAAGGAGACCATTGAGCGTCTCGCCTGAATATGCTCAAAACTTTCTTAATGGCATGGTGTGTTCTTTAGGTGGCTGGCCCTGTAACATGGCTACGAGAAAAATAACAAAATACGCCTGCTGATGAGGGCTTTTAGTCTTGATTTTTTCTTGAACAGTGGCACGAACCATCCCGCAGCTGACGAGAGTCGTAACCAACTAGCAGTAGCCGTCACAGTATTGATCCGCAGGGCAGCACCAAATAAACGCCCTGGCTCCTAGCTGAACGGTAAACAAATATATCTGAAATGCATCGATGATGCGCCAACAATACGCTTTGTGTTGCTCCTTCGCACCTGTACACGCACGCGCTTCAAGCGCAGCCGCTGTGCCAACACAACCTTTTATTTGACTCCATTGAAACCTTGTTGAACTTGGTTGTGAAACAGCAGGGTTCTCGCTTCACGTTTACGCAAGGTTTCGCCGAGTGAATTATGGCTTTCACATGGAGAACGGACCAGCGCATTGTTCTTGGTCATGAAATATAAAATAGGGCTGACACTGTAATCGCACCCCAAAGCTACTTTTCCTCCCTGTCGGCAATTTTTAAAAACGAATGAATACTGCGCTCCTCTTTCTCAGTGACGGTATTTTTGCCCGTTTTAAGAACGTAAACCTTTACAATACGACCAGACAACTGTGTTGCCACAGTGTCAGATCTTCCCAGCGGGCGTCAACGAAACTTTGAGACAGGGCAGCGCCATTGAGAGACTATTATAATTAAGTTATTTCGCAATAAGTGTGCTCTAGACGACGCGTCTTGGTTGAGCAAATTGCCGCTTACGGGCACGCGCATTCTTGGCTGCATGAATAATGAATGAAATCTGAAAGAGCGTGACACGTCTCAACCCATATTTTACTTAAAAGTGACTTGTCCATGTGTCTTTCTCTATTTGTGTTATTTTTTTCAGCTTGTATGAACTTGCAGCGTGCATATACTGTAAAATATTTCGAACAAGTAATGGAGTCGTTTTCCCACCAGAGTGGCTGTGCGCGTATTCTCACACGAGCATCACCTGTCTACTGATTTACTTGAATTGTACCGAAAGCTTCCATTGAACAAATTAACGTTTTAATGCACTGCTAGCCACCAGGAATAGTAGAATAGGAGCTCTTAGAGGGGATATAGTACATCGCAATGAACTTCACCATAAGTCCAGTTTTTGCTTTCGCAGCATGCTACTAGTCGTAAACACTAATATAACACTGTACGGTTTTATTGGAGGGACCAATACATCAATTCAGAATATGGCTGTTCCCCATGGCTCGCCTTAGTCAATCGCATAATTGGCGCTGTAATTTTATTGAAACTTTCATGGCGGAACGCTTCGCCACAGCTAGAGCGATAATAATCTGTATAATGAACATAAATTTATCAGTAACTATTACATCATAAAATTGAGTGCAGTTTTTGTAGGAATGTTGTCCGTTTTAGAAATTTATGGCATAATTGTTTTTTTCATCGAATATTTATGGTAGAATTTTAATGACCATGTCGAAACTCTCCATGCCCGGTACGCAATAAATGATGCCGCTTTCTTAAGTCAGACCGGAAGTGCCCGTCAAGAGAAAGTGAGGAAACCAGACTGAAGGCGCGTTGCGTTAGTATCCTGTCATGTAAATCCTAAGTAATCTCACTTGCATTAGTAGATCGCCTCGGTCAAGCACTTTATGATGGGTGCTCGTCTGATTCTTTGGAGCGCGCACCCGTGAGCCGCAATGTACATCTTTTGTTTCTTTGTACAGTTCAAAGCTGAGATGCAGCCATTGAGGTGCGTGTTCTTGCAGCAACGCGAAATTGTTCTCGCGCTTTATTTCTGCTGTAAGATACATATAAGCACCAAGCATAGCACGCCAAGAATAAGCGGCCTTCTGATGTATTTCAGGCAACGTGCAGTTTTTTTTTCTATCACCAGATTCGGCTTCGACGCACCTTCACCCAAATTTCGTCCATTTGATGTTACGGGAAGTTTCGGTCTAACGTTACGTAGCAGTTGCGTCTGTTTTGCGTCAGCCACGGACGCTTTCGAGATCGTCATTCTGATTTGATGAAAATCTCAAATTAGCTGCAAAGTTTCTTAGTTTAAAAGAAAATGGCAATGCAATAAATTGTCACACCCTGCAACTTTCCCGTACCAGCAACTGTCCTCAGATTAACAATTAAAAAAGTTAGATAACGAGCTTTTGTTAGTCATCTACTTCAAAGTATCTTTTGCTGCGCAAAAATATTTGCGCCAAGATGCAGAGTTCGCTCGCGAAAAGGAGCCTGGCTTTCATAGGATATTTATTGAAATAACGTGTACTACGAAAAAAGAAAAAGAATACCCCAAAGAAGAAAGTCACAAGGAAGTGTTACCACTGCATGTGTCAGCATTACCACATCTGTGCAATTAATTAGTGAAGAAGGATACTCAAAATAATGCATTGGCTTTGATAATTGTACTCTCTAAGTTTTGCTATCTTGGCGAACTCGAAATACGATCATGTTTGTGAACGCATGATAATAACGATGTGTCCCGACAGAGAAGAACGTCAGTTGCGCGTGAGAACAGCTATTGCTGGAAGTAAACAGTGAACATGCGCGTTTATTTCACAAGCGCCAACGCTTTTTTGTGTTTCTTTTTCACTGTATATACAGCCGACTTCAATTGTGAAGAAAGTTACCATGTGGTAGCCTTTGTCTGTGTGTTTTTCACTTTTCTTTTTGATCAGAGCCATGCTTCGTGTTTTTTTTAAACAATCAACCATGTACTATCCCGTCCAGACGAGCTTCCGTCAAACTTTGAAACTTCATCGGTAATCACATCACAATATTTATCCCTCTATCCGATCTTCCTTGCCCTAATCAGTGTTCAGTAGAATCCCACTGACGCAATTTTTTTCTTCAAGTAAACCACGAAAAAATACGTAATATGAGGAAATGGTATTAATTGAACATGGTTTAAAAAATAAGCTGAGCATGCATACTCCGTCAGCAACTCACATTCATTTTTTTTTACATTAAAGTAGCTGTTAATATTGTTACGTGCAATATGCATGAAGACATATTGCGCTACACTTTCTTCTCTTCACGGTCTAAAGCAGCTAATTCTACTGAAGCGTAAAATGCTGTAGTTTGCTCACTGAGCTCTGCATTACGAAACACTTCGGTGACATACCTCAGCAGTGCGGCCACGGCTTTCAGCGATCTTTTCGCCACGAAACCGTCACTGATGCGGCCTCAGCAGCCCTGCAACCACTACTCGTTAGAACACGAAACGAGATAGTATACCAAAAACTATAAAAACGAATGTAGAATTTCTAAATAAAGTAGCCACAATCTCCCTTCGCGGTGGTGATGTCCAATCTCGCACAAAAATGTGATCGTATTAGCAGCACGAAAATGTATTATTTCCAGAAGACGCCGGACGGGAAACCTATTATGCAAGATAATATCAACGAGATTATAATGTGCACAACCAGGCTAATCTAGTTTAGCCTCGCTGCTTTTACCATTTTCTTGTATTGCTTCCTATTTCTTCAGCTCAGCAGCTCCGTCAAGTAGTTTAACCAGATGATGGTGAAACCAGAAAAGCTGTTTTTGCTTAACTGCTACCATAGGCAGAACTTTTTTTTGGGGGGGGGAGGGGGGGCGGGGGGGTGGTACTGTACGTCATAGCGAAAAACATTTCGGGGGATGAGGGAGGAAAAGGGACCGTTGTGCCACTGCCTGGCTACGCCACAGGCTGCTACGTAGGTGTTGAATTCATGGATAAATCCTAGTTTCTCACTGAAATGTTTCTATTTCCTGCTGCTTGCTGTGGGCATTAAGAGCACTCGTTAGCCGAACTCATATTAGCCGCACCGGTGCAGCAATATGGAAGGAAGGAAGCAACAAAAGGGAGAAGGCAGGGAAAGGCATCCGGTTGGCTACCCTACACTGGGGGATTAGGGAAGGGGACAAGAAAGATGACAAAGAGGGAAGAGAAGGAAAAAAAAAGGAGAGACTGACAGTAATTTCACTGCAGCGTGTAGAACTCTACCGCATGTCAGAGGCGTCCACACAAACCCGTCTTTCTCAAGAAACACAAGAGGGCTTTCATTGCCTTGTGGGCTGTCGATGGATGTGGATGTTGCCGTAATAGCACCTGCACATAAAGAGGCCGATCATCCAGTCGCCCCATTGCGTTGGCAAGTACTTGTCTGTCCGAGGCAAATCGAAGACAGTGGCACAGCAGGTGTTCGATATTTTCATCGGTGCCCCAAACATCGCATGCCACACTGTCAGTCATACCAATTAACGTGGTATAAGCTTTCGTGAAAGCAACTCCCAGCAAAAGGCACTCCAATATATTGTCTGAAAGATTATGCGCACCGTACGTAGGCTGTTAAAAACCTAAAGGCCAACTCCGGCGCTTTTTTGAGGTCAATGAATCTCAATGAAGTTCACTGGGTACGTTCCTTCGCACATTTCTGTCATTTATGTCAAACTACAGGCAAGAGAGATGCGCTGGTTGTTCGCAAATGAATTTTAAAGATTGTCTCGAAAAGCTCACCGTCGCTCGCGAGAATTTTGGCAACACTGTCTGGGTGACGTCCTGTTTGGCATGTCAACAGGAGTGACGCAGCTGATGACATCGCCCCTTTGGCCGCTACAGCGTTTACTGTGCTTTGCACAAGGCGACGGCGGCGGTGTTTGTCACGGGTATATCACGGAAAAGCTTTCTTCCTTCCTCTGTGGTGTTTGGCCGGCGCTTCGCTGGTCTGGCTTTCACAATTTTCATACTTCGCGCCGCCGGGGCCAGTATGCGGCCTCCAGTTCTTACCGAATAGTACGTCATACGCTGACAGGACGCCAGGTTCGGTTTCGGTTTCGAGTTTGCATGTTTCTGCTTATTAAAATATTTTTGAATTTACTGAGCATTTCAGTTACTGGGCTCGCGACGAGGGTGTCTCAGGAATATAGAAACACCATTACCTTGGCATGGTCAAAAAATCGCCGGAGTTGGCCTTTAAGGAAGCTTCGCCCTAAGGTCGCCAAGTGCGAAGCTGGACAGCCTCCTTTCTTTCACTTCGATTTTCTTTCCTCCTCTCTGTCTGTCTTTCTTTTTCTACTACTCCGTCTTTCCCTGTTTTTTTTTCTCTCTTCATTTTTATTTTTTTTATTATTACATACTACAGACCCATAGGTCCAAGCAGGTGGGCAGTTACAAGAGGACATAGTTGAAACAATAGGTGCCATAAAGATTGTTTGGGGTGAGTGTTTTATACACTCATAGCGAACACAAGGAGCGACATGGCAAATTATTTCATAATAACGGATGTACCGGACAAATTGTTAATTACTGCTTCCTCGCTCTTTCTTCATTTCGTTCTCCTTTTTTTTAATATTGAGCCCATTTCTTCTCTTTCTCTTTCGTGCTAGCTTGCTCTTGCTTTTTCTTTTTATATTTCTTAGTTAAGCCAGGTGAAGAAGTTTTTGTTTTTTGCTGCTCATGATTACTGCATGACAACCAATGCGCCCGAATAACAAAAAAAAAGAAACCTCCTTAGCTCGAGTGCGCGCTCCATAGTCTACTAATGGAGCGTTACGGTGAGCGAATGACAACAGCATATACTACAGGCACACGGCAGCACACGACAACCCGGCCTCTTAATTGGTCCGCACTGGACATTTTCGAATCATAAAGCGTCAACACCTGCTTAAAATGTTGTGGCATTTCATGGTCGGAAGCGAACCAACCCCGCTCCATAGGCGGAGATACAACCAGACATTTGCGCTGTTATTGACTTTCTTTAAAATATAATTAAGGGCCTTAGAAATGACTGTGACCCAGGGAACGTTTGCACAGCGGCCGATTGCAACATCCTCAACGAAAAATCTCTCTCATGTGGCAATCGCATGGGTGTGTACCGAATCGGAGCACTGGTACACCTGATCGATCTGCTTCCCTACAAGCTCGCACTGAAAACCGAGCCCACGCTCTCCAGACTTGGCTTCAGGGCTGCGTACAAGTGAGCTTACTGTATATATTTTTTAGTTTTCAATCTTTGGAGATTCCGTAAGAAGACGCATGATGCTCTGGTGCATATTAGCTTTTTTTTGTTTTTCGGCTACGTTTAAGAAGCTCTGTAAGGAATGGTTTTTCTGTTTTTCTTTTCCGAAAGCTTACTTTCGCCCGAACACCACTATAGAAATCGAACGCATGAACAAAAGTAATTTTAAAAATTACCGAATAATCGAAGCCCTACCTTACGTTGCATGTGAACTAACACTGTACACCTACGCTTGTACCAAATACCGATATAACTTAATTCCCGGAATACATACACCTTGTATGCACGATGTACGCCTTACCTTGCGCAAGATGTTACGAAGCGAATTTTGAACTATGAGCCACTTTATACTAAGCCAGTGAGAGAAGATCCCCGAGTGACGTCAACATCGCTGTTTCAACATTATTTTGCCAACAATAGCACAAATGGTACCCCTATTTTTAACGCTTCAGCTGCAGTCGTGCCACTTCATTTGCGTCAGGCTTGGAGCCACATGCGCGCAAAAAAAAAAAAAGAACTTCAGACAGACGAGGCTTCCTCACCATAATTGCTTACTCAAAAACTGCTCAATTAGCAATATAGAAACAATATGCGCAATGTTCAACTTGCTCAATAAGTCCTCTTTGGACATTTTTAGCGAAGCAAATTAGCGAAACAAAAATGTGCGAAAGACGTACAAGAAATTAGCGAAACAAAAATGTGCTGAATTGATGTGTGCTCCTTCTAGAGCTCCATTAAGCATTATAATATTCCCCCTCACACCGTGTACAGTAGCAAACTGGCCGCAACCTAGGGAGCCTTTTGTGTTTGTGCTTTACACCATCATTCTCTTTGTGCGACAATAATGATTTTTAATGACACAGCCAGTGATGGCAAAAAAAAAGCACGGACGCAATACTTTTTTTTGCTGTATTTACCCTCCATGGTTGCGTAGTGGTTAGGCCACCGGACTGTTCCCACTATGGTTGCGGGGTCGAATCCGTGCGCCGCCGGCTGCATCTTGATAGAGGCAATATGCTGGAGGGCATTTTACGTGGACTTTGTTGCAAACTGAAGAACACCATATGGTCCCAAATCCTGAGCCCTCCCCTCATAGTCATATTGTCTTCGGGAAATGAAATTTCAAATATTATTGTTATAAAAGTAATAATTACTATATATATATATATATATATATATATATATATATATATATATATATATTGAAGCAAAGGAACTTACGCGCCATGTTTATGGTAAATGCCAAGTATAGAGATTTTTTCTTGTCGCCGTACTGCTTATCGTCAGCGCTCGAAGCAAGGCCTTGCTGGCCAAGCTCTCACCACAAGAGCCTCTAAAAGAACCCTGAAAATTGAGGATGCGGACAAGCGCGCAAGGAGCTCTGATTGCATTAGGCAAAGTGCGCTGACCTAAACAAAAGGAAGCATACTTCAAAATTAAAGCAAGCTAGAGAAACGAAATTAAATTAAATAAGAAGAACAACGCGGTGACGCTCACGGCAGGCTAAGAAACAGGCAGAGAATGGCGGGCGGGAGAGTTTCGCATGCTCGTCAAATCTATCATCATCTGCGCGCCAGGGTGCGAGGCGAGGAACAACCGCGCCGCTGCATGGACCGCCGCAATGCGCGCATTATAAAGCCGCCAAACAACGTTAGGCCTAATGCGAACCACGTGACACGGCTAACGACGTCTTTCCTGCAGGCATCGAGTCGCCGCCGGCAGCGCGGAAGGCGTTAGCCCCGTTGCTCTGCGTTGGCACGCTACGCGATATTTCTCTCCCACGTTCCCCTTTTCCTTCTTTTTTTTTCTTCTCTACAGTTCTCCTTTTTTTATTTTTTTCGACATGCTCCCCTTCTCCACCCTCGCTTCTCAGTGGCGATATAATACGCCGTTAATGTCCCCTTAACGGAGCGCATTGGCGGGCTATGACTGCGAGCACAGTGCTGTCGATATTCCTATAAACCGCCGTTCTCCGGTCTTCGTTTCTATACGCCCCCCCCCCCCCCCCTTGTTCTCTGCTCTGGCAAGGCTCACTACCTCTTCCATCCCCCCGCGGCCAGCGGAACTGTCTGCGGCTGGGAACGTTTTCGCGCCTCTATTGTGCGTCCATCGTTTTGTTGTTGCCTCGCTGGCGGCGGCACGTCAGGCCTCGCCGCCTCTTGAAGCCGGAAATGAGATAAACGGGCCGTTCACAGATAAGCCTTAAAAGACGAGACTAGTAAGTAGCGCTCAAAATGGGGGAAGCCACCTATACACCGATGATGACGGTGGCGTATCGCGCTGTCCTATATCAGAGCCCCGTTAGAGCCGGCAAAATGACGTCGGCTTATGGAGACGTTCGACTTTGCCGCATAGCATGTGCTTTCTTGCAGTGGGTACCAATTTTAGGGCGGGTGTCTATTCGGGCATGTACGGTATTCGCACAGCATACGATATTCGCCTGGTTTCGCCGATATTCGCCCATACTCGCCCTTACCTGGATGTTTTGGTTCCGATCGGTCGCGACAGGCTTTTTATCCGCGTCGTTGATCGAAGTGAACACGTGTCCCTGAGTGAGGAACGACTGCGTTTAACGCATGTATACCATCTTGCCAATGCTGGCGCCAGAACGCATATGGTCAATGCCTGTACAGAGCTCCGAGAGATTTGGCATTGCCGTTGAATACCTCACTAGGCCGCGTCCCGCTAACAAAATTGCAACTTAAACAACAAATCGTGAGGGATGCAACTTTTCGCTAAGCTAACTGATAATCCACACTACTTAGTCTAAACAGAGGAGAGGGTAATGGAGGCTTGGAAGTAATCAAAGATTATTCAACCATAAGTGTCGTTATGGTCAATGTTTCGATCTGGTAGACATTGTTTGTCATCTGGTGCTTCCATGAAAACAAGTGTTCTTGAGTAATTTAAGACCACAAAGGACTCATTCTACTTCCTTGAGTCACCTGATCTTCATGAACGTTTCTAAACTACCAGCGCTTGTTGTGTTCTCTGTGTTTGCATTAGTGGTTCGCTTGTTATGAACTCCTGTCTCTTTTTTATATTGCCTATTATTCCCCGTTTCTTCTCCAATAGTAGAGCAACAAACCGAGCAGATGCTTGGTTAGCCTCTATACATTTCCCCTTACTCTTTGCGTTTTTCTCCCTTTTCATTTTTTGTTTTGTTTCAAGACGTCTTATTACAGAGAAGGGTCATTCTAACTTCACATCTTTGAGCGGAATAAATAATGTTCACTGTATAAGAGATTATTTGTGTTTATGGCAGCATAAAACGACAGGAAAGTCTGCCCAATGAGCAAAGTGTTGCATATACGACTTTTGCACCGCTGACAGCACGCTTCTATGAAACCATACCGCTCAATACTAACTCCTGGACGAGTATAACGAGAGGCTGTCATTTACGGGTGTTAGTGCAGAACACGTGCTTTTATTATTGCCAAAGTCTTAGCTGCCTCATAACACCACGAAGTTTGACCGTTGGCATACCGCGGTGTCGGGTACGATTAGTGCGAGAGATCATAATCTCGAGGTGAAGTCACGATTACGTCAAACATTACCAAATTTTGTGACGTCAGTATGACGCCATCATTGCTTCACAGCCAAGTGATGTCACTCAAAGACTTCATCTCATAACATCGTAGCCTTGTCAAAGGTACTCCGATCACGGAGGCAATGCAAAAGCAGGTGAAGTGCCTGCGACCTTGGGGGCAGCGTGTAACTACGTCTAACGGGTTCTGAGAAGATTAATATGTCAGTAATATAACGTTAAAATAAGTAACACAGAACACGTGAAGCATGACGAAACTATCCACTTTTACAGTGACTAAACATGTAATACAAAATGCAGCGTAACAAATATGTGCCTAAAATAAAAAAAAGGTTTTACCTGTGTTATATTAAAGAAAGACACTTTTATGGAAGGACAGATTTTACCGGCGTCTATATACTGCTGCCTTGCAACTCCGCATAGGGAGGGTGAATGGGATTGAAAGATTTCAGAAGTTCATATAATAATGTAAAATCTCGAAGTATGCATAGCATAGACTGACTGAGAGCGTAACGAACCCAGCAACAGTTCCGTTAAAACAATGCTAGCATTGAAGCACTAAATACCGAGACCAAATGAAAACCTGGCAGCAGTGTTAAGCCTTGGAAAAGGGTGACGAGCTCTTGCGTAAACCCTACAAAAACCCCTTCCCAGTGTACTTGTCTTGACCGTGCCATTAAATAATCCCGTAAGCTCCGGTTTAAAAAAAGATTGGCTATTCAACTTTTTTGTTCTACGGGCTCTCTATTAAATTATTCCTGTGACATCTTAAGGACACCACTTCTACTTTCTAGAAATAGACATTAGACGAGCTTTGCCGCTACTTCTATTTCAACAACAACAAAAAAAAGGCAGATCCCACGCACAGTGGGAATCGATGTGAAAGGTTGTGCTGAATTCAAGGTGAGCACAACGTTAATGAGGTAGACAAAAATTCAGTCGTACATGACTTCCATGCCATGAATATCATATTTGCGCCTGGCATTCGGGTTCGTGCTCCATTCGCGTCATGTAATATTAAATTCGTCATATGTGAAGCTATGCCAAAACGGCCACGAGACCACCATGAGCATAGCATGTAGTCATGTTTTACGTCACGGAATACCATGATTATCATGATTAGACGTGTCATTTCATTTATTCGTCCATTCACGTCACATAATACCAAATTTGGAATATATGAAGCCAGCGAGAAAGCCTCGAATGCTTCATGAGCGTGGTGTTTAGTCATGTTATTGCATAACGTGCATGTCATGATTTCCCCGTTAGGGCCTGCCGCTTATGTTAGTCATCCAGTCATGTCATGTCATACCATTTTTGCAATATGTCACGTGAACAAAACCACCGCAAGAGCAGCAAGATCATGACATGTGAATATAGACACTCATGACATACCTACTTGTCATGCTTTTAATGTTATGACTAGTGACTTAGGCTCACCATGCTGTCATGTTATGTCATAACATTCTTGGTATAGATACCATTAACAAAACAGCCATTAACAAAACCATTAACAAAATGGTCAGAGGTAAAACGGACCGGACGGACGACAGACAGACAGACAGACAGACAGACAGACAGACAGACAGACAGACAGACAGACAGACAGACAGACAGACAGACAGACAGACAGACAGACAGACAGACAGACAGACAGATAGACAGACAGATAGATAGATAGATAGATAGATAGATAGATAGATAGATAGATAGATAGATAGATAGATAGATAGATAGATAGATAGATAGATAGATAGATAGATAGATAGATAGATAGATAGATAGATAGATAGATAGATAGATAGATAGATAGATAGATAGATAGATAGATAGATACGCTCAATGTCGCTGAAGTTCGCTAAGAAATGCTTCGCATATAAATAAATCAGGATAAGTTGGAATTACATTATAGATACACCGGCGTTTTTCTTGAAATGTCCACCGGTGGCCTAAACAAGAATAACTGTTAAAGGGTCCTGTAGAATAATTTAAACTAAAACTTAACGCCAATACAACAGAACATGGAACGGTGCAGTGCACCGGTTCGGCAACTTCACTGCGCTGTCGACTCTCCCCCTTCCCTTCCATTGCATTTGCCCGGCTCACGACGATCCCAAGGCCACACAGTAATACCATCTGCACATCGCGCCTCAGCCGTAGCGTGACCTCGCCAGAATATTGCACAACTTACCGCACGCAGCATGCGCAATGGTGACCGCCCTGCCAATGTGACAGCCATCCCGGGCAGTGCATCCATAAAGCGACAAAGGCGGGGGAGAAGTACTGTTTGCTTCGATGACCGACCACCACACAGCGCCAGTTGTTTTCAAATCCGTAGCTTGGATTAGCTGATATAATAAAAAGGAAAGCTATTGTGTAATTCTAGAAAATCAGTCTTGTCTGCTACGCGTTGCGAAAGTACCAGCTATTATTGTCTAGTCTTGAAGAATTGCGCCACGCCTCTTTCAAGTTCATCTACGATATCAAACTTTTTTGGACTTCAATTAGGCATAAAAGAGCTTAGAGAATGTCAAGTTTTAAACTTCGTGGTGATCTTGAGACCTTCTTTGATAACACAAACGCTACCCAAAAATTGAACAAAAAGAGCGCTACGAAACGCGCAATAGTTTCTCGTTGTTTGAATATTTGCAGCCGTTTCTACTTAATATACTATTTTCACATTTATAACGTAATATAAAGATTTATTGTCACTAGCTGTCACGTATATAACTGTATTACATGTTGTCAGTTTATTACATAGCCTAAGCGCACACGAACTATGGTGGATCGGCGGTGGTTATGACACGGTGCCGTTGAGCATAGGAGGCAGAGCTGAGTGAATTTTTTTGTGTGAAAAAAATTGAAACTTTTCTGCGTATATGGTCTCAAGTACACGTTAAAGCCACAGATGTGTGAAAATAATTAGGCAATGTCAAACTAAAAGGCACCAATTTAGTATACCTTGGTGTTTTCGATCACAATATCTTTAAATTGAGCTCCCAGCACGCGCATAATCATTGAGCGCTAGTGGTGCAAGTGGCAGGTACTGCTGTCACAGGTGTAGTCAATTAAGGCAAAAGAGATAAAGCGCGCTTCACACTTATTGTACGCTAAGAGTTTTAACTCTGAAAATCAAATTTAACATACCCATACAAGCAGCTTCTCATGCTATATGTTAGTGGGCTTCTTCTCAAAAAGAGTCCTACCGAGGAGAAGCACCCTCTACAGGTGGACTGGCAAATAAAGCGCAAGCATTCTTCGACAATAGTCCATCTGTAGTGCAACGCGTTTTATGTTTCATTAAAATTCATGAGATATGAGGTCATATATGACAAGTATAGGTCGAAAAAAAAGGGATCTTGCTCGGAATAACTCATAAAGTGGATTTTGCTTTGAGGGGTTTCTCGAAATCGGTCTCGCCAAATTTTCCCCCTGCCGAACTCACCCGGATGCACACTGACCAACATATTGAATTCCAGATCACCAAAATATTTCTGAGCCGTACTCGTTTACGGCCTGGCTCACAGCTTGACCTCAGTCTGAGTGAATCCGAGTGAGTCGGTTGATGAGTTAGTTTACCATTCCGTGATAAGCACATCGTATTAGTGCAGAAAAAAGCAGGACTCTTCAGGTGCCGCAGTGACAATAGCACATAGTAGGCGCACAAGAAAGCTTAGCGGTACAACTACTGGAGCACGTAACAGTACTTTAAAGCCAATGCAACAATAACTGCATTATACACTTGGCTTAACAAATAACCAAACCAGGGAGTCGGTGTATAAATGAAGTTGGGCAGCACAGTTGCAGAAGTAATTAGAAAAATCACACAGCCGGCACCTGAACTTATACTATACAGTAGAAGCAACAAACACCACCACCAGACAGTCAGCGTAGAATGTAGGCAGATATATATTATATACTATATTTGCTGCGACTGTTCGTACGATACAGGTTATCGTTGGGTGAGGTTCGTTATATATTGACTATTGTCGCGTAGGTTGGCTAAATAAATACTAGTGTCGGCTAGTTTTGGCTGATATTTACTTATTTATTCGACAATGCCGCCCATCTTACCAAAACATGGAGACTACATATTATGCTCGCTGAACAGATACAACATGTCAGGTGAAAAGAGAACTAGGTATATAACTGGAATGAAACTTTCTCGTTTTAGGAGCCGACAGTTCTGAAAATATCGCAGACATACAGACGAGAGCTTACTTTGAGAAGGAAGGAAGGAAGGAAAGAAAACAGGGGAAAAAGAACGGCAGGGAGGTTAGCCAGCCTATAGGCAGCCGGTTTGCTACCCTGCGCATGGGAGAGGGATGGGGGAGATGAATGATAGAGAGCAGAGAGCGAAGAGAGAAACACAGCACATTCGGCAGCACACACGCGCACACTCAGTCATAGACCAGTCTTGTCTTTCGCGGTGTCTTTCGCTGTTACAGTCGCTTGTTCAAGTCCGTGTCGCGTAGGAATTTCAACAGAGCTTTCGTCGCCTTCTGTTGCAATGTCTTCTCTCGGGAACTTGACAGAATAGTGTCCACAGACATTTGGCTGTTGTCGATGTGCGCAAAAGCGGACGCCAGTGACTGTCTCTGTATTTCATACAACGGACAGTCACACAGGATGTGGTGTAGCGTCTCTTCGCAATGACAGGCATCGCAGAGAGCGTTGTCGGCCAGTCCTATGACAAAGGAATAAGATTTTGTAAATGCCACTCCTAGCCATAAGCGATGAAGAAGGGTGGCTTCTCTTCGGTTGAGTCCGGTGGGCATGCGGAGAGTCATCAAAGGGGACAGGTGGTGTTGACGATTCGTATCGATGCTTGGTGGGCACCATAGTGAAAACGTGGTTTCACGCGCAAGTCGCCGAAGATTACTGGCTTACTGGCAGCATCGGTCCGCGAAAGTGGTATGGCTTCTTCTCGTGTTCCTTCAACGGCTGCCCGCGCGGCAGTATCGGCATGTTCATTCCCTATGATGCCGCAGTGATTTGGCAGCCATTGAAGCGTCACATGATGCCCTTTCTCGTGTGAAGTGTGGAGAAGGCATCGAATTTTGAAAACACGCTGTTCGTATGGCCCGCGACGCAGTGCTGAGAGCACAGATTGTAGGGCAGCCCTTGAGTCGCTGAAAATCGACCATTGTTGCGGTGGCTCCCGATTGACCACACGAAGTGCAGCCCGCAAAGCAGCTAGCTCCGCTGCTGTAGATGCCGTGGAGTGGTCAGTCCTAAAGCTGATGGTAACACCTCTTGCTGGGACAACTGCTGCCCCTGACGAAGACTGGCGGTTCGTGGAACCATCGGTGTATGCATGTGTGCTGTCTGAATATTTCTCGTGTAAAAGAAGTAGAGACAGTTGTTTCAGCACAGGCGACGATAGCTTAGATTTCCTCTGGATCCCTGGTAAACTAAGATGCACTGTGGGTCGAATAAGACACCAAGGCGGTATGGATGGTTTAGATGCAGGAGTGAAGCCCGAGGGAAGTTTATTGTTGTATTTCACAATCATTTTGGCGAACGATGCTTGGCGCCTCTCTGAAGGCAACAGTGCAAGGTGATGACAGGGAGCACGTGCGAAGTGTCTGATGTGTGTTTTCAGGACTTCTACAACAATGTGAGTTTGTATCGGATAGTCACCAGCAATTGCAATTGTTGCTTCCGTTGACGAACATCTGGGCAGACCGAGGCCCACTCTCGGCGCTTGGGCTTGTACTGCCTGTATAACACGAACATTGGCTTTGCAGGTGTTGCTAAGCACGGGCAAGCTATATCTGAGAAAACCGAGAAACAGGACTCTGTAGAGCTCCATCATTGCGTCTACTGACATCTTCCACGTTTTTCCTGCCAGGAACTTGAACAGTTATGAAATAGCGTTCAGGCGCTTCTTCGTATAGGTCACATGCGGACTCCAACAGAGGTCCCTATCAATAATGATGCCCAGACACCGGTGGGTTTTGGTGTAAGAAATCGGTCGCCCGCAAATTGAGATGACTAAAGGGCTCATTGCTTTGCGAGTGAAGGCCACCAGCGCGCATTTTTCTGGTGATAGCTGAGACCTTGTTTTAACAAGTAGTTGGCAATCATAGTTGCTGCTTTTTGAAGCCGGGAAGGTATCTGAGGACGTGTGACTGCCGAAGTCCAGACACAGGTGTCGTCTGCGTATATTGATATTTTAATGGTGCTTGGCAAGTATTCGGCAAGGGCAATTAGTGCAAGATTGACGCCGGGCTAAGAACTCCGCATTGAGGAACACCCCTGGAAGTATAGCGTCGCGTAGCTTGGCCATCTTCTGTTAACACAAAGAATGATCTTGCAGCCAGGTAACTCGAAATACACCGAAAGAATCGACCACCAAGGCCATCCACCGCAAGAGCACCCAAAATGGCTTCATGTAGTACATTATCATAAGCGCCTTTCACATCTAGAAACAGAGCTGCAGATAGTCGCTTACGGGATCTTTCGTGCTGAAAGTATGAAACTAGATCAACGACATTGTCAATAGAAGAGCGGTTGCGTCGGAAACCAGCCATTGAATTCGGATAAATCTTGTAGTATTTAAGATACCACTCCAGGCGGCCTAGTATCATCCATTCCGTTATCTTCCCTACGCAGCTGGCCAGTGATATTGGGCGGTATGAGGTGAGTTCGAGTGGGGATTTGCCCTGCTTCAAGATGGGTAACAAGCGGCTTACTTTCCAGTTATCAGGAGCATTGCCATCCTGCCACGAGATGTTGTAGAGGCTCGACAGTTCTCTTCTTGCACCTTCCCCAAGGTTGCACAAGGCTCGGTACGGAATACCATCTGGGCCCGAAGAAGTTGAACGCCTGCAGAGAGCTAGTGCCGCCTCGAGCTCGTCCATTGTAAAAGGGAGGTCTATGTGGTAGTCTCGGGAACGGGGGACGTCACCTCTCAGGAACGGGGGACGTCACTGGAGAATCTGGACGAGTGGCTTGGTTGGCGATCTGCGCACAGAAATCTTCTGCGACATCGATGTCTTGCCTCCTTTGAAATAGCGCGAGCGCTTTGAATGGAAAGCGCTGTTCCGTAGGGTGACACAGACCTTGCACCGTTTTTCAAATGTTTGAAAGTGGCTTGCGAGGGGCTAGTGACTGGCAAAACGTTGTCCATCGTTCCGACGCTAATCTATCCATGCGACGCCAAATCTTCTTTTGCATCCTCCTGGCTGCCCTAAGATCGTGAATTGATTTTGTACGCCGATACCGACGCTCAGCCCGGCGTCGCAGTGCTCGGAGTCGCCCCAACTCTATATCAAAGTCGTTTCGTGTGGAAGATATCGTCACCATGCGAGTGGCGTTCTGCATTGTGCTCCTAATTGTTTGCTCTAACCCAGATCGTAGGCCATCGCTGCAAGCATCTTCCATGTCAGATTTGAAGTTGGTCCATTGGACTGCTCGAATGGTCATCCATGGACCATAACTAGACAAGCCTTTGATGTTAAGGTAGATTGAATGTGATCACTTCCTCGTGTCTCAACATCTGGAAACCGCTTGACGTATCTCGAGAGGGAGTTGGAGACAAAGGCAAGGTCGAGACAGCTGCCGTATGTCACCCCTCGAAGAAAAGGGGGGCTGCCGTCGTTCAGGAGAGTAAGGCCATAGTTGTATGCGATGTTTGCTAACCTGCGTCCTTTTGCATTTGTCCGCGTACTTCCCCGTGCGTGATTGTGCGCATTGAAATCACCTATGTTGACCCGTGGTGCAGGACACACTCTCAAAATATCCGCTAATCTCTGGAAATCGAGATTATTCGACGGCGATATATAAACGCCTATGAGAGTTACCTTGAGACTTTTGTCAACTTGTGTCTTGAACAAAAGAAACCGTGCAGTAGGGAATTGGCGAATGTGTAATAATTCAATGTCAGAAAACATATGCTAGGTACATACATACAATATGTCATGTGGAGTGCAAATGAAGCCAAGCATGAAACTTGTTTTTTTTTTTTCGCAGAGTGGTGGAAACGCTAGAAAAGTATACGTTAACAGGAAGTCTCGAAATCTCACAGACATGAAGAAAAACCGACTGGCATTCAAAAATATAGCAAACTATGGCTTGTTACAGTTTATGACTTACTTTTTTTCTAGTTCTCAGTGAAAATAAACCAGCTAAAATTATTTTGTGCTTACTCTTTCACAAAAAATCTTGACACTGCAGCTGCATTAAGGTTCGAACTACACATCGAGCCATCTTCACGTATTTTCAGTAACACTGCTGTCAAACAAGGATGTCTTCTTAGAACATACTGCATTTTGCCTGTATATTTTTTGATGTTGTAGCATGTTTTGAGAGCATTACACGGACACTGACACTGAAAGAGATTATATTCTTTCGCAAAAGTTACCGAGAACCACGCCCGCGCTAAGCTTACGACCAGGATCTCAGCATTCAGAATGTCCGCCGCAAGTTTTATGAATCTCGGTCCGACCACCACTTACCCACGTTTATAAATGGCGCGACATTTTAAACATAGCGGAGACGAAACAAAAAGGAGTTGAAGGCACGTGCACGTTCGTAAGCAATGTCAGAGTAAGGAAAATCAATCGTGCTGGAAAGGAAAGAAAAGTGACACCATATCCACGATGTGAATGATGATGAGTGGGCGAAGCTCCGGAGGTAAACCTGGTAAACCATGAATTCTCCGTAGATTTTGCCCACTCGATTTTATTACAACGCTCCCCCCAGCGTACGTTGCCGCACAAAATCGAACGATTGCCTTCCACAAATGACACGCGCCACATGTCACATCATTCCTATTTTATAACATCTCACATCTTTCATTAGCAACTACAAGTACCGCCGTCTAGTTTATAACATCTTGCATCTATTCATCATCAGCTACAAGTACCGCCATCTATTGAACAGTGCAAGAACTAAACGAGATGGCTACATACAGGGTACGGTACCGCCATCTAGTGAACACTGTAAGAACTAAACGAGAGGTGGCTACATACATGGGACGCACAGCCCACGCCTTAAGGAGCTTCGCCCCTAAAATTCAATTCTAAGAACACTGCGGAATAAACCAAACAAGGAAGGCGCCCAGGCATAGCGACAAAAATTTCTGAAAAATGAGCCTAGCCTAGCTAAAATAACTTACAAACACATTCGTCAATGCAAAACATGAAAATTCCATGTTTAGGCATTTTCCAACGACTGGCCATAGAAAACAAAAGTTTGGAGCTACATGAAAATTAGTATAAGCACAGACAGAGACCGTTTGTGCTGATGAAACAATCTTTTTTTCAGCAAACCAAATAGTGACTGCCAGGTTTTACGTTTCATCCGTTTTTAAAAAACTGTCGGTTAACGCAGGTTTTAGAGAACACTGTTCCGAATTGACCGGTCCCACTCACTTAAACCTACAGCAGCCGCGAGCTAGTAGAGTGCAGGACGCATGGAGGAGACACGCTTCAAGAGATGTGAGCATGCTGCTCCTCTTTATTTGCATCTGATCGCTTGTCTCACTGTAAAGAAAGAACAAAAAATGTCCTAAAATAAAAAATAGAGCCAGCTGAAAGGAAAAGAGTGAAAGTTAGCAAAAAAAAAAGGTGTCAAGCTTCCTCGATAAAATAGCTCGCAAGGTGAGGGAGTCCACGCCACTCTCGGCTGTCTCACCTCGGCGCTCTGCATTATTTACGCATTCGGCGCTTGCCCCTGGTTATTCGCAGACGTTTTTTTCTTCTTTTCGTATAGGTCCCAGCGCCGCGCGCTATGTGGCGACAAAACGCGGGAGCATTTAGACGGCCGAGCTACAGCCTAAAGGTGGCGACAGAATGCACGAACTTCAAGCCAGCATTGGCGCACTTACACAATGACTGCATCTTTTGCGCGTGCGTTAGCGTGCGCGAGTTTCATTTATATAGAAGTGTACCAGACATAGAGGTGGATTTGAAGAACAAATATGCATGTCTGAGTGTGTCAGCTTTGTCAGAAGTGTGCGCAGAGGGCGAAGTATATATGCAACTGCTATATGCATGCTAGATGCACTTTCTTCACTTCAGTTGTGTCTTGTTTCTTCTTTAGCGGAAAAGAAGGCAGGTGAGCCCTGCTTCTTACGAGCTGGGACAGAGACAAAGTTACGTGGCTTATTCTCTGGGCCTATGCTCATTTCCTTCTTGAAGTATTCAAAGACGCCTCTTGATGCATACGTTGTTTATTAACTCGCCCCTTGCATCATGCTAGCTGCGACACATACTTCAGATCTCTGAGCGTTTCTTCTAAACTCGGCGTTTACTCGACTGAACACTTGGCTGACCTTTAGGCCTTGTCTGGACATTTGGCAAGATGATGTTAACGAATGCTTTTATTTTGGTTAAATTCAGTGTTGCTGGTTGAAGGGTTTTTTTGTTCGAAGCAGTTTTGAAACTCTTATATAGGGCTGACCGACTTCTGAAAAAATGATACGCTGGTTACTAGTGCTTCTGTAAATAAAAGGTTAAGCAAATACGTAGCATAAGGTATGAGCGAAAACGCCGAATTTTCGCAGGGATCTGAATCCTGAGCGTGTGTTTTGCAAGTGTTGCTGCTTTCTGATATTAAACGCGGAAAACTTCCTTGGTAGTGATCAAGTTTCCATACGTGGAAGTTTGTTGACTGCTAGTTCAAAGATCTCTACAGTTAAACAAACAAGCAAGCAAACGAACAAACAAAAAACCTGTAAACCAAACAAACAAAGAATGAAAGAAAATGTCATGAGAACTTGTAGTCATCATGCAGGTTTTCAGCCAGGTTACAGTAGCAGCCAGGTTTCGGTGCATTCGTCTCATTCTACTATCAAAAATAAAGCGCATTTCGGTTAATCTGATCGCGCTGACACTTTCAGTACGAGAACACTAATTCAACAAAAGAATATCAGATTGAATACTACTCGCTTGCTGGCATTGGGACACTGGAGGATAATAATATTCACCTTAAAGGACTGAGCACCATTCCCGGTACCACACTCTATATTCGACTTTTAACTCAGAGATTAAGTGTCACAACCGAGGCATCATTATCACACACGCCTTATTATGGAAGGCTAATCTTGACCACTTCGATTTTCTTGACACGTACGTAAAGCGAAGTGAAGTGAAGTAACGCATGCATTTGGGATGGTTGGTTCATGAATACGAGTGCAAAACTGGGCTAAAAAGACAGTGCAGGAAATAAAAAACGAGATTAAGGTGCCGTGATTTTGTGTCCTTTATTCTTATGCCATACTTTAGCGCCATTTTTCTCTCGTAAGGCTATAGTGTGCTAGGGTGCCTACGCATTTTGCCTTATTCGAAGCGCGACCTGCGCAGCCCGAATCGAGTCTTTGTCCTCGAACTCAGACACCATATACACCTTAGACTCTGGTTGCATTTAGCCCTCAAGAAAGGCACTGCGTAATGTAGTAGCAACGCATGCCCATGACCTTTGATTGTCAACGTCATTATCATGCGTGATAGAGACAATGTAAAAGTTTGAAAGTACTTTAGACGCTGCTTCGCATCATACAAAACAACGAACACACATCTAATACACGTATACACAGAGTACGGCGCTTTGAGGGCGAGTCTATACGGCAAACAAAAATTGCTTCTACAAAGCTTTTCGTTAGCGTGTTCTAAACGGGATCGCTTATGCAAACTACAATCATCTGAACGTAGTCTCTATTGTTGAGAATTAGGCCCGCTATCCCGCAGTTGGTCGCATTGCGCCTACTACAAAATCACTTGGTATGTCTGAAAATTTAGCGTTGCGACATTCTTTTGCAAAAATAAAGAAACGCATTTTTTTTTCAAACAGGACGAAATGATCCGGGTGGCTTCATGGATAAAGCACTCTTTTTTTCGTGTCTCTGAAATGCAATCATCGAGCGTTAGGACAACAAAAAAATAGGGGGGAGGGGGAGGAGAAAACATGTTTATCAATCGCGAAATCACTGTGAACTCTAAATGATTTCCAATGGACTTTTTTATTTTTAATGTGTAAGACAAAAAAAGCTCACGACTAAGCGTCTATGCGGACGCGGTCCCAGTTGATAGGTATTGAACGCGGTGTGTAATTAGACGCGAAAACGCTCGGTTCCAGTGCTGTCTGCTTGTTGGGTGCGCCGCAGCTTCATCCCCTTCGTATCCCTACCATTGTACCATGACAACGCTTGCATTTAAGCAAAAGACTCGTGAGGCAAAGCGCGCACGCGCGTAGCCGACGTCCGCGCGCAACGAAAATCTCCGCCGCTGTTTGTCATTACGACGACCAATCGACCAGCGTTCAACTCGACCCAAATAACGCATACGTTTGCTCCGTATCTCGCCCACATTAGTCGATCTTTTTTTCGTGCGTGTACACACGCACACACACACTCTTTCTCTCTCTAGCTATCTTTGCTTTTCCACTTCCCGGGTGCACGTGCGGCTCTATGCGTAGCGCGAATACAAATGAAACCACCAGATTGCCAAAGAACAAGAAAATATACGGGGCGGGGGGGACGCTTGCAATGCGAAAGAAGAAAGCTGTTTGCGCATGCACGAATGTTTCATACCCAGCTAGCCACGCGCGGGGCACGCAAAAAAAACAAAAAATCTACGAGGAACACGCGGGTATCACAAAGCGCATTGACTGCGCGGCCAGACTACATTTCGGCAGGCAGAGAGGCGCGCTTCGTGGCGATGTTCTTCTATCTGGTCGCGCAACCACCACTGGCCATTGAGGCAGTGGTGGGGGCGGAAGGGTGGGTGATCTATAGGCATCGATTCCGATAGCCGCTTGCGGTCGCCGTCGGCTTTTTGTTTCGCGTAAGTGACCAGCGCCGGCGGGCCGCAATGACCACTGCGTGTGTGTGTGTCAATAGGGTGGGGATCGAGAGTGAAGCGACGGTTGGAGCAAGACGAGAGAGAGAGAAAAGATAAAGAAAAGGAAGAAAAAGCATTAGCGGCCCGCCGCTAGGGCAGCTTTCAAATTTCACCCCGGTCCGCGGGTTTGCCGTCGGAGGCGACAGCTCCAATTAATAATGTAATATCAGGCAGCTGTGGTGAAAGAGTAAGAAAGAAAAGAACAGAAAGCCGACATGTCCGCGCAGTCGATCGAATGAAAGAAGGATATCGGGGTCAAAGCTTTATTTCGGGCGACGTTCCTTATGCCGCTAGCGAGACTAAATAATAAAAAGTAAGCTGGGAATGAGAGAAGAAAAGGTTTTGGAACAGATGGTATTGACAGGCTTTGTAATTACGTCTGCTCATTTGCTTGCTTCCTCCGCCCCCCCCTCTCCCTCAAAATTTTTGTCAAAGCCAAGAGCGAGGATTATCTGTGAAACTCCAGCCATAAATTAATGAAAAAGAGAATACGTACTTGGCAAAACGTACATCGTAGCTCGGTTGGCCGCGTGACAAGTTGAAAGTGCAAAATGACACTGAGTGAAACTTAGTTATGGTTTTCTAGAGAAAGCGAGAATCGCGTCCCGCATTGGTGGTCATCGCTATCTTGACGTGAAGAAACCTTATTAGGACTAATATTTGAGTGAGTAAAGCTGAAATACGTAGCATGACGGTGGCACGAAACACGCAACCGTCGCTGCCATGCGTAGTGAATTTGTTTTTTTTTTTGTTTTTGGTTGATAAGAATACAGAGTGAGTTCAGCGTCTTCTCTTATTGTTTTGTTTTTCTTTGTCTTTCAGCCTGATTCATGCGTAAGTTTCAGTAAGAACTGATTATTTTGGTCATGTCTTACTCGAGCGAAGCTTGAAGTCATTTTGAAAAGCATTGCTTTCTTCCAGTCGTTCTTTGCGTAGTGCCACATTA
This sequence comes from Rhipicephalus microplus, assembly GCF_013339725.1. Classification (NCBI taxonomy): domain Eukaryota; kingdom Metazoa; phylum Arthropoda; class Arachnida; order Ixodida; family Ixodidae; genus Rhipicephalus; species Rhipicephalus microplus. Next base: position 115,283,030 of record NC_051170.1, on the reverse strand, counting down.
TGTGTTATTTGACGGCTGTTCCGCAATCGAACTAATTCTTTATTTCGAAAAAAAATCGAAACACAGTGTTTACAATTCAATTGTTTTTTTACCGCATCGCTTCTGCCCCTTGCACACGGCTGCCTTAGCCACGAATTTCAGAACGACACAATTTTTCCTGTTCAGAACAATGCGAAACCACATACCAAGCATGAAATGCTTCTTCGATCTCATTCAACGCGGCTTCGCGAAGGAAATTGAAGATGTAGCGAAACTAATCACGCTACCCGAACAAAAGTCAATAGAAGCCGAGCTAAAGCCACTTGAATCTAGAGAAAGTCGTGGGTTCACCAAACAACAAATAAGGCCTCGCTTCCCCGTCGGCACAGGGCCCGAAAGCGGTGCTACTGAAAATAAACTTATGCTCCAATCAAGCAAGCAAACGAACAAACAGATGTTTTAGCAAACAAGCACCGGTTCAATCAACAAACTTTCGGGGAACGCGGGATTCTGGAGAATTTGCGCTCAGCCTGGCTGCCTGTATCCTCTCAATTGTTGATATTAACGTTCATGAAATACTATCGAGAACAGCACGAAATCAGTCTGTCTCACGCACTACACTATGAAGCAAACAACACTCCTCTTTTTGTCTATACAGGTCATTGGTTCCCATGACACGCCTTACGTTGATGAGTGCATCGAAGCTCACAAGCTCTGGTATTGTGAAATGCGCAGATTAAATCGCTCAGTTAGCTTTGTAGTGCCGGAGAAGACCGCCCTGAAGTGTGCTTGTTCTGATTGCAAAGAATATCATCTCAGATTTTATTGGTGTATGTAACGCAACCAATACTGCTTGCCGTCCGGGTGGCACATTTTCCGACTATTTTGATGCGGTACTTCATTACAATGAGATTTGTAAAGAAATGTTTCCAAATATTACCACAATACCACGGACCTTGATCTTTGCACCACAACGAGCTTGATCTGGGCGAATGGGTTTATGCTGACTTTCGTATAGGTACAGCGCAACTGTACGAAGATACATTGTTTCCTTTCCTGTCTTTCTTTTCTTCCTTTAAATGTATATTCCTTTGACTGTCGTTATGATATTCAAACGTTAATAAGTGCTGACAAAACTACGCATAAAAGGAACTGTACACGGTCCGTAATTAATGTCGAAAGACACCTGGGAATGTCTCATTGTGCACGCCTTCTCAGCCGTGAGTGCCACTTTGTGCCCCTGCAACAACCCTTACCGGTATACATGGCATGGTTCCCGTAGGCTTTCCTGTTCAGGCCAAATGTTTTCGTGCCTGAATGTTCAAACTCAACGCTAAACTTAAGTGTAGACGTTCACTTTGGTCATGCCGCAACACCACCACGAAATGGCGGTGCCCGCTGAAATGTGTACCAACACTGTTCAATATTGACTGATCGCGCAGTGGTTTAAAGCCGAAAGTTCCGACTCCCCCCCCCCCCCCCCCCCCCCCCCCCCCCCTGCTACCCCGCTAGCGATATTCCAATCGACAGCACACGCACCAAGCACCAAGACTTGTCTCTTCAGTTTCAGGACAGGTCCACGATATCAAATAGGCCTTGTTCTTACGTAAGCTATTCGTGATTGCGTCACTCCAAATGTCGATATCACAACAGCCAGAATGCCAGGTTGAATATAAAAAAAAACACTGATTAGCCGGAAGATAACGCAAACTGTCCGACAAACAGATTTGCGCGATTGACTGACGTAACTCGGGTAAGAAAAATGTTAAGACAGGCATTGAAAAAAATAACTGAAGGTTGTTCAATATTTGAAAAGGGAAAGCTACAGTCATGAGACCCGTTCTTGAGTTAGGCAAGCGCTGTAAACTTTTAGTGAGCCGGACAAGCTCTCATCACTGCGATCGCCTTCGTCATCGCTGGAATACGTGATGCGAAACGCGAATGTCAATCGGAACGGCCGAGTAGCTCAACTACGACGTCGCAAGAAGAGGGAGCCCCTGGCGACGGTGACAGCGCATATTCATGACGTAGCGCTGTGACTGGGCGGCCGCACGCTCTAAATTAGGCTCACTGTCGCGGGGCATTTCCCGCGCGGCTTATATCGTTACGGCCGTCACTCGCGATCTCCGCAAAGTGCCGGAGGCACTCAGCGAAAAAAACGCGCCAGTCTCTGAGGCAGGCCTGTGCAGTGCATGGTAATGAACGAAAGGCGGTGCAGCGTGGCGTGTAGCATAATCTGGCGCGCACCTGCGCAGTCACGTGGAATCGAGCATGTGCGAGGTTAATTTCGAGAGAAGAGAGCGGCTGCCTTGAGATACCATCGTCTTAGCCTCGCGACAACGTGATTGAATATGCTAAGATGAAGACTCGAAGACAGAAACAAAAAAAGTAGAAAAGCAAAGTTTAAACAAAGATGTTATATATGTGAAAAAAAAAGGATTCGATATTTCCATTTAGGCATGATGTATTTACGTAATACCTTTACATCAGATATGATTTGAAGAGTGGCGTGCCAAGCTTGCGAAACAACCCCGTTGCCATAGCGCAGCGTGAATTGTTGAAACAGTGAATAAGTATTATAATAAGTAAAGGAATTCATTTATGCGCTTGAGCATGTTCCACATGAAAAGTTAGGAGACAGTGGGAAACAAGAAAAGGGAATCGATTGTTGAAAAAAAAATAGAGAACGCAAGAAATAAGAAATAAAAATTTCTCCACGCAAAAGCTTATAGAGCTCCGAACTCACTCGCTGCAAACGCTGGAGTTACTTTTGCAAGTTTCCTTGAAGCCAGAAAAATTGCTCAACGTATCTGCGTGAATACATATCTACACAACCCTGCACATGATGCTTTTAAAGCAAGCACCACGTCTCAACTGCAGCGATGGGCTCTCGTCATCGTTCACGTCATCATCATCGGTGAGCGCTTAGTTTAGTACAAAAAAAAAACAGTACGGACACTTCAGACAGAGATATTAGAGTGAACACCACGCTCATGTTTAAATAACGTTAATCGCCATTGCAAATTTATATTTTATATCCTAATATTCGTTATGAAAATTTTATGTCACACATTTAGGTGATTTAACGTGTTTCAGTTATTTCGTGTGTTGGCAACAATGTACAGCTGTGGCCAGGCATTTGAGTAGAGCACGCGAGCAGCCAGTTTTTCCTCTGAAAGACGAAACCTTGAGGCAGTACCCCATGCTATGACTTGGTGAGCCTCACAACTAGGTCACGCATGCTCCTGATACACCACTTCAGAGCATGTGTTGTATTGTAGTAACAGTCCGACAACAGTGTGAACAGCGATGGCACACGTTTACTACAATACAACCACGTGTTACGTTTGGCCCGGCATATCGTCGTAGCAGACGTAATTGTGTGTGTTCCAGGCAGTGCGCTGTGGTCGGATCACAACGAACTCCAAATGTTAAATATCTCGTATAAATATCTTGGGCTTAACATTACTAACAATCTGTCCTGGCAGAAACACGTCAAATACGTCACTAATAATGCTGACCGCATGCTCGGATACATGCAACGAAACTTTTTTTCCGTACCCATGTCAGCGAAACTAAACCTTTACAAAACGTTAGTACGCTCTAAACTGGAATACGCATGCGCCATCTGGGATCCCGGTCAAGTAACCCGAACTCTCACTCTAGAAGCCGTTCAAAACCGCGCAGCCCGTTTCATTTTGTGCAATTATTCGCGTCATGCCAGCGTCACAGCCATGAAAAAAACTCTGAACCTAACCGACTTATCGTTCCGTCGAAAATGCTCTCGCCTCTCTCTTTTTCATAAAATTTATCATTACAATCCATCTTTAAAAGAGAGCCTTCTCTCTTCCCCCTCTTACATTTCACCTCGTTTCGATCATTGCTTTAAAGTAGGTGTGCCATTTTGCCGAACAAACCACTACAGTGATTCCTTCATTCCCAGAACAAGCAAAGACTGGAACCTCCTTTCCGCTGCCACCGCATCCCTCATCGACCCTGCAAACTTCAAACTCTCCATTTTGCAGCAATTGTAACATTTCGCTTACTTTTTGTTGTATAACCCCCACTCATTTCTGTAAAGCCTTCGGGCATGGAAAGTATTCAAATAAATAAATAAAAAACTCGAAGAAAGCTTCGCGAAACAACCCTTTTGTTGAGACGGATTGAACAGCGTGAGACGGCGGCACTCTTGCAGTTCCCATGAAGTCAACCTCTCGACTCGGCTATTGTCGCCTGCGCGAGGTCGTTGCAAAGCACTGACACTTGGAAGCGTGGGAAGACGTCCCAGCAGCCGTTCTCCGGAATCAAGCACTTGAACTGCCGTGTTCGAGAGGGTTTGGAAATCTGTAGCTGAAAGCAGCCATGGACCGCGGCTGACGTTCGTGTCAGCGTCCGTCTTCTTCCCAGAGAAGCTCAACTTTCTCCCTCCACGGCACTCTACCTCCTCGCCCTGCGATGCCTTCAAGGCGTGTGCCGGGAGTGCCATTGTATGATGCCTTCGTGATAACCTTTGGAAATTCTCACCCACGTTCTTATTCTCACTAGTGGCCCAATTTCTGCATCTTCTTCAGTGGGTGGACCACTGAGACTTCACGCCACCAGATTCGTGGCAGCAGTGGTCACCGCCTTTTTCGGACTGCCGTGTGAGGAATCAACGGCCTATTAAAACCGAAGCATTTTGTCAACGATCAATGAATGTCTGCTGAATTTCTGTAGAGTTTCATCTTTCTCATCATGCAAATAAACCTTCGTTATATCTCAGCGAACACGTCTTCTCACTGGCAAAAATCGGCTATGCGGACGAAGGGAGCCAGCTACCGTAAAGAAACCCGCCGTACCTGCCATCATCCACCTCGAGCCCCTAAAACGCGATAAACCAAGTCGCCCAAATCGAGCTTTCGTCAGAGCCCAAAACTGCCTTGAGGTTTGGAGCCACCCAGCAAACACCAGCTGCTTGCGTGTGCGACATAGATGTGGCCGCGGCTCTGCATGGTGCTTATGCGTGGCCGATAGGTTTAGTAGGGGAATTTTTTTTTGCGAGAGGCTCAATTCTGCGTTAGATATGACTAATTGAATTTAACAGAAAAATGGGACACGGAAAGCAAAGTGGTCATTATTTTTAGACTGTGATGGTAGTGCAATAACTTAGACGCAAACTTGAACGAAACAAGGGGGACCGAAAATCAGCCTATACTTTAGTGGTATTTAAATTCACAGCCTACGAATTGCCTCGCACATCATATTCTCAATTTTTCATACGCGATCAATTGCACCATAACTTTGCTACACTACAGTGAAAAAAAAATGTTCGCCAGACGATTGCCTATAATTGTCCATTGGAATCATTTCGGTAATCAGAAATTCGTAGTGTTTAACATCCCAAAACCACGATGCGAGCTTGAAGGATGTCGTGATAAAAGGCTCCGGAAATTTCGACTGCTGGCGGTTCTTTAACGTACACCTAAATTGAAGTGCACGGGCAATGCCTCCCTTGTTTCTCTCAGTGCCAGTATGCAAACGCGTGCTTAACAACGGAAGCCGTCGGTACGCTTTAGCTCAGGGAATGGTCGTGACGTGAGGCTACATGATGGGATGCGCTGCTTGCATCACACGTGCTTCCGAGTGCTTCACCCCGGAGATGAGATAAACGTGCTTCCCACATAAATATCGGAAGTTTGTAAGATTTCTTCCTTCGGGCTTCTATTTTTGTGGCTCGAAGCAAAGCCGCCGCCGCTGCATCACGGTGCAGCTTATGTAGTATATAGCGTAATCAGCATTGCAGTGACGCTTGCCCATTGGTGGCTCGCATTTATCGCCGCGAACGGCGACACCGGCTTTCGAAGTGACTTTGAAAAGAGGAAATATGAAGAAATAAACGCAGTTCCGCTACTGTCTCTCTCGAAGGGGGCACCTCCACGGTTCAGCGCAGGGAATGGGGGAAGGGGAATTAAAGAGACAGAAGAAAGGGGGTAAGAAAAGGGTAGTGAAAGGCATTCGATCACTCGCAACGCGCACGCGCGTAAGAAACCAAATGCAGCACACACAATCTATCTCAAAACACCGTATATTTCGGAGAGCAAGCCTGGCCGCCAACGCAGTGAACACGAGAAATGGAAGACGCCACTCCCCGGACCTGTATGCAACTGAACAAAAAATTACCTCATATGATTTCTGTCGTGAGGCACTGCAAGAGTAGCTCCCTCCCACATGACTGCACCCGCGAAGGCTAGGCAATGAGCGAAAGCAGGGAGGGACCACAGGAGAAGGGGGAGAGTGCCTGTATTGGCGCATCTGGCAGGCATTGATAAAATAGAGGCACTGGCCGTAGGCATTTTCTTCTACATCGAAAATACAGTAGACACGACTGGGATTAGACCCCGCGACCTGCGAGTCAGCAATTGAGCCCTTTAGCGTCTAGACCACCATGACAAGTAACTAATTCAACTGTGTCCAGGCTTGCCTAAAGGAATTTCCGGCTGACGGAGAATACTTCGTTGCCCTCCCGGTATTGGTCATGGGAATACCCATCGGTACTAGCCTTTCCCTCATCGCGAAACTAGAACACACAAAAAAGAATAAAATATTATTACCAAGCCCACAAAATATCGCGAAAACTGCTTACCATTCCGGTAACTGGCACACGGGTCTTTGTTCGTCCTTCCACAGTTGCTCTGCCTTAAGCTACATGCGGGAATAGCCTGTCTGGGTATCGAAATAATGGAAGCGGGTTACCACAAGAATCGTGGTCATGAAGGCGTCGTTCATTACGTCGTTTGCAACGCCTCAGACTTCCAGCGAAGTATTGAGCTAATTCAGTCTATCGCTACATTTTTCTCAACTTTCAGGTGACCTGACTGTTGCCGCTATCATAACAACTCGCACCACTCTTTGAGAACTTAGCTATTTTGTTGTCCTTTAGTTTTGCTACGAGTCATATGATTTTAATGCTGTTTGCGGGAAAACATTTGGGAGGGATGAAAATTAATTGGCCCGTCTCGTTTTTTTTTTTGATGTGCAAAGCATCAGGTGCAGTTTTTGCAAGTTTGGGTTAGTTGTAGTGCCTCATATCAAAATGAGAAGGTAATACATGAATAGAAAAATGACTGATCAAATAAGAGCTTACTCTGTGCGGCAGTACCGTTTTGCTATAGACTCTACACCATACCCACTATGCGCGACAATTGATTCAACAGACTGTCAATATGTTCGTTTCAAAGCATATTGCTTGAAAATGCTAAGGCGAAAGCTTTAATATATGACCTGCTCACACACGTGTATGTGGTGATGCTCGTGAATGAGGGCCTCTGCTTTTCTACCATTGGTGCACTCTGGGTCTTGGCCAGGTATCTGAATATCGTCACAGCTTTAGAGCAAGAGTTGTTTTTTCATTAGATACTATAGCGAGTCGTATTAGCGTTCCCTGTGCAAGAAACGGCGGCGCAAGAAAGCGCCGGGTGCCATATCCATCGACAATCACGTTTCAATCTCAGAGCCCTCACTGTACGTATGTACGCAAATTCCTCTAGGATATGCCACTGTTTTCCTACAAGGAATTAAAAAAAAACGCTGCTAGAGATATCGTTGTTGTGAGGGACACCTGAAGTCGCGGTTTTCCTAACATAATAAAGGATGTTCTTTGGAGCTAAACAAAGTTCGAAGACCATTTCTCAGTTTCTGACTCAACTGGCAAGTAACCCTACCGCCACTACCACCAATACGCCGGAACACGCCGCTCTCGCGCAATCGACATCGGGATAAGCGAAGCGAACATGTCCGAAGTGGCTCTGCGAATCAAACACTACGAAGCGGCAGCGCGCGCGTGCTCCCAACAATGGGTTGGCGCCGAGGCCTGCCGACGAGCAAACATCATCGTTCGCTGCGTCTCAATAGATCATCGCCGAAAGGGAGACGCTTTTTTTTCTCTTAGAGGCTTCTATACATCGCCTTCCTTTTATTAAGACGGATCAAGTAAACGGCAAACAAAGAAGCCTCACCGCCTACAGCGAGCAAAGTGGCTCCCATTGAAGAAAAATTTGGGAGCGATTCGAGCGTGGTCTAGAAAGAGAAGAGGAGGCCCGCCTTTGCACAACTCCATTCACCCACAGAAATATATGCTGCACGGTTTTGACCGGAGCCTTTGCTGCCGTGTAAACAATCGAATAGGCTCGTTCTTGCTGTTGTGAGATTTCACGCGGTTTTCCTGTTGTGCATTTTTCAGAAATGTTCTTCTTTGTACGTCGTTTTTTGCTTTATGTGAACGGCCAGCTTTTCGGAGCGCAAAGAAGCGATTCACGCAGGTTCGGCTTGTTTATTTAAAGTATTTCTGAAGCAGCTGCTAGTCACGCGACCTATTTTTCATGCTCTGTTGATCGAATTGCCGATGTGAATCGGCTCGTTCATTAACACTGATCATTTATTATCCTTGAATAAGGAAAAAAGAATAATGAGCGCACAAACCTGAGCCACACTCCAATAGAGAAAACTCTTTACACTACCACAGCTTCGTGTCATTGATACCTTGTAAACCCCTAAATGTAAATGATTACTTCGTGCTGAAATTTAGGTTGTTTGCACGAGCTCTTGCCTCTGCTTTTACTTTGCACCTCCTAGCTTCTTTTCGATTGCCTAACAGACAGTGTAGGCCAGTGTATGCGCGTGTGTCCGTAGTTAAGGTCTAAAATGCAACTTGGACCACAGTGTACGTGTTTCTGTAGGTCAGTGCTCAATTTTAGTATTTCCCAAAAAAACAGGAGCGACAGCTAAACGAAGTTTCATGCTGTTGTTCTTTGCATACAGCGCTCTAACAAAACTCTATATTCGAGTATTGGCATGCAGTTTTGGGTCATTGTGTTGATGCAATATTGGTGCCGAATAGCCTTCAGTAATGACTCATATGTGAGACGTGGGAAAGGGCCTTAGAATGGCAATGTCAGCTGAAATTTTTGTACAACAGCTCAGGAAGTAATTCAGTTGGCGGGGAGAGAAACTTTGAAGCTTCTCCGAAGAATGAGAGAACAGTGGCGTCTGATGAACTATAGTATAAAGTTGGACATGTTGGTAAGACATAGTTGATCGACGTAGCACGTTTAGAAACATAGGACAAGGGAAGGGACAGAAGCGCTCCCTTCTGTCCTTTCCCTTGTCCGATGTTTCTAAACGCGCTACGTCGATCAACTATGTCTAATGAACGGTACACGTGGCCGCCAGTCGGTGCGTACCTTGACCGCCATCGCGCGAAAGTAGGGAAATAAGGCAGCATCACGCCTAGGATGTCAAGTCTAAGGCAAGTGAGGAGCTGGTGAACCTTTTTTATTTCTCTTCTTTGTTGTTTCTTTTGTGCTCTATTGTTGTTGTTTTTCTCTTTGTCCTTTCCCATTTTTCCTATACTTTTTTATCCTTATTTCTTCCTATCTCTTTATTTTTTTCTTTCTCTTGTTCATTCCAGCTTTCTTCCTATTTTTCCGCGTTTTATTTTTTATTGGGCACTTATTTTCTCTCTTTTGTACTTCTACGTGTATTTTGGCCTGCATTACGCCACGTTCATCAGTTGTTCTTTCGCTGCTGATGATGAGAGATCATCTTGAAAAGGTCAGTCAACAGGCTACGAAACGTGCAGGAAAAGGTCGCACTTTTTTCCTGCGCATGACCAATCTGCTTTCACGCGCAGTGATATCAACTCGGTGATCAGTGACTTGACACAGCACGCAGCTCGTTAATTGGTCTAAAGCAGGTTTGAACCAAGGATGTTTAAAAAAAATTGCTGGAGTGGAAATTCTTGCCCACGAGTTAAACCGTGCCGGCCAAAGAGGTTTAGAAAAATTGCTGCTGTGGAAGCTCCCGCAATGCTTTGCAAGCAATAGTGAAGCACGCTTTCACTATCCAAAGATCTCAGAGACATGCTATTTTCTGGTTGTGACTACTTAGACATCAAGTGGTTTTGATTTATTAGTCTAAATGCTACGTTAATGAAAAATTAAAAGATAGTTGTTTCCAAAGAAATAATCTGCACAGACAAGTATTGCTGAACTGATCTCCAATAAAATTTGCTTGAATTCGAGACTCACTAAAAAAAAAAACTAGTGACGCAAGGAGGCTCTTTGAGCAATATCTGACCAGAAAAGGTTGCCACGCTAAACTCGATGGCCGTGCGGGTAAATAACACTACTTCTCAATCGCCACATGCCAACAGCTCATGATGCCTCTAGTAAGATAGCTGCCGCAGCTGCCATCTTACGGTTGGCACGGCTTCACTCTTGAGCAAGAATTTACACTGGTGGTTTCGAGAAGTTAAACCCCACATATAAATCAATGTCGCAGGTCTGTAGCATTTTGTTTTCTTTTCCTCTTTGCTTACTGTTTTTTCATTGTGTGCGACCGCTGCGATGGGCATCATGGGTGGACAACTACTTCACCAATATCGGCTGCTATTATGGGTTCATGACAGCTTACGCTGTACAGAACGGGTACCTTCGAGATTTCCAAAATGTTTACGTCTGAAACGAGAGAATCGAAGAGACGATATAAAGATCCGCCCCCCCCCCCCTAAAAACACAAAAATTCGGCAGATCCCACGTACCTGGAAATCAACTTTATGCGAAGCACACGGAGGGAAGGTGACCGTGTTGCAGTTTTTTTTTTAGCTACACCTCATAAAATGACGCTAAATATATGTACAAACGTTGCACGCCGAGACATATGTTGAAGATTGGCTGATGTTTATATCACCAGTTTTCCACTTGGACAGTGAGGTCAGCTGGAAATGTGTTTTAGAACACCACAAGCTGATATGAAGCGCTGATGCTCGCGATGATACTGGCCCTTGACACTGCTACTTAAATCAATTTCAGCACATGGCACCTCACTATAATTGACGTTAACCCGACGTGACGGCTGTATGAAATGAGTACATATGTAACGTTTATAAAATTGGGTAAGCAGCACTGCAACCACTATTGACGTTTCACGAGGATTAGCGTCAATTTGGAAAGTAGTTCCGAGACCTCGTGTAGCTCTGTGGTAGAATGCTTCACTGCCACGCAGAATGCTTGGGTGCGATTCCTGCTGAGACCCTGAAATCTACTATTTGCAATCGTTGGGTGCCTGTGTTAGGTTTTTCTTAACACTGACATTTATTGTATGCTTTTGTTGGGACGACGCTACCGATATCGGGTATTCTTTTAACACCCTCGCGTTAAAATTGCTCATGTGTGTTCTCGCCGTTCCTGGGCAGATAATAAGTGTCAGTCACCTGTGGTACATACCCGCTTACCAGCGGCACTTACCCGTCCGTGAGAATGTGCCACTGTCTGCCGGGAAGTGTACGAAATTGTGACATTGTTCATGTCTTGATCAGCGCGTCATTTTTGTCAAATCATCTTATCCTCCCATGCTAATTTCGGTTAACGCCACGTTAAGGGGGGGGGGGGGACCACGAGAGCACAAAAACATAAGCAAATAGATAGATAGATAGATAGATAGATAGATAGATAGATAGATAGATAGATAGATAGATAGATAGATAGATAGATAGATAGATAGATACGCTCAAGGTCACTGAAAATCGCTAGGTAATGCTTCGTATTTAAAAATGTGCCGACCTAATGACAGCGGAGTTCAGCGGTCTTGTTCTTCCTACCGCTGTCGAGTAATTGCTTTACGTTGATACGTGTCGGCTTATTGATCATATTACATTAAACAGAACTTGCTCATAATTCTCGCAGATGTTGCACCGTGGTGTAACAGCGTCCCTAATTTATTTGAGAGGCTTCCTAGCTTTCTATTATGCATGAAATGCGCTTAACTCAAGCCTGCACGTCAGTTCACCGGTAAAGGTCTAGTGGGTTAACTACAAGCAGCGTTTGTGGGCAATTCGCTGGAAGACCACTGGCTTTCTTATTAATCTAATGTCCTCGTATCTTCATAGTGATCCTGGCCTGAGTGTTTATTACGCATTAGTTTTATGGCCCCGGACTGTCATGCTTATCTGATTACATTAGCAATTATGGCTCTGTGGCCTGAGCGCATCTGTTCGAGAATTAAGTTGGTGGCACACAATGAACCGCGTCCTGCGTGTTGAACTTGAACACGCAATAATTGCTCGAATGTAAATTCTTCTAAACTTGTAGCGTGCCAGGCTTGCTTGTGAATAGCAAAAATACGAGCATTGCACACTTTCCACACTTAGGCATATAAAAGAATATGGGTCTATACGGCTTTTCGCCTTTGCCTGGGTAATGACAGCATCTTCCAGCGACGGGTCGCTAGCATGGTGAGCTTGAACCATAACACGCGCTTCTTCGCTGCCATCAAAAGCACTCGCCACTCGGTCACTTCCTCATTGGCGTGTCACAAGGGAGTCGCAATAAAATAAAGGGCTATCAGAAAAACCTGGTGGCTCACCCCCGCCGAGTCGAGGCATCAGAGGATGATTCCCGGGCATAAATGCATCCTCAGCGATCCCTAGAGAGGGACAAGAGCCGGAAAAAAATAATGCTAAAAAAGCGAAACAAAAAAATTGTCCTTGTAACATTCTACCGGTGTGCCCCCTAGCGAGATACCTTGCACACCTCGTCCCAAACGCATTCTCTCTCACTGACTTTCACTCTCCCTGGCTTGTGCCGCCTCCGGAAGCAGCCATTGCGGAGACGCTTTTACGAGCCAATCAGCGGGCGACCGGTCCGGGAAAAGAAGAAAGCTTTAGCGCGAAAGGAAAACAGGCACGAAGGTAAAAAAAAGCACAAAAGAGAAGACAGGCCGACCCTATTTGAGTCTGACCAAACAAAAGGTGACGAGCCGGCCAAAGCAGGCTGCAAGAGGAGGCAGCTGCGCGTGGACATTGGCGTCCGTACAAGGAGAGCGAACGGGGAAACTAAAGTGACAAATACACAAAGAAAGCAGAAACAAACAAGGCAGGCAGTAAAGCACCGGCAACCGCCAGTACTGCCACCGGACGATCTTTTCTGGAAGCCCAGGGGTTTCCCCCAAGCCGAAGAAGAGCGCTTTCGGCTGTCCTTATACGGGTTTCTCCCTCCTTCTTGTTGTCCTCCTCTCTCCTCTTAAACCTCATCCTGCGTGTTTTCTCCCCATCCAACGCCCAAACCCCGGGGCGTAATGGTGCGTCGGTGCCGCGGCGGCATCGATTGCCGGAATAGGAGAAGGCCAGCCCCGAACAGGTGCCTCTGGCTGGCTGACTGTGCACCCCTCCGTCGCGAATCGACCCGAGAACAATGGCCGGGAATCGCCCGTTCCAAGTCATTAAAAGCAGCGACGCCAAAAAACGACGGCGACGACACTGCGCGAAACTCCCTCCCCGACCACCGTTTTCCCGGGCCGACCGACGTCGACCCCAAATCGGGCCCGGTTGGCAACTTAGAACCACCTGACGGGTCTCTCCTTTTCTTCTAAATTGTCTCGTAAATGCAATGCTTTTCAATGTCGTTCCTTTATAACATTTTCTTTTCGAAAGCGTTTACAGTATTTTCTAGAGATGGCTCACCGTAGTAACAATAAATACTTGTTTGGCGTTTTACGTCCCTAACCAATGACTTGGTTATGAGGGACGCCAGTAGTAGAAGGCTTCGTAAATTTCGACCCTCTGGGGTTCTTTAACATGCAGCTAAATAATCTGAGCATATGGTCGTTTAGCGTTTCGCCTCCATCAAATTGCAGCCGCCGCGGCCAAAATTTGATTCCGTGACGCTCCAACCAGCACAGAATAATCGTTACTACTTGACCATAGCGGCGTGTTCAACTGACTGTCAAAAGCCTTAAAACAGAATTCATGCATTACACGGAACAAAGTTAATGCTCATTCTGGAAATACAAGCTGGGGCGCCAATAATCTGTGAGACGCCTGGAGACTGCTTGATGGTCAAGGTTATATGTATTAAGCCAACAAATGGATAGATAGAAGTAGACAGCAAATGATGAAAATGAAGTGAGAATAAACGGTAGACATATAAAACACGTATTATTATTCAGGGTTTCACTCCCCAAAACCATCATATGATTATGCGAGACGCCGTACTGGAAGGCTCCGCAAATGTTGACCATCTCGTGTCCTTTCACACGCACTACCACTACCAGTACACCGGTATACATTTAACCTCTATCGAAATGCGACCACCTCAGCCTGGATCGAACTCGTGAGCCGAGCACCGTAGCCACTGTTTCACTGAGGCGGTTATTCAAACTTATATTAAGTGAACGCAAGCCTCCATAACCGTTCCAGTGGGCTGCTGAATAGATTAAAAGCAAGCTTAAACACAGCAGGTGTGCTTAGATAAAATGACTTAATACGACATCGTATGAAGGTGGAAATTTAAGGGATGGTTTTCTTTTTTAGACGCAATAATATTGAGAACTAACAGACAATAATACCTGGGAAAGCATACAAAACGATATTAGAAGTAATTGTGAGCTAAATAACGGAAGCTAAATGGGATGTGTCAGCACGTGGTTTAGTAACTTACGCGTGAAGCAAAAAAAAAAAAAAGGGGACCCCTAAGTTTCGCATTCAACAGTTGAACGCGAAAGCAATATTCTGTTCCTACTGTGTACCTCGGACATCGAGTGACTGAAATCTTTTAGAAGTTCCTATGTGACCAGTACACAGTCTGAAGGGAACAGGCGCACTAACGTGTGTGCCTTTTGCAGTGGGTGCGCTGGTTTTAAACCATGAAGTCATAATGATAATCGCATGTTATGGCACCCGATGGCAATGTGTGCTTTTATCACGCCATATTAAGGTATTGTTTCATATATATCAGACGCGTGTGTTTGGAATGCAAGTGCGTTACTCTTCCTGCATTTCCAAGCAGAGTAAGTTATTTTCGATGTATTCACAAGCAGGCACGTGGTTGTGTGGCAGAACACTCGCATGCCACGCAAACAACCCAATTCCATTCCCACTAAGGGCCAAACAACGAAACGTTCCTTTCCTCAGTAAGGAAGCCTTCATTTTTGTGAAGCCGCCTTATGTCACTCTGAAAGCTTCCTCACTAAGGAGTCCTCGGTGAAGGCTTCCTTGGCGCTTCCTCAGCTTGAGGTTGCTTTGGGGCTACCTTCGTGCGCCCTTAGGTCCGCTCCTTGCCCTGAACGAGCGCTTCGCCTCACAGCTAGTTCACGTGATGTTTTCGTTTTCAAGGCAACCCTCTCACCCCACCCCTGTGGGGAGACGCGAGCGGCGAGCGTGCGTGCACTGCACCACGGAAGAAGGAAAGGAAACCTGTTTCCTTCCTCCGTGGGGCGTTTCAGTGTTGCTAGAATGCACCACGTTTTGCGCTCGACTACGGTGGCTTTTCACATTCAGTAATCGTAGTTTGAAGAAAGCGTACACGCGTCTCTGTATTAACACTTCAATTTGGAAGTGATGTGGTGACCCAACTTTTTTTTTACAGAATAAACGCTTGTGAGCAAAGCTTATATTCGATAATCTCGAACGCAGGAGCGCGGCAACCATTCCTCCCGCGAGGACGGGTTAAGGGAGCTTTCAGAGTACGCTTGCTTCCTCCGTCGGTCCTTGGTTGTAAGGAAGCCTCACGTAAGGAGAGGACGCGGTCAAAGGAAAGGAACGTTTCGTTGTTTGGGCCTAAGACCCATAATTCTTCATTATTTATTTTACTTGAATATTGACTTTTCGGTCACGCGCAAAATGATAATTTTTCGCTCACAAACAACGACGCCGACACCTACATGCAGCGTTCATTTTTTCTGCATACTGCCGGAAAATGGAATGCCACCCCCCCCCCCCCCCCTGTCCCCATATGGCCTTCATCACTGACATTACTAAATTTAAGGCTGCCGTTCAAGACCATCTTTCAAATCATGAAATATAATCTGACCCGCCTGTTTTTTTGTTTTTTTTTTTTGCTGTTTGCTCATCCCTCGTGTATTGTCCCATGTTACCTTTGAGGTTTTATACATAATGAATAAACAGGGCATCAATTGTGCACCAATGCTTACAGTTTATGATAAAATCGATAAGTAGAAGGAAACAAAGTTGCTGTGCATAAATTTGTCATCAAAAAGTGGCACAATTTTACCATGTTTACCACCATCTGCTTATGTAACGGCTGCGCTATTTCGCAGGCGTACCATTATGGCAAGCTTCGCAGGTACAGCACTCACTAATTCCACCGAATGTCGGCACTTAGTATATCTCTGGCGCCGATCCTTTTGTGACACACGTAAACTAGAAGTCACAAGTATACGAGGCTGCACTGTATTGTGCCGTAACTAAATTTCTACCAACACATGTCTGGTCGGGCTCTCTCTCCTATGAGCGCTTTCTGTGGTGAGCCAGAAACCATGAATCATTACGTTCTGACATCTAGGCAATTTACCACAGCTCGTAAATCCAAGTTAGAAAGTCTTTTGCATGCTATTGGAATGAATTTATCAGTGCCCGTGATTCTGTCCTTGGGAGCTTCTATTTCTGGGTTTGCCAGTGCGAAAGTTTGCGAGGCAGAGCGGAATTATCTGAATGAGACCAAGAGACCAACAAACTAATCTTATTATATTTTTGTGTCGACAAACGCATAACTTCTTTGTTTAGGTTAGGTTTTGGTATAGGTTATTTGCCATACTAATACAAAAACCTTATAGTAGGTACAGCTCAGTGATCGAAATTTCGTTCTAAAATTTGTTACGTTTTCTTTTTATAAGTTCCTTTGCTCTAAAAATGAATATTATTTTATAGGACCACTCAATGGTTGGCCGATCCTCCAAAGTGGCTATGAGCCACAAGTAAACGTTACCAAGAACAAGAACAAGATCGGTTGCGAAAGGAGCCAAGGAGCCGATAGAAACCTGCTTTTTGTAGACTTGAGCTCACTCTGTAGATGATGTGGGGGGAAGTGGAGGGGACAGAGAATAATAGTTAGGTCCCATATAAAATCAAAAGCTTGAACTTGTTCCCCTCAGACCTCACTCCGGGTCGCGCTGCCCACAGAAAAAACTATCTTTATTTTATGCAGTTCCAAAGCTAACGGAAGATGAAGTATTTTACGTGTTTTACCGTGATGCTGCGTATGAGTAGATTTTTGAGCCGATCACGCCCGTGAACAAAAGCAGCGTTGAACAACGAGACGCGGCGAACCAGTTATCTCGACTACTTCAGGATTTTGCACTGAAGAAATGGAGCGACATAGTAGGTAAGTAAACATTACGATGTAAAGTATAGTACATACAGCCAGTAATGATGTCATGGGAATTAACTAAAGCAAGATGCACTACAGTATAAGTATAGCTTTGAATAGCTCTGTCAATATGGTCAGGACGGCTTTATGTTCACCCACAGTAGGGTACATTGTACTTCTAAACATTAAGCTATTTTTCTAAACACACACCAAATATATATACTTCTTGGCGTTTATTCGGGACCGCTTTCTCCTCTCCCGTAATAGAGTGCCAAGTGCTTTAATTCGTTCAACGCTTTTTCTATACACTATAGAAGACAAGTCACAGCCACACCTTCGCTGGCTTCCATCTTCGTTGTAACTGGAGCACTCCGATTTTTTTCTCTTTTTTTTATTTACTAAAGCAATATACTTACCAGCTGTTAACGGGCTGGGAAACGCCTCGAGCCATCCCTGTTAGAAGCATCGGTCGTATACAATATTGCGTATATTTTCCCCCAAAAAATCCAAGAGAACGATGGGAGTACATGGTCACGACGGAGCTATATAGCGCCTGCTAGTGTACTCCAATTCACGGCGAGACGTCTTGCTCTACGCGCACGCGCCTAACGCTGCGGTAACACGTAATCGCAGCCCGGCTATTACGGAGTCCGCTCAGCGTCACTGTGCGTGATTTACGAGCCAGGAAAGGCGTGGCCGCCACGAGTCATTAAAAAGGGCAGCGTTACCGGCCGCGTTAACTGTCAGCTTCGAGTACGGCACAGCGCGTTGGCTGGGCAGATCTCCGAGATCAGTCGGCCGGTCTGTACGATCTCGCACTGAGAGCGTTCATGCTCTTATTAAGAAGAGAGCCTTTGATGCCCCAGAAAATGCAAAAATTTACCGTCGGCGTCCCGGGGCGTCGCGTTCAAGCCAAGTGACACGACAATCACCATCGGAATGTGGCGTTACAATATGACGTTAAAACGGCGTCACTATCTACCAGAAGTTGGGACGCCGTAATGGTGTCCCTGCGGTGTCGCTGTGACGTCACATTACGGACGTCAAATGGCGACGTCCTTAGGCGAAAACATCGTTTGGTCAAGGGCATGCCGACCTCGGAGGCACTGCAAAAACACGTGAAATGCAAAGACGAGGAAAGGAAGGACGGGGAGGTTAGACAGTTCTCAGGCAGGCTGGCTACCCTATGCTGAACAAGGGGGCAGGTGGAATAAAAGATGAAAAATAGGAGATGTGACAAAAAGGAAAAGAAGAAAAATAACGACAATTCGGTAGATAACACTGCTTATACAGTCTGTCCCTGAGGCCAGTTGCCCGCAAAAAACGCAACAACACTGTCAATGCATTGCGGGCCGAGGATGGTCTCGGCCAGTCTCTTAAGTGATTTGACAAGTGAAGATTGTCATGTTCATCTAGAATTTTTCAAAGTTCTTTTTTCAGGTGCACAGTGCTTTCCGATGAGGAAAGGCGATGGGACACAATCAATACGTCGACTTAGAGTACAAGGAATAGTCGTCTTATGCGAACGCACGAAAGACCCTGAGAGTTCTGGTTTTAGGTTACGTTTCAAGCAATAGCTCTGTTTATAACCTCTTTCAGGAATGAGGAATTTTACAGACGGAATAAGCCACAATTGACACGAACACAAGAAGAGACATGAACTTTCGTCTTGTTTGCGCCTTATTCCTTCCGTAAAACATCCACTAGCTCGCCCAACAAAAAGTTCTACTTGATAAGGCATTTCGGAAGTAGGCATGTATCGAGGTTGTGTGCAGAATTTTTTTTTTAGAATGGGGCGGGGGGACCTCTGTGATCTAAAGTGGGTGCCGGGCCATTTTGCTCTAAATATGCATGGTGAAAAAACACTTCAGGGGGGGGGGGGGGGGTTGAACGGGCCCGAATCGGCATCTCCTGGCTATGTATGCATGTATGCATGTATGTGTGTGTGCATGTGTGCATATGTGTGTGGATGTGTGCATGTGTGTGTGCATGTGTGCGTGTGTGTGTGTGCATGTGTGTGTGCATGTGTGCGTGTGTGCGTGCGTGTGTGCGTGTGTGCATGTGTGTGTGCATGTGTGTGTGTGTGCGTGTGCGTGCGTGTGTTCATGTGTGCGTGTGTGAGTGCGTGTGTGCGTGTGTGTGTGTGGGTATGTATATATGTATGTAGTATGTATGTATGTATGTATGTATGTATGTATGTATGTATGTATGTATGTATGTAGTATGTATGTATGTATGTAGTATGTATGTATGTATGTATGTATGTATGTCTGTATGTATGTATGTATGTATGTATGTATGTATGTATGTATGTATGTATGTATGTATGTATGTATGTATGTATGTATGCATGTATTAACAAAAGAAGGATAAATTCAAGTGGTGACCTCTATGTTAGACGTAACTTAGTAAGAACTAAGAGAGAATGATGCCCAGAAAAGTATAGTGGATGTCAACAGAAGTAAATGTAATGTAATGTGAAGAAACAAAACTTAACGAAAAGATAACTTGCCGCCAGCCGGGACAGATTTTGCCTTCACCCGGACAGAAAAGAGCGTTTTATGTGTCGTCGCTGAAGCTACTTCAGCGTGTTAGAACAATGCAAGAAAAGCAGATTTAGGAGGTCATGTAGCCTTCCCCATATCACGCACAAAAAGTCTATTGAAAACAGTCAAAGAAAGAACAAGTATTGTTTCGCTGTGAATAAATATAAGCACGTAGAGAGGCAAAGTGTACACCCCTGCATTGCAAAAAAAAATGACTTCGCGTGATTGCACAAGTCAACGCCCAGTAGAGTTGAGAAGCGACGAAGTTTTCTAGCACACGCGCAAGCGCAGTGAGCAACCTTTCCTGCTAGCACAGTCTGTTGACTGTTTGCTTAGAGATGCGAAAGCAATGTGAGCCTTACCGGCGTCATTATACGCTCAAAAAAAGCGGCGCGACGTTGATCTTCGTATCGCTTATCTCATTACATTTCGCCAATATTAGAAACTGACGTATACAATGGGGCCGACCCTCCAAACGTATTATTCATATTTTTCAGCAGTGTACATGACCACGTCCATTAGGCGACGGTTGTCGTGAAATCAAACTGAACGTTCAAAAAACAATGACTACAGACGTCCAAGTCGGTTGGCTTCGCTAAGCATATTGCCGACACGAATCGTTATGCATGCATATATCGAGCACTAGAAGTTTAAACAGCGCTGCTCGGAACGACGCAGGGCAAAACAATTCGTCGGGTGAAGATACGAAAGCCGACCCACCACAACGGTATTGTTACGACTGGATTCGACACGCGTGAATCGATGCGGTAACGTTGTCTAGCTCGAGCTATCATCTTGATATTGGCTGTATTTGTGCGGTGTCCCACGAATAGGAAGCGCTTTATGCTATTGAACTCTGTTTTGAATATTGCCATGGTTACAGCCAGTAGTAAATGAGAAACAAAAAAAAAAGAAGGAATTAGAGGATTACCTGGGATAAGCGCACTACATGTGTCCGTTATCATGTCGCAATTTCTCAGCCTTCTTTTATATAACCACACGGACTTTTTGCTTTCTTTCTTTTTCTTTCTCCCTTTCTTTTTTGTTTGTTTCTTTCTTTCTTTCTTTCTTCTTCAATTCTTTCTCTCTTTCTTCTTTTCCTCCTTTCTTTCTTTCTTTCTTTCTAAATGGTTCTTGTCCTCATGGCTTAAAGGGTGTTTTTTAATGGTTTTTAATGTCGTTGAATGAAATAACTCGGTAATACATACATACATACATACATACATACATACATACATACATACATACATACATACATACATACATACATACATACATACATACATACATACATACATACATACATACATACATACATACATACATACATACATACATACATACATACATACATACATACATACATACATACATACATACATACATACATACATACATACATACATACATACATACATACATACATACATACATACATACATACATACATACATACATACATACATACATACATATCTATCGTCGAACGACCAGCAGGGCCACTACATTGATATGCATTTCGAAGTGCCATCACCTCCAGAGTGGTGTAGAAAAAATATACTGACTAATTATACTTTGTAAGTGCTTAATCACCCCATGTAGAGAACAGGGAAGGTTCTTGCTGTGTGTGGTGGGCAATGTGCATCTCCTTCTATTTTAGTCTCTCTCTCTCTCCCTATCTGTTTTGTTGCATTTTCCCCTCTCTCTATGTGTAGTGTAGGAAACTGGACGTAGACGTAATTTAGTTAATCTCTCTACCACACTTATATTGCTTCTTTCTCTTCTGGCTTGTTAACAACAGTGTGCTTGAATGAGAAAATATTCGTGATAATTATCAGTAATATTTTACGCACGCAATAGGTGATCTGACCTGAAGACAGTCAGACATTGAGGAAAGTATGAAACGATGAATTTCGCTACCACTGCCTTCATGGGATTCTCTCGCAAGACAACGCCGATACACTTGCCCCTTCGCGAAGATTATTGTGTGTCCTAAGTGAGCCATACGAAGAGATGCAGCGAATATACATGGGGCCAAAGTGAAAAATAAAAAGCTGGAATAAGCATGAAAATCTGCAAGCTTTTTGCGTGCCTCAGCGTTGAATCTTGCTGTTGGGCTACAATTGTAATGTTGACACATGTTATGACTTTACTCCCCCCCCCCCAAAAAAAAAATGAAACAAACAAAGACGGAACAAACTACGCCAAACAGGGACAAACACGTCACTATGCTTGTCTTCTCAGCCAAGTTTTCTTGCTCTCATTCTCGTGGATTTTTTATTTTCATTTGTCTTTTCCACGTCCACTCCATTCAATACTCTACTGAGGAGACGTCCGCATTGCAAGAATTCTCAAATCACCTTTTTTTTGCTCTTTTTGTGAGACTTGTAGACAGATATTCTTAAGATTTCCGACATGAGATACTCGCTTCCAGCCTTTTTTTTTCATTTTGTTTTTTTTTTGTCTGCTACTCACCAGCCATACTGCGGTCCTATTTGTACTAAATCTTGCGTTCTGTTTGAAGCATCGTTTGTTGGTTATCACATGACATTGGAGTTGTGGTTTGTCATTGCACTGCTTGAACTAGGCAGAACATGAGGCATTAAAACGTTATTCCAAATGCCTAAGTCTGGGTCTCATGCGATTTGATTACGAACTATGCTAGGCATTGTGCGTCAGTGAAAGAATAGGAATGCATACGTAACACAGCAGCTGCATTGTTGTGGAAAACTGAGCCTTACAATGCAAAAACAAATTGCTCGAATATTCACTTCCTCACGGGGCAAATTTATGATGGCTAGATGCAACACAATCGTTAGTTTTGCTAGAACGTGCCTAATATCAATATCCGAGACTGCGCATGTTTATTGCGCGCAGAAATTGACAGTAACATAAAATCAGGCAAAAAGAAAAGGTGGCAGATGCCACGTCATGACGAATGTCGACGTCTACGCAGTTAGCACGCCGGTCTTACATACGCGTGAACTTTGGAGACAACGTAATCGGACATACGTCGTGAGAACTGGATGCATAGCTATTCGGACATTTATTAACACTATCAGAGTCTGAAACACAGCATTAGTGTGAAAAGTCTCCAACCGAAAGAAATGATGCCCGAAACACTACATTCCCGTTGATTGCAATATATGTATGTGCAGTTCTCAAAAAGAGCGTGTCGCTGCCCTTGTTTTTATTGGCATCTCCACCCGGAGGGCGGCACGAACATTTGGTGATGGAGCAGCCAGTAAGGCGCACTTGAGACATTGAAGAGAGCTCAGTAATAGGCTATACGAAAGGAGCCCACTAGCGGATACCGACTTGTTAACGAAACGAAATGAATGTCGGAGAAAACTACATCCCAAAAAAATGACCCTTTCACGTATTTAGAACCAATAAAACAGTAATTTTTGAACGTAGTTTCTCATCACTCTAATTAATATGCTTTTAATATTTCGTTGCAGAAACTACTCGGTAATATTATGGATCTAAAGCATTGTCATGTAGGTAGACTCATTTGTGTTGCCCGGTTTCACAAAATATTTGCGCGGAGCACTTTTATTGAACAAACTTCCAGGTACCAATAGGTGCCGTGTGCAAAAACTGGTTTGATTTATTGAAAACAAGGAATCGATATTCTTTTTGTTGTGCCTGGAGCACTTGAAATTGTGCTCTAAAAAATCAGCTTCTCACTACTAGTGCCAAGCCTCAAGGAGGCATGGAGCTGAGCGGCCATCTCTTTCCTGATCTTTTCTTTTCTCCTTCCTCTGCATTTCTGCTACATAATTTGCCCTGTCTGCTTCTCTTTCTTTTCTATTTCCTTATCTGTACTCTCTTTCTATCTTTCTATCTCTTTTCTTTCTCAGTATTTCTGTCCTTCTCATTCTTCCCACTGTGCGCTTTAATTTTTCTCCTCACCGCTTTGCTCCACCCAACTCTCGTATCCTATCATATTAACCTTCACCTCTCTTTCTCAACTTCTAGCTACGGCACACTTTACAAGGCAGGGATTTTCTTTGCTAGCATGGCCGGATAGCCGAGTTGTTAAAATAATCGTCGTCAAATTGAACTCACCATTCAATTCGACTGAAATCCTACCTCGTCGCGAAAATGTTTTTGAATAAAAGTTTTCTCTTTCTCTTTACTTCAATATCTCTCCCCCAATCTCTCTGAACTCGTTATCTCGCCATTCTGAGTTGGTGCATTCCACACCGGACAAACCGGTAAAGCGCGAGAGCGCGCGCCGGACTTATATGTGCAGGTACCGAACGAACTAACGAACTAGGTGAGGAGGAGAACGAAGAGACCACACGCAGACCGAGTTATTGCGCAGCGCTTGCAAAATAGCTTGAAGTTCTTCATGGCGATGGCAATTTATGCAAATGCGTGACAGTATACCGAAAAGCATAACATCTGTAGGAGCTTGCTCCGATACTACGGTGTCCGTCAGGCGTAAAGGAATAACAGGTTACTCGATTACTGTTTTTGAGCACCCTTTAGAGCTCGGTCAAGACAACACTAGAAAAAAGAAAATGACGCACTGTGTAACTGCAGCTGATTTTTTTCTAAAAGCAATTCATAATGCTTCTGAAGGGAATTATAGACCCGCGACAGCTACAAGTATGGTAAACCAAATATTCACATGAATTGCGTGTAATAATGTCCTGTAAAGCGTGCTTTACGTCGTGCACAACTGCTAAAGGAAGAAGCCAGCAAAAGTAATGGCACAATGCAAGTTGGAGTGATGTCAGCTAGGCTGAACATGTATGTATGCATGTATGTATGTATGTATGTATGTATGTATGTATGTATGTATGTATGTATGTATGTATGTATGTATGTATGTATGTATGTATGTATGTATGTATGTATGTATGTATGTATGTATGTATGTATGTATGTATGTATGTATGTATGTATGTATGTATGTATGTATGTATGTATGTGCGTGCATGCCTGTGCTATTCCAGCAGAAGTGACATGGAAGAAAAAAGTTAGCTATCAGTCAATCAGTCAGTAACCTCACAGGGCGCTAAATTCCGGACACTGTGATCTTGTGGCCAAGTGCTAGTTCTAACAAAGAGGTGCAGAATGCACGATTAAAGTACGTGTCTCTGTCTGCAGATCTCCCCGGACACCCAGGTACCATGGTTTCGAAACGTGTAACGAGGCACACATTGCGTAAATAATTGCACACTGCTACGAAGCAACGGCTGGTTGCTTTCCTTTCCAAGAGGTTAAAACGAAAATGAAGCACCAGTCTGACGTTTGCCCCAGAAAGGCAAGATCGCCGTCATTTGTTGCTTCAGCGAGGTGGAAGCAATGCACAGTGTTCTTCGAATAGCATGAGCGGCAAACGGACAAAGAAGGCAACAAAGACAAGCGCTGGCTTCTAGCTCAACACTCAAGGAAAAACGCTCGTGTCTGTATGTCGGCGTACTTCATAACGGGATCGCACGCAAATCTTAGCATAGCAAGCGTCGAGAGCTTTAGCATAGACTTATCGGACGTGACGAAATACATAACCAAAAGCACGTGATAACAGCGATAAACAGCTAAAAGATGCGTAGCATATTTTCCGCCGTCAAAATATGCCAGGTCTTTCAGAGTGAACGAAATCCAGGGCTCGCTGACACTGTTACCCTTGGCAATAATCGAGGCCGCAGTTGTCACTCTTGTCCGATTATTCGCGCATTTCTACAGGACCACAATTTGGTCAGACACTTAAGCGCAGCCGCGTGGAACACGGAGCTGAGTAAGGAAACCATAATTTTTTTCCGCGCTATTAGATAGTGCTCTTGTCACTTGATGTACAAAGGTAAGCACTGTGCACGACTGTGTAGGTCTAACTGAATTGTTCTGATATTTTTAGTTGCATTTACGTGCTGCCTGCATCCTCGGACATCTAGCACATCACTGTTGTAGCTGATGTGGTGCGAAAAAAAAGCTAATACTCTAACGCAGGTTAAACTACTTTTAAGATGGATTGGATTACCAATAAACCAAATTTCAAATCTTGTGGCACAATGTTCACCCGGGCTGAAGCTGCCATCAGAGTCGGAAGCGCTAGCTCTTTTTTCGCTTTTTTTAAGGGACGAAGCTTCTTACGCTGCGGGTCGTATGTGCCGTGTAGTCATAGTTGTCGAAGTAACCAGTTGCATTGCATTGCATGTCACTAAAAACGGTGTCACAGTATATCCACGGAGTGAATGATGATGATTGGGGTGAAGCGTCCGTCAAGCCGTCTATGCTTCCGTGCGTCCTTCCGTCGTGCGTACGTCCGTCATGCGTACGTCCATGCGTCCGTTCGTCCGCCTGCTTCGCCCCGCTCGTCATCATTCACCACGAGGATATGCTGTGAATTTTTTGGTCTCATTTGAAAACAGTTATCACAAGTATCCACTCGTTTTCCACCCTAATAATTTGTCATGACCACAGTTGGTTAGATATATCGCGACTTTATGTTTGATCTCTTTTATATTTGGGTACATCCGTAGTCACCGCTTTTCAGTTACTGTCCGCAGCTAACAACTCTTAAAATTTGCGAACCTAAAAAAAATTCAAAACTCTGACAGAGCTAGAAGAGCAGTTCTCTCTTGTGTACTCTGATCTTTCTAAAAGCCTACAGGGGAAGGGGAGCCCTTCAACACGAAGGAGCTCGAAGCAATACGAAAAAAAAGCAAACGCTATTTGTTGTGATATTTTGCCCCAAACAAGAAACGCGCGAAAACACCGGCAGACTTTACCAATTTACGTAGACGCAAAAACACGGGCGTTTTACTCAATCCGACACTTTACTCGGGACCAAAAATATTAACTTCTAAAATCAGTAAATCTCAACCGGCACCCACGGCCATGCCACTCCCGCTCCTGTTCGCTTATCGCCCGAACAGCGTAGCTGGGACGAATCGGCGCGAAACGGGCACCGAAGCCAACTTCCGTAGGTTCGCCAGCTTCCAAAGCGACACGCACCGCTTTCTCGCCCCAAAACACTTGGCAACCATGCTCCCTGCATCTTTGTATATTTCTGTGCCTTTCGCCAAGTAAACAAGCAGTGAGCAGACACCACGGGGTAAAAATTCAATCTATAAAATAAAGCAACGCGGAATGACAGGAAGAAGCAAGCGAACTCAGAAAAGCAAGAAATCCAAAAATAAAGGGAGCGGTGAGTGCTCGGATAGGTATGGCTACATACGCACATTTGCGAAGTCGCCGCCGCGTCGGCGAACCGTTAAAGAAACGATCCAAGGGTAGAAAAAACTAAACAAGGAAAACGGGAAAAGAGGCAGCTGGTCGAAAGCTCTAGAATATAGAAAGTGAAGCCGTGGTGGAGAGTTGTCTCGCTCAAAGCAGGACGCTTGGTTTCGGCCTATAAACCGTTTATCACGGCCCTGCCTCCCGTACAGCGCCGCAGATAAGCGACATACGCACACACACACAACCAACGGAGAAAAAGCTCCCCCCCCCTCCCCTTCCACGCGTCTTTCCAGACACTTGGCTCCCTTTATGATTCCTTCTCTTTTTCATAGTCCACTCTCACTTTTTTCTCTCCAGCCCACCTGAGAGGTAAGTACTGTGCAAAGAAAAGTTGAAGTAGCTTTGGAGAAAAGAAAACAAAAGAAAAGAAGGCTGCGTGAGCGAAGCGAGTCGAAAGAAAAGGAAGCTCCAGAGGCGAGCCGATACAGGTACGGCCACCGATCCTGACGCGCCGCGCCGTGTGCCGTCTTGTGTTCCGTGGCGTCAGGCGAACGCGCGCGAGCGCGTCTCGGAAAAAAGGAGATAGGTCGAGAAGAACAGGAGTTTCGTAGGAGGAGACCGGGGGACGAGGGGAGCCAACTGCAGGCACAGCGATCACGGACCGGGGCGATTCGCGAGGCTGACACCAGGGCGGCGGTGCGGCCAGCACTGTGTCCCAAAAAGGGGAAGGAGTGGGCGAGAAGGGTGCGCGCACCGCAGAATCCGCGGACACGATCGGCAGCGCCGACTGTGGGGTGGGTGCGCTCCGGTGGGAGAGGGCGAATCCGAGAATGAGGAGAGAGAGAGAGAGGAACGCGTGGTAGTAGTCGGGTCCGCTACTCGTGTACCAGCGAGTGGAAGGCGCTACACTGTCGCCGGCGCTCTTGGAGCGAGGAGAGCTCGAGCGGTCGCGCTCGTCGCCGGAAAAGCGCGCGGCGTTTTCGGTTGGCCATATCGCGGCCGGGGCTTCTCCGGCAAGTTTACTCATGCTTGCCCGTGTGCTGACGATCTGAGAGCGTGCTTCTGACACAAGACACGCTGGAGGAATCGAGGAGACGCGCTGTCTTTCTGTCTCGCGACCATCCAAGTCGAGGACGCCAGGTGTTCCGGCTACGCCACGCAGGCTGTTCGAAGAGGAGAATCAGAGAGGCACGATTGAGTGGTCAATTTCGCGGGGCAGTAGAAGAAACTGCTCTGCCAGCCGACTAGTGCTGCGGTGTCGGTAAATTTTTGATCGCCATCTTCGGTGAACATTGTGCCCGTACTGTTTGAACAACTCCTGGAGCCAGGAGCGGTGCGTGGTTCCCTGGCCCGTGGCAGGAGACCTCTTTTCCACGTGAAGAGGTTGGTGTTGGCCTGTTTCCTTGCATGCGGCTGTGGCAAAGAGTAAAACGAATTTTTAGACGTTAAATAAAACTGTAGGGATATAGTCTATCCAAGACGTTGCTTCCGTAAACCTTTCATGCATCGACACGAGCCGCTTTCCAAGTTGATGGAATGTGACGTGTGAGATTGCGCAGAACATTGCACTGACATTTGTAGCAGGACCGCATCTATGTGATCAACTCAGTTGCTGTAGCTTGGGGCTGCTTTTAAAATATGCAGAGTTAGTTACTTCTGCGGCAATGTTTCATATTTGCACATTTTAAAGTACTTTACCGGCACATAGAGCGACCATTTTCTCCTACTTTATTGTGCTTATAAAAAGTTTAATAATGCAGAGATACATTTAAACGTGCTTATAATATGTTTAATCTAGTTGAACGACAACAACCATTCGGGACAAAGGATGTCCGAACAGCTGTGTGTGTTGCCCCTAAAGAAACTTACGCCTTCATTACTGATGTTGTGGTGAAAATCTAGTGTGGCAGAAAAAAAAAAACCGGCGAAATTTATTTGGATGTTAACCAGAAAAAGCATGTTTTAAGCAGCTTGGTACTATTGCAAAATGCGCGTCATCACTGCTGACGTTCAAGAAAGACGAACTGCACATTGGGCTTCAAGGTATTCCCGATTGTCAAGCGGAACTGGGTTCCGCAGTGATTTTTCATACACATTTCTTCAGTCAACGGGCATGCGAGATTGTAAGTTTACCGCGGTGATGAAATTACAAGTAAGCACTAAAATATGCTCAAATAAGGTTTCTTTTTTTCCCCAAAAGTACCTACACTGTGAAATTAGCGTTTCAAAACTACGCTACAGCACAATCCGATCCTACATATTTTTTTCAGCATTGAACTTAACGTTTGGTAGAGTTTTGCACTAAGATTTCTGGACGAAGGTATAGCGATTCTGTAGATCAGCCATAATAAACATTCTGGCTAACCAGAGTTTTTTCTTTTTACTGGGCTTCTCTTAGGAGCCATATTACGACGTCCATCAGTTCGTTGGGGTGTTAAGCCGGCAAAAAAGTCTGCGTTGGAAAATTCTTCGTTAATTGCGACATTAGAACAAAAAAGTTTCTTTTAGTTTTGGCGTTCGATGTTGCGCTCAAAGCTCTGCAAGACTGCCTATTAATAGCAATAAAAGATGAAGATATACATGTCAATAAAACTGAAAAAACTACAACAATGCCAGTATTACTTTCATAATTATTCATTTAAATGTCCCCAAAGCTTGTTCTACGATATAATTTCTAGGGAAAACAGAAGTTTATATATTAGTCAATGCTTTCCCTGCTGACTCGGCGAACATAATTATGCCACCACGCGGAGCTCGAAGAGATCTTGTGGCTCATTATTTCCAGCTTGGAAGTCTACGCTGTAATGACAAGAGATCTCGCTGCGAACGCATTAAAGATGACCCGAAACTCCCATAACTCATAATTGCGTATTTTATGAACAATACAGTAACGTAGGCGTACGAGAGTTTATTTACTGCCACGCACAGAGCTCTGCTGCAATTAGCGACATGAAATATTATGTTTCGAGTTTATATCCGCCAAAAGAACTCAGCTTTCCTAATGAGCGAAATTTTTTGTGGTCCTTTTCACAAAAGCGTGTTTGATTTCATAAGACGGCCGTGGAGTTGCACGACGAAGGAGCAATATTTGCAGTGCACAAACACTTCACACCGGTTAATAACGCAGCTTGACTGCTAGGAAGGCAAGACTCATAATTTTCAGAGTAATACACTACTATTGAACTGGTTGGAAAACTCGCATGGTACCAGGCAGCCAAAAATCAGCAGCTCCTCAAACGTGCACAATACATGCTCAGGGGCATGTTGTCTGAGAAATTACACGCACTCATATCACAGTAAAAGCTTGAAGAAAAGTGGGTATGTTATAACGTAAACGCTAAGTGTATGTTGCCTATTAGGAAGTGCTAGAAAACAAAATCGAGGATCAATCTTTTCTGATTGATCCTACGATGCGTCTTAAGATTAACTTTAAATGGCTGGCTTCTATTTTGCTCATAGCCTCAAGTTATATAATTCTAAGTTGCCCGCATCTCGTACGTTCTACAAACCACCCAACCTGCTGTGTTTACTCGAATACAGTCAGTGCTGCACAGATCGCAAATCCCCGCCAATAACTTTTTTAATGTGTAATGCTGCCCAAGATTAGTGTTGTGGTAACGCGAAGCATTTAGAAATAAAAAAAGTCACAGTTATTAGCGAAGCGCACAAGGGCGTTAGCTCAAACTGTAAGTGGTATCAGGCACAGCTATAGCTTCTAATTTAGCCATCTGATAACATTGGTTTTAGTGGCATGCTTGCTAAAAAAAAAGCGGATGTGAAGAAATATAGCGCAGAATTTCTTTAGAAGCTGTTGCGCAGCGCAAAACTTTACAACTCTGCGGTGACATTCATTGTTGCCAATTTCAATCGTAAGGTATAGTATCGTATCTACCATCCCAAGATCACGATACGATTTTGAGAGACGCCGTAAAGGAGGGCCCCAGGAATGCCAGATGTTCCGTGACTTGCATTAAGATCACACGGTACATGGGCCTCTTCCATTTCGGCTCTGTCGATATGCGACCGCCCCGGCTGGCAACAAAGCCGCAACATGCGGGTTAGCAGCCGAGCACTCTAGCCCCTGCAACACCTGGGCGGACCGGTTGTAAGATATTGTAGAAAAGTTACTTTGCCATTAACAAAATCTTTCATGTAGCTTATTACGTAATGACCGAATGCAATACGCTGTAGTAGTGAGCGTGTAAAGGGGACGTTCACCTTACGCAATCGGTCAACCAGAAGCTAAGAAATTAAACATGAGTGTTGCAAGTTTCGCATCGTGTGCCAACGCTTGAGTTTGCGTCAGCGTTTGCGAGCTGGCGACGACTGTGCCGCTTCTACGACATACAGAAAGTTCTTTTCCCATTTTGAGCAAAACTAGAAGCACGCGCACAGCGGACAAGGACAAAGAAGGCAAACAATCTCTGCCTCACGACAGTTTCTTGATGAAAAAGAAGCGCACATAAGTATGAACACAGACTAGCTCAAGAGTGAATGCCTGGGGTAGTACGAAATTCATATACATCATGATAACCGAAGTTTTTTTTTTTTTTTTTGCGTAGAGAAGGTATCCACATCATGAAGCAGAAAGGAAAAAAAGTGAAGTGAACTTTATTGCCGCGTAGATACGGAACATGTTTAAACAGCAAGAATGGTGGGATAAAAGCTGCATATAGCCACCTTGACTGGTCCCACCTCCCCGAAGAATAAGAGCAGCAGATTCATTAACAAGCATTCTCACTTGTCGCAATAATAATATAGGCATACAAAAGGCAAAGCGATAAAAAAGCTCATAACTCAGTTTCTTTCGTCAGCAGTAGCACATAAAAGCGAAATTACTTGTCTATTGGAAGAATCGATGGCTCGCTTACGCAATCATCGGCACATATTTTTATCAAAAGGCTTCAGTTATCTCACGCGTTGGCTAATTTTTGTC
Organism: Rhipicephalus microplus; assembly: GCF_013339725.1. Lineage (NCBI taxonomy): Eukaryota > Metazoa > Arthropoda > Arachnida > Ixodida > Ixodidae > Rhipicephalus > Rhipicephalus microplus. The sequence goes on along the minus strand of NC_051170.1, from coordinate 115,251,237 downwards.
ATTAAAGACTATATCAGCTTTCCCACTCGTTTGTCTGCACTCTCGCATTAAATTTCGTTTCCAAAGTTTGCTCCTTTTTTCAATCTCAGAGTGAACTGAAGCGTATATGATTTACAGGGTGGTAGAGAGGGAGGAAAGAGGATATGCGAAAAATGATTGTTCACGAATGTTTGAACATCAAACGGAAACACACTCAAATGTACATAAACACATAGTGGTTATACTCAGAAATGTCCGCACAGTGATACAAGGGCAGCTGGGGGGGGGGGGAGAGCAGACTGGTGACCGTTACTGAGAGAGTCACGACGCTTGCCTGCTTTTTAAGAGTGGAAGGAACAGATTAAACAGAGATAAGAATAAAGATAGAGGAAAGAAAAAGGAGAGAAACTTATGTAAGTACTATAAAGTAAGCATAAACAAAGCGGAATAAGGGTATGGTAGAATGTTTATAAACGGTGGTCGAATAACTTTTGGGCATGAACGTTGGTAAAGCATCATGCACCTGCATTGAGCCAAAGTGTAATCGCTGTATGCATAACTTTGTATCAGATGGAGACCTCCATGTTGTTCGTAGTCTCCTCGGTTAAGAGGAGACGACAAATCAACGTTGCATATGCATAAAATGGATCGAGGGCCTTGTACAGCCAGACAGCATGTGAATTGCACGCAAAAAAAAAAAACAGTGTCGGCTGCTGCTGCGACTAACAAGAACCATTCAGCCGTTTATTATCTTCCATCATTCTTAGCAAACTGATGAGTAAGAGAAGTTTGAAGCCATCAGACATAGTATCGATTAATATGAAAAGCAAGCAAACGAATATGGTTAGCAGAGTGCACTAACCATTCAAGTTATGTCTGATCTCGTATTCCTTTCGTAATATGAACATTCAGAGTAATTGAAAGAATGATCTATGTTTGTTCGGAATAATAAAGTCGTTTTACACTTACACGCCTCTCAGAAGTTGAAAGTGGGAGTCTTATAAGCCCTGCCCATGTCCATTTCTTCTTCTTGATTTCAGCTATGATATCCTTAACCCCCGTTTGTTCCCTAATCCACTCTGCTCTCTTCTTGTCTCTTAAGGTTACACCTACCATTTTTCTTTCCATTGCTCGCTGCGTCGTCCTCAATTTAAGCTGAACCCTCTTTGTAAGTCTCCAGGTTTCTGCTCCGTAGCTAAGTACCGGCAAGATACAGCTGTTATACACCTTCCTCTTGAGGGATAGTGGCAAACTACCTGTCATAATTTGAGAGTGCTTGCCAAATGTGCTCCACCCCATTCTTATTCTTCTAGTTACTTCAATCTCGTGGTTCGGCTCTGCGGTTATTACCTGCCCTAAGTAGACATAGTCTTTTACAACTTCAAGTGCACTATTACCTATCTCGAAGCGCTGCTCCTTGCCGAGGTTGTTGTACATTACTTTCGTTTTCTGCAGATTAATTTTAAGACCCACCTTTCTGCTCTCCTTGTCTAGCTCCGTAATCATGAGTTGCAATTCGTCCCCCGAGTTACTCAGCAATGCAATGTCATCGGCGAAGCGCAGGTTACTAAGGTATTCTCCATTGACTCTTATCCCTAACTGTTCCCATTCTAGGCTTCTGAAAACCTCCTGTAAGCACGCGCTAAATAGCATTGGGGAAATTGTGTCCCCCTGCCTTAAGTAATAACCCGCTTACGTAATAACCCGCTTCCCTTCTCTGGATTCCCAGAGAAGGGAAGCGGGTTAGGGGGAGACAGAAGGTTAGGTGGGCAGATGAGATTAAGAAGTTTGCGGGTATAAATTGGCAGCAGCAAGCACAGGACCGGGTTAACTGGCGGAACATGGGAGAGGCCTTTGTCCTGCAGTGGACGTAGTCAGGCTGATGATGATGATGATTATATATATATATATATATATATATATATATTTAATCACCTGAAATCGCGTACTGACGTCCTTGCGTATTTATATCGTGCGACAAATGGGCTAAGATGACGTTGCGAAAAAAGTTGACTGATGAAGTAAGTGGAATAAAACTGGTTGGAACAAATGAGCTGTACACCCAGCCTTCTAGCGTTCAAACCTTGCAAATGAGACCACCGGCAGACAAGCAGACTACGTGATAGAAAATGTCACGGGTTTCACCCCTCGCTCGCGTCGGCGGTTACCTGAATGAAGTCACAGCGAAATATCTCTGGTTAAACTTGTATACAAACAAAAGGTAAGACCAAAAGGAAGATTGTCATACTGTTCCGTATAGAACAACAGGCACCCACATGAACAACTGCACTTTGCAGGATTGAAATGGCCGGGAAAAAGCGGACCTTCAACGGTGGGTGTAAGTCATATACGCGTAAGGTTGCATATTATACATGTTCGCTTCACATAGCTGGTGTACCGTACAATCTATCACTATTTTCTGATATGAACATTTTCCATATCAGCAAATGTTCAGTCAAGCTCACATAGCCCCGCTCTGCTTCTGCTATCTATCTATCTATCTATCTATCTATCTATCTATCTATCTATCTATCTATCTATCTATCTATCTATCTATCTATCTATCTATCTATCTATCTATCTATCTATCTATCTATCTATCTATCTATCTATCTATCTATCTATCCACCTACGACTGTTAGCTCTCCTGGCCGTTTCGATAATAATATCGATACCAAACTTGGCATGACATAACATGACTGTATTAAGAACATATTTGACTGGTCATGACATGAAAATCATAACATGTTTGTCATGAGTGTCATGATTTACATATCATGGTTCTGCAGCTCTTACGGTGGTTTTGTTCACATGGCTTGGTGCAAAACTGGTATGGTAAGACATGATTGCATGGCGAACACAAGCGACAGACCTTAATATGAAAATCATGACATGGGTGTCATGTAACAACACGAGTACATGCCACGCTCATGATGCACTCGCGGCCATTTCGCTGGCGTCACATATACCAAATTTGGTATTACGGTACGTGAATGGATGACGAAAGTATGTGACTGGTGTAAACATGATAATCATTAGATGTGTGTCTTGTAACAACATGACTACATGCCATGCTCATGATGCTCTGGTGGCCGTTTCACTAGCTTCACTTATACTAAATTTGGTATTACGGGACGTTAATGTATGAAAGTGTGATACTGGTGCAAACATGTTAAACATGAGGTGGATGCGTGTCATATAACAACATGACTACATGCTATGCTCATGATGCGCTCGCTGCCGTTTCGCTAGCGTCACATGTACTAATTCAGTATTACGCGGCGCGAATGGACGACATAGGGAAATGAAACATCCGAACATGATAATCACGACATGCATTTCATGTAACAGCATGACTACATGCCACACTCATGATGCGCTCGTGGCTATTTCGCTAGCTTCACATATGCCAAATTTGGTATTACGTGACGTCAATGATTGACGAAGGTATGCGACTGGTGCAAACATGATAATCATGAGATTCGTGTCATGCGTGACTACATGCCGCAGCCAAGGGGCCAATACATTTCAATGTGGGGTGGTGTGCGTGCTCGCCGGCAGCGTCACGCTGGCGTTGCCACGTCAGGCACCGGTCCTGCCATATACTCGTAGGCGCACGCTGCGCTGCGTTGCTTTGACGCATTGGCGTTTCAGGGCGTCCCTCCGTCAGGAAAAGGGGGAGACGCAGTGTTGTCTGGGTAACGCATCGGCGCGAAATGCAGCATGTCGCATTTCGCACCGGTTGCCGTCGAGTCACACCGATGGGCACTGGTCGCGCCAGGCGTCTAACTATATAGTGCTCGCCTTTTGCTAACGTAGCGTTGCTGTGCTCAGCATGCGCGTGCGTCAACGCTACATAGGAGTATAGTGAGCCCTTCATGAGGCACTCGCGGCCGTTTTGCTAGCTCGACATATACCAAATTTGGTGTTACGTGAGGTCAATGGCTGACGAAATATATGACTGGTGAAAACATGATGATGCTGACGCGCGTGTCATGTAGGAGCGTTACAATATACCACGCTAATAGCGTGCTCGCGGCCGTTTCGCTAGCTCCACGTATACTAAATTTGGTATCACGTAACGTGAATAGACCGACGAAGGCAAACGACACATACAAACATGATAATCATGACATGGAATTGAGTCATCTACGGCATCATCTACCTCTACCTCGTAATGTTGGGCTGATTCTAAAATGACATATGCTTTCTAATTCGTGCTTCGCATATCATTGATTCTCACTGTACGTGGGATCTGCCAATGTTTTTTTTTCGGTTCCGTTTGGCTTCGCGTGGTTGTAAGCTTTGTCGCAAATTGGAAATCAGCCAATGTTCAGCAGTTACAGTTCACGAATAAAATCGGTTCACGAAGTTCACAATGGCCTGTTCCTTTATCCGAAACAAATGCAAAAGCACAAGAATAAACGACTCCACAAGCGCAGTTCGAGTCCCACAAGTACGAAGACAAGGCAAACCTGTGTACTACCCATGATGCCCATCGTTGCGGAACGATCGCAGCGCCAGAGTTTCCTCCCGTTCATTTTATGAAGCTCAATTGCCCGCGCCTCCTGTGATCACGTGATCATGTACAGGGCAGTGGAGAGCTTTGGGCTGGACGGAGCCTACACACCGCGATGTCACTACAAGCATACCGTCTATATGTCAATGGCGCCTAGCGCTATTTACAAATATAGAATGAACCTATATAAAATTATACAATTGCCTTTATCTGGAGAATGTGAAAATTTTGAAGCCATTATTTTAAGGGCGCTAATTCAGAAGTAAGAAAAAAAAACACGCCGCATTTATTCGAATATACACATGTGACGTAACGCGAACAGGTTACGAGATTTTGACTATTCATTTCAATCCTCTTTTATCGCCATGACAATGTTGAGCTTTCTCTATATTTAACGTAAATATATTTTTGAGCCGTAATATGGCTGCTAACTCGATACATCATGTAAACGTGCTGCAACTGCCAGATAGCTGAGGGAAGTAAGTGCTCCTTTTAAAGAGCGCAATTTCAAAGGTTTTCATGCTGACGTGCACTGAAGCAGATTAGCGATATAAAACAAAAGTTACTCCAAGCGTAAGAAACGTTTTGAGTTACAAAATCATTTTGATGATGTTGTCATAAGTCCGTCTAATAAATGACTTAGGCGTTATTTCGTAAAATATATGAAATGTTTCATGGTTATAACTGCTCTTAGCTTTCTGCTTATACTAATGGTCCCACTTATTTATAGTAGTTGGGCAATGGGTTTCGCCATTGTAAAAACGTAACCAAATCATGACACGAAGTGACAATTATTTATAGTGCAAGCAAGACTACCGTAAATCAAAACGAAATTAGGGTTCAGAATATTGGTACAGACTTAGTCAGCAGGTTTAAAAAAAAGTCTGAATTAATTGAAATTTGAGCCACCTCTACAATAATTTGAAGAGAGATAAACACACATGTTACATAAATTGAACAACTTCTAACTAGTTCTGCCTATATCAACTCGATTGTGTTAAAGAGCTCGTTTCGCAAAACTTCTGGCATCGACGTCAGTGTCGGCGTCGTTGATTGTGATGAAAAATTATCGTCGTGTACGCGAACCAAGGAAAGAAAATAGGAGGAAAATAACGCCAGGGAGGTTAACCAGCCTATAGGCAGCCGGTTTGCTACCCTGCGCATGGGAGGGGTTGGGGGAGATGAAAGAATGAGACCAGAGAGGGGATAGACAGATTGAAAAAGATGGTATTACAATACGTAATAAAAATCACAGCATATGCATGGAGTGAATGATGATGGGTGAGGCGAAGGGTCCGTCTGTACGTCCGTCCATCTGCCAAGCTGTCTGTCAACTATAAGAAAACCACTAACGCCATCAAGTAAAGAATATCCAAGAACATATACACACAACGTCATTTATTGAGCAACTCATAAATTAGAGGTCGCTACATACTACTACTACTACTGCTACTACTACTGCTGCTGCTACTTCTACTACTACTATCACTGCTATTAGTACTACTACTACAGAAGAGGGAACCCACACCCTTGTGAGCATCGCCCCTAAAATTTCTGGGTAGGAGAGGGAATCTAACCTGGGCCTTCGGCTTGTAAGCAGATGTTGAACAACAGAGACACGTGATTTTTTTGTCTTTAATGCATGGAACCATTATCTGCAATTGTACTGAACCACGCACAACTGAATTCCTCGCATTGGAATTTCTTTAGCATACTCAACACCCCCATTTTCTCAAACAGTGTGAGGTACATCAAGTCAGGCAAACACACATAAGCATCCACGATTATGAACCACTCCAAACAAACAAAGAAAACGCGTGTACTATTAAAGAATAAAAAATAAGGACACATTTGGCGCCCTTTCTGTTCTGGGCTTAATTTATATTCCTTGGTGGCACAGGTCCTTTGGTATTTCTGTAATTCATCATGACTACACAAAAAAATATGCCAGTAGGTAAGCAGATTCAGGGAAAATGGAAACGGCGAGATCTGTTGAAACCTGCTATATATATAAAAACACTATGTTAATGTCTTGTATTGAAACCTTAACGCATCACACATCGCCTGGCAAAACTGCGGAATCATGCCCAGTGCCAAAAATGTGAATCGAGCGATGAGTTTGTGTTTTAAAAGCCCACCCAGTGCTCAGACATAGTTAAATATATTCAGCATCAGAACCATCAAGAACGGAACAGCTGCGCAGGTATCAACCTACCTATAGGGTGATACCTGCGCACGTACTACACGTATACGTGTAGTAGGCGCTTGGGATCGTGCGATCATAAATACTTACGACGTCATTGCGCGGTTGAGCTGTGCTCTTTCGTAACACTTCTGGCATGCGAGAATATTCCGCAACATATTTAGCACCATTCATTTTCAGTTCCACGTTGCCATTACGAAACGCCATTTCCCAACGAATTCTCCACGCTAACGTGACCGTGACAAACGTTGATACCCGATTGAGTTCCTGAATTGAGACCTCTTTTTTCAAGAATCCTGAAATAGTTTTTTTTAGATTTAACGTTTGTCAACCAAGTGCATCATCAAAGCTTTCGCACCAAAAATTTAGTGGCTCTCCGCGTACCAAGGCCACTACGGACAATTGAATAATACCTTGCTTCTCCCCTCTGTCTGGCTTCCTCAACTCATGACGCACGCCGACATCGCTGGCGGTCGCAGAGCTCTCACGGGTGCGCTCGACAATTTGAGATTTTACCAGTCCAGACTTCCAAGATGGCACTCCGACAGGTTGTGCGCAGTTTTGGAGGCTATCACATAGTGCGCCCGGAAGGTCGCAACAATCTGCACCGATCTGCAGGGATTCGCAGCTTTAAAGCGTCGTAATAAACTACAAAGTTTACGCAGACAGCTCAGACCAGTCTCTATATAACCCTTAGGACTTCGTCTACCAGCCCAACGTGTTTCTTCAAAATCGCTAAAACTGTATCAGGGTCACTTCAGTGAGCGTGGACGATAAGTAGGCATATTTAGAAAACGCGATGATGCCCAGACAACGACACGGAGCGAATGCAAAAAATCATTGTCGCTGACGCACATTTTTCTTTGTTGCTCCTTGCTAAAGCTGGTTGAACCATTTAAGTTTAGTCGTTAGGGCCACGGATTCGCTTTCGTTATGCCTGTTCTTGTTTTCAACGTTGCGGCTGGACAAATACTAAATAGTATTCGGGTTTAGTGTTTTAAACCCGAAAGATGATTATGAAGGACGCTGTAGTGGAAGGCTCCTCAAACATCGTACAGCTAGGGTTTTTTAACGCTCACCTACGTATAACTGCACGGGTGTGAATAGAGAGGAAATGATAGAGAAAGAAGGGTAGCGAGGATAACTGGTCCAGGATAAATAACCGCTCACGTCCATACACGTCGGAATGGGTGGTGGTATGTGACTCATTGTGATGGAGGAATTCACTTGCAACGAAAATGTAGCCGCGGCTGCCAGGATTCCCTCCCGCAACCTTTGGGTCAGCACTTGATCCCTATAATCATTTGGGGAATTCCACGAGAGATCGACACGGGTCCAAAAGTTGATAATTTAGATTTCATTGAGTATTTTATATTTCGTGCACCTCTCACAAGGTAGCCCGAAAGTCAACTTTGTTTTATGATTAACGGCATAACTTACGAGAAAAAAAAATATCAAACTTCACTAACACGGAGGCACCGATTTCGTCACCTGCTATTTTCGAAAATTGCAGATGCCATAAAAAGACAAATATTTCTGTTTCAAGGAAGATTTTTTTTTACCTTAAATGCATGTGTAATGAAGAATGAATTAATATGGTTTCAAGTTTGTAGACCTTAAGAAAATAGCTTTTAAAAATGTCTAAATTTGCGACAGTTTAGAGTAAGTTACGTATTCCCTATTTTTTTTTCTGAAAGTAATGCAAGCAGCGTTTTCAAACTTGACACGTTTTAAGGATATAGTGTGTTCATTAGGTACATAAATTGTTGCTGCCGTAGGGCAAATGTATATTTTTATATATTGCCTCAAAATTCTCATATTGGGAAAAGTGTACTCCACTGAAATTTGAATAATAAAAAAACCCCATCTTCGATTTTTCTTAAAACCTCGTAAATAGACAACCGAAGGCCATAATACAGTAATATAGAAAAACATGTTGCATTATTTTGTTTTTAGCGACAATATTCGTGGTACAAATCAGAGCTTTTCGAGAACGCGCTGATAAGTTGAGAAATATAGAAATCGGAACGGAAAAGTGGCAATGAGCTTCAAACGCGAGTAAACGTGACCGCATTTGGTGAAGAAACGCTGTTTTAGCAGATAGGAGTAACTATTTTGAACACGGTATTCTACAGTATCTGAATTCATTCTTATACGTAGAGCACTGAGACTTCTAATATGTGGTGCCTCTCCATTACTGACACACAGATGCAGCTGCTGTGACGACCATGTGTTTGGAACACGTTGGGTAAGAGAATTGAATGTTGAATGAGTTCATAAACGATTCGTAACAAATTTTTATCATTTGGGGCACGAAGACTGCCGCATTAGACTGAAGAACACGCTTTAGGGCAAGTTGTCATCCGTCGTCTGCTCTACAGATGAATTGCTGTGCGCCGCATCTCGGAGGCAATGCTTTAGATCACATGGTTCAAAGTAGGGACAAAGATTACGCCTCCCGTAATTTTATCAACAAAAACATTGTGAAATTCATTTTAACGTACTATACTTCAGTTTTGCATTCGCACTGTGGATACTTGTGCGCAAGTGCATGACGTCATTGTGAAAACAAGTCAAGTCAATTTTATTTCCAACAACATAAAATCGGAGATTTTAAGGCAAAAAGACGTGTTGAGAGAGCCCGAAGACCTCTTCAAGAGCAGCAGGCTTGATTTCACAAAAGTATTGCGTAAATCGAAGTAGACGCAGAAAATACATGTGTCACACAAATCTTTTTTGCACTTGCGCAAGAACAACTTTATTACAAAAAGTAAATACAAAGGTGTAAAAATATGCAATAAAGGTATATAGTGTTGTTTGAGTAGTTGCTATAGGCGAAGTGGTCGTGTGAAATGACACAATCGCTACAACAGATGACTTCGTGTCATAAGGTCATCGGATGTCATCCTCGCTTGTTCAAAGTGGGGTCGGTGCCGGAAGTAGCAGAAACATCGCGTGAGGTACAAAAAGCTTCAGGAAAAAAAAAACTAGTATCAGATGGAGGCACTTTCCTCGTCGCCAAGATGTTGTGTTCCAAGCACCCCTGTGTCACGAGCGCTCCGAACCCGCGAAGGACCGGTTGCTGAAACTGCTTCCAGATGTTGACCCCTCCCCTTCCCCCGCTCGGCGCAAACGAGCCACCGTCGTTTCCCCCGGCAGTTCGGCCGCCGCCTCCATCCGAATAGGAATAAACTTGTTTTTAACCGTTCGAGGCTGTCTGAGCTTTTTGGACTACCGCGACCAACGCGTACGTCTATGGGCCTACGACAACACCGGACATAACAGTGGCGACGAGGAAGTGGATTTGGACCAACGCTACGCAACGATATTGACAAGCTACAAGCTATGGCTACGCACGGGCTCCCAAATCGGCTACCCGAATTCAACGGCTCATCATGGTCATCGTGGTTTGGACGCCTGCAATTTTACTTCGAGGCTAACAACATCACTGATGCAGCAATGAAGAGGGCCAACCTGCTAACGCTGTGTGGGGAGCAGACATACGACACAGTCTGTGCCCTGATTCAGCCACGCACTACAGCAGCCGTTGACTACGACGACATCGTAGCAGCGCTATACAAGAGCACTATGACCCAAGGCCATCGGAGGTCTACTGTCGAGCCCGCTTCCAACGGCGAGACCAACTGGAAGGCGAAAAAGTGGCCGAATACGTAGCGGCTCTCAAAAAGCTCGCTGCTGACTGCAATTTCGGGACGTTGACCGCGACAGCTGCAGCTACTGCGCAGGAGGGAAGATCGACTGCCACACCTGCTAACACCACTATGCTCCCCTTGGACGTTATGTTGCGTGACCGTTTTGTGTGCGGACTGCGTGACGCAGGCCTACAACAACGCCTGTTCGCGGAGACGGGTCTCACCTTCTCCAAGGCCTACGACATCGCCCAACGAGCGGAGAGCGCCGGTCACCAGCAGAGGGATATTTGACGGAACGTCGAGCCGGTGCATCACACCAGTCAGCAGTCAGGTCATTCCACGTCTAAGGCGAAATCAAGCAGAAAGACACAGCGCTGTTGGCGATGCGACGACATGCGCGATCCCCAGGTATGTCGATACAAGACAGCGACCTGCAATTTTTGCCAAAAACTGGGACACATTGAAAGGGCATGCATCTCGAAGAGCAAACAGCTCGGACCGAAGACTTCAGTGTAACGGAACAACAATGTCGACGCACAGGAGGGCCAGACGCAAGATACAAGCCGAACAGCACTACCGTCATCGGCACTATATGACTTAAACGCCGTTACAGTTCACGATTGCCAGCCTTGCCAATGCAACCACAGAAGCCCGCCAAGAGCTCCTATTCCTGAATGGGAAAGACCAGACACGCCTTGGCACACCCTGTACATTGATTTTGATGGACCTATCGAAGGGTGTTCGTTCCTGGTGGTTGTAGACGCATACACCAAGTGGCTGGAGGTAAAACAAATGGCTACAACGACATCGGCAGGAGTTATCGACACTCTGCGGTCGTTGTTTGCAACGTTTGGCCTACCGCGAAAGGTGGTCTCGGACAACGGCACTCCGTTTGTGTCCACGGAGATTCTCAAGTTTTACAGCGGCAACGGCGTCTCGTCTGTTACATCAGCTCCTTACCACCCGGCTACGAACGGACAAGCTGAGCGCTACGTGGCTGAGCTAAAGCGCGCCCTTACTAAAGACCAGACTGGGACAATGCAACGCCGCATCGCGCGCTTTCTCTTCAGACAGCACAACACTGTAGAAAGCACTACTGATCAAACGCCAGCGAAATTCATGTTCGGACGAGAAATGAGAACCCAGCTGACAGCAATTGTCCCGGAGCCCTCAGCGAAAGCACCGTCGGAGGAAGAAAAGCTCCCGCATAGCAGGAGAATTGAAAGTGGACAGCGCATATTCGCCCGCCAGTTCCACAGAAAGCCCAGCTGGGTTGAAGCGACGGCACTCAAACGCATAGGTTTGCGGTCATGACTCGTCAACATTGGTGGAAAGGCCACACGCCGCACCCTTAATCAGCTACGCCGTTTAGGTAATTTGCCAAGGGAACCTCCCATTCAAGCAGCCACCTCGACGGAAGCTTCGTTCCACTTAGCCTGGCATCTCGCACCAGATGAATCGGCGCCGCCACCCGTCCCGCCGCCCGCCGGCCCTGAATACAAGAGAAACGACACCCAGCGAGCGGAGGCTTCTCTTCCTAGTGCGTCCAGAGCGTCCACGCGCCCACGGCGGCCCCCAGATCGCTTCCAAGCGACAAGCTAAGGAGGGAGGAGATGTTGTGTTTCAAGCACCCCTGTGTCACGAGCGAGCCTCCGAACCCGCGAAGGACCGGATGCTGAAACTGCTTCCAGATGTTGACTCCTCCCCTTCCACCGCTCGGCGCAAAGGAGCCACCGTTCGTTTCCCCCGGCAGTTCGGCCGCCGCCTCCATCCGAGTAGGAATAAACTTGTTTTTAACCGTTCGAGGCTGTCTGAGCTTTTTGAACTACCGCGACCAACGCGTACGTCTATGGGACACCGGACATAACAAGCACTATCTGATCAGAAATGACCGCATATCCACGGAGTGAATCATGGAGAGTGGGGCGAAGCATTCGTCCGTCCATTCGTTCTTGCTTCCGTCTGTCCATGCGTCCGTCTGTGTGACCGTCCATGCGTCGATCCGCCCGTCCGTGCGTGCGTCTGTTCGTGCGTCCGTCCCTGAGTTCGTCCATGCATCCGCCCCTGCGTCCGTTCATGCGTCCATCCATGCACTGTCTGTGTGCCCGTTTGTCCCTCGATTCAACACTCCAAGTACCACCATCTCGCATCTTTTCATCATATAGTTCTCATATAGAAGCACCGCCATCCACTGGACATTCCAAGGACTGGACGAGAGGAGGCACACGCACAATTTCTTACGGCTTGCGCTTCGTGTCTACTTCCCACCGCTAACCACCTCAAGTTCATGGTATATACTAGAGTTCACTGTATTCATGGCACTGCGGCCCAACGCTCGCTAAACCTTTCTAAAACCTAGGAGGTTACGCCCAGCGAGTATAACGTAGCAACCTTTTCCTGTCAGATAGTGCTCTATGTACCATACGAGCACACACCGACGGCAACGAGCATCGGCAACTACAAACCTGTATCGATAAGGTTTTCATTATAAAACCATTGCTTTAGAAAACAACTGGCGTCTTTCGTTAAGCAGCTGGCGTCTTCTTTTTGTTTTGCTTCAGAAACATCTGGAGTCTTAGAACACATGCTCTGGCAGTGCACCAAATTCGCTCATATATCGAACATCACCTCTGCCAGATGGGAGGCGGAAATCCGCAGCTCATCCTTGGCAGATCAGCTCTGGGCTGTCCTCCAAGCCCGCGAGGCGGCTGAGGGGCTTGGCATCTCAGTCCCCACGTGGGAGCTGCCCGCAGCACAGTGATCAGTGTTTTGGAGGACCAAATAAAAGTTTATCCAATCCAATGTTCGTTTTGCTTTTAGAAAACATCTGGCGTCTTTGGTTGGTTTATTTCATCCATCAACGGCGTTTTGAACAAAAATTTTTTATTGTTTAATCACGCACAGAAGAAATCTCACCAGGCACTACCTTGGAGGTAAACAATGGCTGCTACTGGGAATGAGAAACAGCAGAAGTCGGCTTTTAACACTTCTACTTCTACAAACGTTTCCTATTGGAACATGCCAATGGTTGCTAATGGGGAATGAGAGACAGGAGCATTCGGCTTTTAGTTAACGCGCACGCCGCGAACTTTTTAATGTTCAACAAAGCATAGAAGAAATCTCCTACCGGCACCACCTTGCAGGTCAAAATGTAACACTTGTTACACACTACGACTACGACTACGACTACGAGAGACAAACGGGCATCGCTTTAAAGAGCTCCGCCCCTAAAAAGCGATGCATGTGAACACTTCTATCGACTGTGAACGTAACTGGCCCAATCATCCACTTTGAGTAAATTCGCGCTTGTCTCCCGTGTTGTGGCTCCTTACGTCATCCAATAAGCCTGACCACTGGTCGCATAACTTAATGCAGTGTTTAGTGCACTGCAGGCCTTCGCCTTTAAGTGTCTCAAAATGTAACGCACAGGGGAACTTGCCTTTGAGGCAAAGAAAACACCTACATTTTCGAGAACGACCACAGGGATTTGGCAGTTTATGTATAACTACAACTCGCTCCTGGAATGTATATGTAAATCTTTCCCCGAAGCAAGACACGGGGCACCGGGATTTTGGCGCTTGCTCACGAAGCCCTCTTCCCGTTTCCCCATCATGGCTTCTGTTGCTCGTATTATGGCATCGTCAAGGCAACACTTGTATGAAAGGGCTTAAAGATTGAGGAAAAGTGGATCACACACGACGCTTGCATGACAAAATCCGCGCGATGCATGGACGGTGCCGTTCGACGCGAAATGGTGACGTATCCGTCAAAAAACGCGCCGGCAACTTGTACGTGGTACTAGCGAAGCTCTTCGTCTCGAAGCCTCGTCGCCTTCGGCGGGTAGAGGAGAGAGGGGAGGGGAACCGTCGCGTCCTTTTCGACGTCGCGGCGACCGTTCGCGCGGAATGTGTCACATCAGCGTCGCCCGAGCTCGTGCACGGAGTTTTGACACAACGTTCGCGGTACATCGCGCGTTCACTCGTCTTTTTCGTTTGTTTAGGCCGCACTTTGGCCTCGCGCGCGTCGTCACCGTAATTTCTCTCCCTTCGCTCGAAGCCACTGAAGCCACCGCCACCTGCGCAGTAATGGACGTGCGGAGGACAAAAAGCCGCGCCCCGAAGCGATGGTGATCTTTATTGGCTGCTTGACAGGTCGAGCCAAACGCGTGGGAACATTGTTTTCTTTTTTCACTTTTTGTTCTCTATTTTCTTCCCGCCCCTCGCTGTCTAACGCGCATGCAGTCAGGGTATTCACGGCCGTTTTACTTGCATTCAGGCAATTTTTGTACACACTGCTTTTTCTTTTGTTATGCAAGGCCCAGGAAGCGACGACGAACGATAACACGAACGAGACAGCCACGCACATACCCCGCGGGGAATTCGTGTCTCACTTTGCCAAGCCGGCTTGCTGCCCCCCCCTCTCTTTATTTATTTCTTTTTTTTTTTTTGAGCGAGCTGGCACATTGAATTATGACGTGACGGGTGCAGCGGGAGTTTTCTCTTTTCTTGTTCCCTTTGTAGCACTTTTTATTGCTTCAAAAGGCGCCCTCGCCATTAACGGTGGTGACGTACAAAAAAAAAAAAAGGACGTGTGTATAAGCACATCCGAACTGTCAGTGAACTTTCCCGATTCCGTGTGGACCCAATGTGCGGGCGTGCGTCGGTTTGTGTTCGCACAAGCGACAGGCGCTGCTCATACTCATTCGAACTTATTACTAGCACTCGCTTTCGTAGATGCTTACACAAGGGTGTGCATTCAAAGCTGGCTATTTAAAGAGGCTCGGCAACGACGAGCGTTCAAGTTTTGTTGTAGTTGAAGAATGGTTGGAAACTATCACTAACAACGTCGAACAATCCTAATCTAACTTTACGCTAGTGCGAAATGAGATAAACGAAATCATTTTTAAAGCATTTCAGAATTAATTTTATTTTGTTTTTTCGCGCAGCTCCTAGGTGCCCGTTTCTGCTTAGAGCGCTGTTGACGTCGCTGTTGCCGTCGCGCTCGTTGGCGTAATGAATAGTCATAAAAAATAAAGTTAGAAAAAAAACTGCCAGCATCGAGTGAGATTTCAACTAGCGCCTCCTGTAGTACTGTAGCAGAAAGCTAAGCTGGTGCTTGAAACTAATTTGCCAGAATACACCATACAAACGTCATGTCGGGTAAGGAATCGCGTTATCATATAACATACGCAGTAGAGTGTGGCCAAAGAGATAAATTACAGCCAGCTATCACAGAATGATAAGCTCGCAACGAGTGTGTGGTGTAATGCTTCCTACCCACTGCAAAGTGCTGAGTCATAATTGTTCATCGTCATCAGCCACACGCAGCATCAACACAGCTCACGTTATACCTTAAAGATCTCTAGCGGGTACCTCGCTCATTCGGAAAAAGACGAATAACGGCGCAGCGGTTACTGTTCGATTCACGAAAGTTATGATCTATAGCGTAGTCCATGCCTTGCGGAAAGCCAAAACTTTAAACACGGGACGGCGAAATAGGCTAGTTAATGAACATTTATAGAGAAAGTTTCTTTTAAGCACCCACAAAACGAGGACAGAACAACTAAGCGCTGTCCTGTCAAATTTCCGATCCTCCCGTCCTCGTTTGAAGTTCGGTCGAAAAGCGGTTTAACATAAGCTTCAAACACTGTTGGCCTTGCCCCAACACGAAGCTGTGTTCAGCATTCGCATTAGGCAGCACCTTAATTGTTGGTTGGTAACAACTTTATTGGTAGTCCGACAGAGCTTTCGCGGAACGGTTCTTAGGTTTCAGCGTAGGGACGTTATGCCTGTTCTGACCGCCCCCTCGCGGGCCTGCTTGACGGTTCGGAGTTGGTCGCCAAGGCTGCGCAAGGCAGCAGCCCACCGCGGTGGAAGAATTCAGCATTTAGCACTTTGCGGGTTTTCGGTACCGAATCCCAGAGCATGCCAGTTAACGTGGCGACCTCAATACGGCAGATCATGCATGTATTTGTCAAACATATATCGGAGAAGAGTTTGTTAAGCAGCAAGGGGTTGAGATACGTGTGCGTCTGCAGCTTTCGTAGGTCCGCTGCCAGCGTTATCCTGATCGTCGTCGAATTTTTTTCCTTATATACGATGGGCTCTACCTTAATCGAGTTGCTTGAATGTAGTGTTTGATCTTCTGCTGCAACACTCTTGGACTGAGAAATGGCGTTGCTGCGCCAAGAAAAAAAAACATAAACTGAACGATCATATGATTTTTTTGTGAGCAGTTGCATGTAATACGCGAAAGTTGTTTTTGTTTCAATCCTCCCACGTTGGAACGTTGCCAATTTGACCATGAATGAAACCGGTAAACTCGCTTGTTCAAGGAAGAAGGAAAATAGGAGGGAAAGAATGGCAGGGAAGTTAACCAATCTAAGCAGCCGGTTTGCTACCCTGCGCATTGGAGGGGGAGGGGGAGATGAAAGGTAGAGAGGAGAGAGGTAAGAGAGATAATCACAGCACATGAAGCGGCACATGGTGCTTTGCACACTTGTTCAAGCAGCGTGCAATATCAATGGAGCTACAACGATGGTTATTGCCGTAGAACTGTCGCGAACATTTGTCACGGTGTTTACAAATATCTAGTAGACTCTTGGCCGCTTCTCGCGAAGCAGGGTGTTACATCATCGCAGAGAAAACCTGTTAATGGCGTTTAAGATCTTAATGATGACGAGAATTCAAATACTTCGCGTGTTGCTCTTTTGTGGGAAAACAGATGGACATGATAATCCGTGAATGAGGTTGCATTCTGAAAAACGCGAATCTTCACTACAGTCTATTTAACTATTGAATTTCATGACTGAAAGCTCCCCTGTTTAATTAGAAAGATGCTATATGTTGCAGAAACGCGCCGCTGTGTCCCTTACTCCCTCAAATTGAACGCGGTCAACCTATAATACGAGATGGACTGCTATATGATGGGTCGAAAATTTCGAGCCATTTTTTTTCGTTACTCATTTTAGTGTGTCGGACGCACTCTGTCAGCAGACGCTTCCTGGCCACCGCCATATTCCTGTCCTAGTTGTTGTGAACGTGCCTGACCCTTCGAGAATGTACCGCCGAAGCTTTGACGTCACTTTTGTATTCCCGTGAAACAATCGAGGAAGAAAGTGATCCTTCCCTCCGTTGAAAAGGTTTTTGGACAAACACCTTCAAAGGACATCCATGTCGTTGATTTACTTGTGAAAATAGTGCGCACTCACACGTAAGCACTTCCGACTTCGTTTGGAAAGGATGATCAGAAAAAGGAACAACGACGTACAACTTAGTCCACTGTCGCGCTTTGTTAGCACAGCGGCACAAACGGCGTCAGTTCGAGCAAACGTAACTACGTGTAAAAAAGCGCTTGCTATGTTTTGCTCCCCCTCTTCGCCATTGGCGACTTTCATCATTAACATTTTTTTCCGAACGCCACTTGACTACAGCGTCCGCTTGGCTGCTTGTTCCATATATACAAACACACGGTGCCCTTCATGGGGTTACTTCAGTTCTCTCACATGTAGTTTATACAAGCCGACGACGCCGTTTCATTGCACAAAATAACCAGCAGCCCACCGTTGTCAACGAAAGCGCTTCGGTTCGGTTCGAGCGGCGCCATGGCTAATGAACGCTTCCGCTGCTCGCATTCAACAACCTTTTCGGATGCGCGCACTTCGACAGCCGCGTCATTCTGGAAGTGTCGGTGTCAGCGGCGTAACAGCCACCAAGTGGTGTGACATTCGCTCTCTAAAAAACACCACCGTATAGTTTTCTTGTGCTCTTCAAAACGTAAGCTTTGTGCCGCTATACTTTACTCGAAAAATCACGCTTGTGTCCGTCCGTCTGCAACGGTAAGCGTTGTGCCTACACCTCACACTTGATTCGCCACTTAAGGGGCGGTGCATTGAAGTAGTGCACATGAAGCTACTAACTAACTAACTAACTAACTAACTAACTAACTAACTAACTAACTAACTAACTAACTAACTAACTAACTAACTAACTAACTAACTAACTAACTAACTAACTAACTAACTAACTAACTAACTAACTAACTGACTGACTGACTAACTAACTAACTAACAAAAAAGAGTGAGATATTCGACCGGCTGAATTTGAGCTCGGTGTTTCAAAAGCAGAAACAGGATTATTAAACATTACGTAATAGGGTGCATGTGCGTGGCTGGGTAGAATATAAAACCCCTAGAAATTCCTTTTAAGAATAAAGCCTGGCGTTTTTTATGCCAAAACCACGATATGGTTTTAAAACGTGTAATCTGCTGTTTTGTGCTGGTTGGATCCAATGTTAATGAGGGACATTATCAGATACTTCATTTGTGAACTTTCGAACATTTCCTTGTCATTGTGTTGTGATATGTGCGTGTAAGTATGTTTTTGCATATGTGTGCTCGGGTGTTCCACTTTCCATGCACTGCTTTGTATGCTTTCTTTTAAGATATGTGTGCAGCTTTCACTCAAGGGCTAAAGGAGTAGCCGGCGCCATACCTGTGCGCCAACATCTCCTTATATATCATATCAATAAAAAAAAGGCGTGCCGTAGCGGAGAAAGACACTCGAAATTTCGAGCCTTCGGTCTTTCACATGCACTGAAAACGCACAGTATACGGACCTTTAGCAGTTTGGCTCCACGTGAATGAGACCACTGAATGATGCCTGAGACTTGGCCTATGCATGCGGGTGGTGTTGCCACGGTGGACTGCAGCCATGGTGCAGACTATAACGTATTTCGTGAAAAGCAGAGCGTTCAGCCGCATCGTGCAGAGGGAGCATATAGCTATTGCTTTAGCAAAGAGGCCAAATCACGACTAATGCCCCATAAATGCAATTAATGACGATCGTACAATTTCTGATTGCCGCGCCACCAGAGTACGAATGCAGCGCATACACTCTTGCAGACAATCCTATTCAGAAATCTGCTCAAGTGTTACGAGTGTATACCACGTGGTAACAACGCTTACACTCTACTAGACGCTTTCTCTTTAGAGATTGGGTAGAATTGTTTCAAAGCGGCACATTGTTTTAGTTGATGCTCGCGTCCGCTGCGCGGACGCTCACACAGAGCCCATGGACAGTCGCGAGTCCCGCGCGCACCTCGGGAAGAAACGTCGAACGAAAACCCCCCGGTGGTCACGGATCGCTGAACGAGCCGCCTTTTCACCGTCCAATGCTGCAGCAGGGCGAGAGTATCATTCTCGAATTTAAATTAGTGGCTTAGAAACGGAGCTCGCGAAGCGTAGGTCACCGAACGGAAAAGTGCGCTGGACCGGCTCGCCCGACGCGTATACCGGGCGGCCTGGCGTTCGCGCACGTCGTTAATCCCAGCACACCCCGCCTGCCGGTCCCTCGCCGCGTGCGAATGTAGACCAACCGGGGTTCGCGAGTTTTCGAGGAAACTTTGCGCCGCGGAACCGAACCCCGGGGCTCTCTCTCCTCATTACGGGATCTGCGAACGTCCAGCCGAATTCCAAATCAAGCGATCCGAGGAGAAATTCGGCGAAATGCCCGAGGAATTACCGGATCAAAAACGCAAGCGCGTTAAGCCGCCAACTAAGAGCCTGCCGCCTTATTATTAATAACTGCATCGAACGCCCAGTTTAGGCGAAGTCTCGATTGTGCTTCACTCGGCGGAGTGACTGCCACGTACACACTGTGGATGAACAACCTTAGCGAGAAAAATAAAATGCGAAATGAGAAAAGCGAGATAGCGCGAAAGAACATCTTCATGAATGCATAGAATGATGACGTGAGGACGTAAAGAACGCTAAAGTACTCGGCTTGAGAGACTAAGATTATTCGGTACTCTGAACAGGCCACCCTCTTGCATTTCATGCATCGTACAAGAACCGTTTCACACTCAGAGTTCATGCAAGCATACATTAATAGCGCAGGGAGTGTCACACTGCATAGACGAGCGTATACACAATCGATCAGAGCTGCCATGGAAGTGAATGAAGATTTATGAAAAGCTGACAAAGCCTGGTTATAGAAAGCGGGAAAATGGCCACTCCTGCTAATAGTGCTGCCTGTGGCGTAGATCATGGCGCCGAAACTCCGCGCAGCCCTCGATACAAGGCTATAAACACGGGACCCTACAATCGTGACCTGTCGCAATTGTGAGACATACCTTGTGGTCGACGTGCGTTGAAACGATATCTAGTCCAAGAAGCTCTTAATTTCAGAATTATCGTTTAGATGCAGTCGTTACAGAGATCAGCATCGATAAGTTTCTGTAATCCTGACACGAAATCTCGTTCAGAATTTATACGGACGGCAACCGAATTCCTTAACTGACGTGTGCGAGCGGCGAATCTTTTTGTGCGACGACGCAATATACGACAAAGCCGGGTTTTCAAAAGGCCGAGGGTAAGCGCAAGCCCACAGAGTGCGTTTAGCTGCATTTATTGTCTGCTCGCTCTACTCACTACTTCTTTCATAAGTTTTTGATGTATTTCTAGCTGTATTTGTTTCTCTGCTTTTCTATCTTTCTCTCTCTCCTTTCGCTTTCTGTCTCTCCTATAGCAGAGCGCGTGCCCCTCCCCCCTCACCACAGAATTTGTGCAAATACCAGCATTCATTGCACTGCTCATGTAAAACTTTATAAGGGAAGAGACAGGCGGCCGACATCAATCAACGCGCCGCCCATCGTGGCTTATATTGTTAATTATCAATACGGAGTGCTTCGGGGGCGGTGATTGAGCGCGTGGTGGTTCAGGCTAATAATCATTTTCTATTGACGACACACGGCAAACATCTACTATGACAGCTCATTTTCTATCCACGACAACAGACTATAACAGCACTGCCCTAAAATAGCACGCATGCACATTGCTGAATCGGAGAATTTTGAGCCCCATGCGGGGACGTGAACCAGGTAGGCGACAGGCTATTATACATACACTCTATGAATTTCATCCTAATAAGTTCTGATTTCGTGGCGATACAGAGGGAAACGTTCCACGGACAGAAAATGCGCAAGTAATTCAAACTCCTAAGAAAGCGTCACCGCTTAGAATTCACGTCACCGAATAATCTTATCGCATTTACCAAAATCACGTTTGAGCAAGAGCGTGATTAGAATGACAATGATAATAATTGTCGTGGTTCAGCCTCCCCACACCACGATAAGATTATGAGAGACGCCGCAGTGAAGGGCTTCGCAAATTTGCACCACCTGGGGTTCTTTAACGTGCACCCGAATGCAAGTACATGGTCCTCAAGAAAAACTAAGTACAACGGCCTCAAGGATTTGAACGACCAGTGCGCACCCTAGGAAAGAGAATCCAAGAAAAGAAGAGCAATGAAAGACAATAAAAAAGTGTGCCAAAGCTAAAGGGTAATGCAGTGAACAACATAAACATTACTTCACAGAACACGTGCTTAGTATAAAAGCAAACTGCTTTTCCGTCATAGACAACGATGTCTGACTGACCCATGAGTCGCACAACTGTCTGGTAATTAAGAACTGCTGACGTTTAACGTCCCAAAACGACGATATGATTATGAGAGACGCCGAAGTGGAGGGCGCCGGAAATTTCGACTACCTGTAGTTTTTTTCAACGTGCACCTAAATCTAAGCACACGGGCCTCAAGAATTTTGCACCTTCATCGAAAATGTGGACGCCACAGCCGAGATTCGATCCCGCGATCGGTGGATCAGCAGTAGACCACCAACCACCTGACCACCGTGGCGGGTCGCGAGCGAGTAAAAGTGCGTGACCACGACTGCACCTGACACAATTCTATTCGCACTAATCGAGCTGGGAACTGTTTCTGCGAGCACGTTTTGCCTTTGAATAGATGAGAGTATGTACACATTAACAGCTGTATGAATTTTAGCTCTATTTTTTGGTAGGATAAGCCAGATGGTAGCCGAGTTACGCAATTGAAACTTGCCAAGTCATACTAAGTAATGCAATACGCAGATGTGCACATGCCAGGCTTGCTATAAGCTACCGTGGTACACTAGTACAATGTAACCTCTGAAATGAATTACCTCCCTTGCAATGGACGTGATGCGCTCGAGAATAGTATATTCTGCCATTTACGTTAACGCGGCTACGGCTAATCACTGTGCACCCTCGCTCACGTACAGCCTTGGTAAATGTAGGCTAGGGTTTCAAGCCACAGGATAGATGACATCATACCACGAAAGGGCGCAATGTGGCGTAATTCAAGGCAATGCGGGTATGTCGCAAGCTTGCACGGTTGAATGATGCAAGCAGCACGATCCTGCGGCGCCAAAATGACCTGACGCTATATTCCACTAAAACGCAGAAGGAAAATGACGAGAGATTTACGACGAAGTCGTATGAATAATGATAAACAGAAGCAAAATAGCACGTAATGCGGTACTTAATGTTATTATACTCTGACACATTGATACAAAGCATCGAATAATCAAAGAGTTGCGTGCGTGCGTTAGTGTTGGGCAGAAATCACGAATCTTTTTGTTTGCAAGCGCTGTTGTTATTAACACGGTGGCTTCGATAATGATATGTCCGACATCACTGTTACTTCAAATATCGCCAGGTCTGCGCTGTACACACGTATCACAGACACAGCGAAACCTGGCAGAGCGATCTTTTTAGAGCCTGGTTTAAACTCTCTTGATGCAACTAATACAAGTACGCTTGTTAAGATAATCAATACGCCATTTCATATTGTAACTTCTGAGCAATTGAGAACACCCCCCCCCCCCTATGACATTATTTGTCATTCGGGGAAGAACCATGGTACCCGCTACACAGCTGTGAGACATTGTGTGCACTTTGCTGGTGCTGTGACTCTATAGGGCTGTCACCTCACCTTTTCTCAAACGAAAAACCAGTCCTTAGACAAGGGGGCGAGATATTGAGCTAGTAGGAGATTAAATTACTGTTGTACAACAGACGTTATGTCAGGTCTTTGGCACGTAGTGTATTTCATTGTATCATTGCTTCGCTTGAGCCAAATAAACCTGATGCACAAACAAAAACAGTGAGCTGAGCTCACCTACTGTAGTAATCGCAGGCATAAATTGGTGGTTGGTGGTGCATGACCGTTCTTAGATGGTGGAGTGATTTGTCTGGTTGGCATAGAATACCAGTGATTACGAGGACGCATGTTTACTGCGCTGAAAAAAAAAAACTGGCAAATAATGACGGGCGTGGACCGGCAACCAGTCCACAGTGTGAAAATTCACAGAATATTCACGGAGTGAATGATGATCAGTGGGGTGAAGCGTCTGTGTCTCTGATGGGCATATGGAGGTACGCTTCGCCCCACTTATCACCTTTCTCTCCGTGGACATGGTGAGAATTTTTATACAAAAACCACTAATGCCATGTACTGATATTATTTCCAAATGGATGGATGGATGGATGGATGCTATGAGCGTCCCCTTTAAAACGGGGTGGTGACAAGTATGCCACCAGGCTCGACAAAAAAAAAAAAAAAAACCTTTTTTTCTTTTTATGTTGGCCTAATGCCTCTACTTCGATAAATTCTATCTTAATGGAAAAAAAGGTAAATTTTCAGCTTAAGTTCTCTGCCATTTACGGCACACTGTCCATATTTTATTTTTCCAATATTTATTTTTGTCCTTTCTCTCTAATTTTCTGCCACCAATACTCTAACCGTCTCTTACTTATTTCAATCGCGGGTGTGTTCAGCTTTCCATTGTTGTCCCTAAAACCCAAGGCTTCCTGTAGGCTCGTGCCCAAACGTACACCTGGGTGGATATCTCCACATTCAATCAGAACATGCTCCGCCGTTTCCTTATCTTTCCCGCAGCATGTGCATTGTTCTTCTTCTTTACTGAATCTTGCTTTATAACTACGCGTTCTAAGGCAACCCGATCTCGCTTCATACAGTAAAGCGCTTCCCCTTGAATTATCGTAAAATGCCTCCCTCCTTATTTCATTTTTGCCCTTTCGGTAGTTACTCAAAGCCGGTTTTTTCTCCATAGCTGCCATCCAGTAAATCCTCTCCGCCTCCCTGACTTTTCCCTTAACGCTCTTTGTTGACATACGGCTTACAATACCAGCCGTATACTTACTAGTGAGTCTTCTAGTTCTTTTTCTCCACTGTGTGTCCACGCTCTTCCTATACAAATAACGGAACACCTTCTCTGCCCATCTACTCTCCTTCATATTTCTTAGCCTTTCTTCGAACCTTATTTTGCTCTGCGCTTCCCTCGCCTCAAAACCTGCCCACCCCATATCGCCCTTTACAGCCTCGTTTGTCGTCTTCCCGTGAGCACCCAACGCGAGGCGTCCCACAGTCCTTTGATTTACATCCATTCCCGCTTGCACCTCTGCCCTCATGCACACCACTGAGTTCCCAAAAGTAAGCCCTGGAACCATTACACCCTTCCACAGACCTCGAAGCACCTCATACCTACTGTATCCCCACAACGCTCTGTGCTTCATTATTGCCGCATTCCTCTTTCCTTTTGCTGCCGAGGCTTTTTCCTGTACCTCCATGTATCTATCACTCTCATTTACCCATACTCCAAGGTACTTGTATTCACTTACCCTCGGTATTTCTTGGCCTTGTATGGACACCGTCTGATCACAGGGATCATTGAATACCATCAATCCACACTTCGTTACACTGAATCCTAGTCCAAGAGCTTCACCTTCCCTTCCGCATATATTCGCCAGCTGCTGTATATCATCTCGACTGTCCGCAAATAAGACGATATCGTCCGCATAAAATAAACCTGGAAGCTTCTGCTCAATCATCATGCCGCCCTGTTTGTGTGACAGATTAAAACCAATGTTGCTACCTTCTAGCGCTTTTTCCATACTCACCATGTACAGCATGAATAACAGCGGGGACAAAGGACATCCCTGTCTCAGACCCCTGCTAACCTCAACGTTCTCTTTGCTACGCATTCCTTCCCACTCTATGCAAACTGTATTTTCTCGGTATATCTCCCTCAAAAGCTGTATACAGTCGTCGCCCATGCCCATTCCTTTCAATATATCCCACAAAATTTCCTGATTAACGTTGTCGTATGCCCCAGTGATGTCTAGAAAAGCCACGTACAAGGGCCTATTCTCTATTTTGGATATTTCTATACACTGAGTGAGAACAAACAGGTTATCGTCTAACCGCCTGTCGACTCGAAATCCGTTCTGAAGTTCTCCCAAAATATCGTTATGTTCGGCCCATGTTTCTATTTTCATTTTTACTGCTTGCATCGCCATCCTGTATAGTACCGATGTAATGGTTAGTGGTCTATACGAGCGAATCTTGTCCTTTTCTCCCTTGCCTTTATAGATTAAGTTCATTCTACTTTGTCGCCAACTGTCCGGTATTTGTCCGTCCTTTAAGCTTTTTTCTACTGCTTTTAACAATGCTTCTTTAGTGTTATGTCCTAGTTCGTTAATGAGGCTAACGGGAATCCCATCTAAACCCGCGGCAGTGCGCTTTGGAATTTTTCCTTCGGCCTTTTTCCAGTTGAAATTATCAAGTACTAGCTCTTCCTCTGTTGCTTTCTCCGCCACACTTTTACTCACCGGGGAGATCCCCTGGACGCTCTTTTGAAACGAATCCACTAGCTGTGAGCACTTTTTGCCTTTGAATAGACGAGAGTATGTACACATTAACAGCTGTATAAATTTTAGCTCTATTTTTCGATGCGATAAGCCAGACGGTAGCCAAGTTACGCAATTAAACTTACCAAGTCATACTAAGTAATGCAATACGCCGATGTGCACATACCAGGCTAGGCAAAGACAAATACACACAGCGCCATCTAGTGAGAAACTCTGAAAACTAACTAGAAGTGGCGATTGTTACATTATACTATCACTACGAGGGAATGACCCACACCCGAAGGAGCTCCGCCCCTAAAACTTGTCTAGTTTGCCGCAAGCTGTGATCAACGAAACCTTTGTGGGCATTGTTGCTGCAGCCGCGTAAATGCTTTGACCCCCAGTCCGAATTACGCTTCGCGAACGACAAAACTATGACGTCACACCCGTCACGCAATCTAATACCACCGGCCACGTTATGACTTCTCTTCACGTTTCCTTCCTACGTGACCAACCCATATATGGAAATGCAGTCGTTTATTTTTTTTTAGTCGCCAGCTCTGCAACGCTTTACATATATGAAGGACTTAGTCGACCGTCCTACATCAGCATCTTTCCGTTGCAAATAAAAGTTGCGATTTTTACGATAAATTCTATTATATGCACACAAATTCAATTCATCGCCATCATCAGCCTGACTACGTCCCTGCAGGGAGAAGGCGTCTCCCATGATCCGCCAATCATCACGGTCTTGTGCTTTCCGTAGCCACGTTAAACCAGCGAACTTTTTAATCTCATCGGCTCACCTAACTATCTGTCTCCTCTTCGTGCGTTTGCCTTCCCTGGGAATGCAGTCAGTTTCCCCTAATGACCAGCGGTTATCCCGCCTACGTGCTACGTGCCCGGCCGATGTCCGCTTCTTCTTGTTGATTTCAGCTATATTATTCTTAACCCCGGTTCGTTCCCTGACCCACTCTGCTCTCTTGTTGTCTCTTAAAGTTGCACCTATCACTTTCCTTTCAATCGCTCACTGTGTCATCCGGAATTTCAGTTGAACACTCTTTGTAACCCTCCTGGTTTCTGCTCCATAGGTACTTAACTACGGAGCAGAAACCAGGAGGCTTACAAGGCAAGATGCAGCTGTTATATACCTTCCTCTTCAGTGTTAGTGGCAGATCATTATTCGTGATTTCAAAATGGTTGCTGAATGTGACCCACCCCATCCTTATTCTTCTAGTTATTTCGCCCTCATGGTTTGGCTCTGTGGCTACTACCTGTCTTAAGTAGGCATATTTCTTTACAACTTCCAACGTCTCCCCTCCTATCGCTAAGTGCTGTTTTCTGCAGAGGCTGTTCCACATTGCTTTAGTTTTGTGCTCAATAATTTTCAGATTCAAAATGGAAATTCAAAAGTTAAGGTTTCGAAATTCAAATCACGGATGGGCGAAAACACTTCCTTATCAGGTTTTCATGCACGTTCTTGCATACATATCCCGAAGCAGGCGTATAGGTTCACAGGTCAGCGCCAGGGTACAAGCATCCACTGATGTAAATCTACGTACGCATACGCATGTATATTCTCATGCAAACGCCCGGGTACTTGGTTTAAAAGGACACATTGAGTATTCGATCAATTTCATTCTTTGTGATTGGCTAAGGCATATTTGTGACTGCGGACGTCGCCGCTAACATTGGTCATTCAGCACGACACGCAAGATAAACAAAAGAAAGCGAAAAAGACTGAGAGGCAGGAAGAGAGAGGGAAACCAGAAATTCGCCAGGGCATGCAAGTGTTCTGGACCTGCTTCACAAAAACATTGCCTCACAAAGCGAATTGAGAACTTGTGCCATCACGAGGGACGCACAAGGCACTTTTCCATGAAACATCAACTTGTACCGTTTTTTACGCTGAGTGCTAATGGGCCCTTTTAATAACAAACAGTCTTGGATATTCGATACAGGCTACATTACGCGTGACTTCTGATTTTCTTTCCTTCTGCACTCACTGAACTAAGCGTCTTGGTATGTGTAATTTTAGATTCTCAAAAATACAAAGCAATCTCAGATTCGTTAGCTGCGTGTACATACGTTTGAACGCTTCATAAGTGAGTAAAAAAAAAGGACCGTTCATTGTCTTCTTTCGTTTTTAAAGCTAGAGCCATTACACTTGTTCTCGAAGTTTCAGTTCTCGGTAAGCAACGGCCATGATTCCATCAAGTCATCGCGTGCTTTGGAGATATTCGTGCCGCCTTTTCGCACACGGTTCTGAAATGAACATTTTCTTATAATGGACGTCCAGGCAATTAATACAGCACTCGTTGGTTCGGTAAAACTTTTATTACGCCTTTTTTGTTCTTCGTATATTCACAATATTATTTGGTGATTACGGTTACTTAAATTATCTACATTTGATCTGCTACTTTATATCATACAAAAACAGAAGAGAGGTTATATTCTTTTTATAGAGTGAATGAGAATGAGAGATGAGAGGGGCATCACGCTGGAGGGTTTCATCGCTGAACCTTGAACCATCCTCGAATATCGTCACTACATCGTGAAAGACATGACTACACAAGTGGTAGCTGCCCGTCGCGTCCATTCCCTTCTCATTCATCATCATCATCATGAGCCTGACTACGTCCACTGCAGGACAAAGGCCTCTCCCATGTTCCGCCAGTTAACCCGGTCCTGTGCTTGCTGCTGCCAATTTATACCCGCTAACTTCTTAATCTCGTCTGCCCACCTAACCTTCTGTCTCCCCCTAACCCGCTTCCCTTCTCTGGGAATCCAGTTAGTTACCCTTAATGACCAGCGGTTATCCTGTCTACGCGCTACATGCCCGGCCCATGTCCATTTCCTCTTCTTTATTTCAACTATGATATCCTTAACCCCCGTTTGTCCCCTATTCCACTCTGCTCTCTTCTTGTCTCTTAAGGTTACACCTACCATTTTTCTTTCCATAGCTCGCTGCGTCGTCCTCAATTTAAGCTGAACCCTCTTTGTAAGTCTCCAGGTTTCTGCTCCATAGCTAAGTACCGGCAAGATACAGCTGTTATATACCTTCCTCTTGAGGGGTAGTGGCAATCTACCTGTCATAATTTGAGAGTGCTTGCCGAATGTACTCCACCCCATTCTTATTCTTCTAGTTACTTCAATCTCGTGGTTAGGCTCTGCGGTTACTACCTGCCCTAAGTAGACATAGTCTTTTACAACTTCAAGTGCACCATTACCTATCTCGAAGCGCTGCTCCTTTCCGAGGTTGTTGTACATTACTTTCGTTTTCTGCAGATTAATTTTAAGACCCACCTTTCTGCTCTCCTTGTCTAACTCCGTAATCATGAGTTGCAATTCGTCCCCTGAGTTACTCAGCAATGCAATGTCATCGGCGAAGCTCAGGTTACTAAGGTATTCTCCATTAACTCTTATCCCTAACTGTTCCCATTCTAGGCTTCTGAAAACCTCCTGTAAGCACGCGGTAAATAGCATTGGGGAGATTGTGTCCCCCTGCCTTACACCCTTCTTGATTGGTATTCTGTTGCTTTCTTTATGAAGCACTATGGTAGCAGTTGATCCCCTGTAGATTTCTTCCAGAATGTTTATATATACTTCATCTACGCCCTGATGCGATGGCATAGTGGTTAGAGCATCCGCCTCGCATGCAAGAGGTCCGTGGTTCAAATCCCGGTGCCGCGCAGTTCCCAACCAGAAAAAAAAATCCGCGTGTTGATGGAACTGCATTAAGAGGCCTGAGGTGCGGCCTCACCGGTAACCACCGCCGGGAACGCACTCCCTCACAAGATAAGGATTGGCCACCCTGGTGCAGTATCTGGCCACTACCTCCCACATGCATACGTCAAATAACTCACGGCCCTCAGTTCCCTTCTCATTATAACAGCTTTATTGTCGGAGAAATGGTGGATCGGTGATGGGGCGTAGGGTGATGTTTGAAAGGACGAAGTAGTAGGCAGTTTGCAAAGGTGGACCTACAAGCAGTCACGTACATTACAAAACCAACTAACCAAAGATCCTGCTGCCCGGTTCTTGGCAGATCCTCCTCTGTGGGCGATTGCCACCAATGCAAGAGGAACAACAACGTACAAGGGACGGACAGACTCACGCTTTCATGAGCTTCGCTCTTAAAAGAAAGGGGGGGGGGATATTGCTGACAAGACTGCATGGAGTGCCAGCATACATTTTCCACCGCTTTTTACTTGAGCAGACAAACACGGCGCACTGTCATTAGGTAAGCGAGAACTGTTTTCTCCTTATTTTTTCAATATGTACACCGCGCACATCACCGCCTCTCGCCAAAGGATTGCGTAGGCTGATTGATTGATATGGGTGGTATCACGTTCCAAAGCTACCATACGATTATAAGAGACGTCATATAGTGGTTGGCTCCGGAAATTTCGACCACTTGCGGTTCTTTACCAAGATTGCGCATACAGGCTCAAACGAAGGGTAACAGCAGTCGACCAGTGGCAGCAAAGCTCCCTGTCGCAACGAGCTCTCCAGAAGCTCAATGCCAGGAAAAGCAAGCTCGTGGCGAAACAGCCTTGTTTCCGAATTAAGCGCTTCGATACCAGGCCCTGCATTGGTACCCATTACGGTGAAGGAGGGTGGCCCGAAGGGAGCGCATACATTCGGAGACCTCGTCGCTGCAGCGGTTCTACATATCTAGCCCTATGTGTGTGTAGTGAAATGCCGCCATTCTGCATGATGTGTATCGAACAAGAAGTTAGATTTCGACCTTTGTGCCTTCGATTGAATCTGTAACATAGTTTCTGTGGGAAATTATAATATCCGTTTTTTTTCTAATTTATTTTATATCTCTCTATATCTATCCTCTTTTCGACCCTTTTCCCCACCCCGTACAGGGTAGCAAACCAGTTCGTCTAGGTTAACCTCCCAGTCTCTTCCTTTTATTTATTTTTCTCTCTCTCTATATTATCCGGAGTTTTACGTGCGAAAAATATGACGTGATTATGAGGCATGTTTAACCGGAGGGCTCCAGCTATTTCGTCAATCTAATGTTCTTTGACACGCAATGACACCGCACAGTCCTCGCGTCCACAAAGCGCAAACATTCAGCGTGTGACTGGGACAGGAAGACGACGCAGATAGAACGACACGGCAGAACACAAGCGTGAACTCTTTTTTTTTAACACGAAAGTGTTTTATGCGGTGTTCACCAGGATTCCCCTGACGTATTTTCGTTACAGATATGACGTAGTAAATTATATACTAATGAATTGCAAAAAAAAAACGTGAAGGAACGATTCTGTCGCGAAGCGACGTGTACAGTGACCTCCATAATTGCAGCGCGTGGCGCAAACCATTATGCCAAAAAGCGTACGTTGACAGGAGACTAACGGCAAACACTTTATGTGCACCATATACTGTTTGGCGGTCCTCAGAGCTCTGCAACTTTCCCGTGTTTTCGTCATCAGTAGCGTGATGGTGCAACCGTGTCGCGCTGGGCTGGCTGTCAAGGTCGTCACTTCTCGTGTTTCGATGAACGCGGGCCTCCATGGAGAACGGTCTCTCCTGCAAGCGCTTATAAGCCTTGTAATTCGGGAGAGCAGGTAGGTCCCTTCGCTCGCTGCCACGGCCGCGTTTACGACAGGAGCACGCTGATCGCACACGAAGAAGTTAGAATTGCTACGTTTGTTCCCACTTGCATATACTTGTGTCCTGTGTATACTTGTGAGCTCGATTCACGCATCTTCCTTTATGCGTGAACAGCGCGCTTTAGGTGTGGCACTTTGACATTTGTTAGTCCGCGCAAGTCCGTTATATGCTCATTTAATCTGTGCTTAGTGCTTCAAGTGCGCACTGCAAGTTCCGAGCTGCTTGTCGTTTTTCGCGAGACTTTGCCATTTTTCACTGTAGCATTCATTCTTTCACCGTTGTGGCGAAACAATGCACAATCAACGCTCAACTACCTCTTTGAATACATGTTTCACTTTTGTGTTATCCGACTCCTGGAAAGAAGGATCACCCTATTTTTTTTTGTAGGGCCATGACTAACTATATACACACAAAGAAAAGACGGCGAAAAAACAACGTAAAGCACTCCATATGGGCAAGAAAGACGTGAAGAAAGATACTACCAGCGATTTCTCAACCACGTGCATGGAGGTCTATTACCTTCTTTGCTCTGAATGAACGACACCTCCGCTTGTGGTAATGATAGCGAAGAGGCGCTAACACAGATATGAAAACCGGCGTGGTTAATTCTGATAGCTTCGAGGATTCTTCTTTCTTTCGAATCTTAAATCGTGATATGATCGAGGTGAAATACAATATCGGATGACACAGACACCTGCTGCAATGAGTACCATGTTTCCGGCGTGAGTCAGCTACTTGAATTTATAGTTATCCTCGCGCAGTTGTGTGTTGATCGACATATATACAGCCACGACCACGTATATGTATTGGCCTCGAGGACATACCGTGGCGCCACCTATGTGATGACGTCACTAATAGCATGGCGGCTTGACTTTGTCTTCTAGAACACCACATTTCCTGCGATTTTGCTGTGAACACCGTGCATACTTTCCTTTGTTTCGAAGCTCAGTGCTTAAAGAAGCGGTAAGGCCTGAACAAGCAAACAACGAATCGGTGCCCCCGTTGGCACTCTCGTGTCTAATTTGCATCGTAAAATGGCTACTGAAAACCAGTGCAGCCATTGGGGACGATGCAAGTGGTGTCGCGAAAGCAAAGCAGCCGTATTCCACAATTACGCATCCTATCTGTGACGTCACAAAGATCGCAGCTGGTCTCTCTAGAGGAGGACCTCGCGGCCAATAGCGTGCGAGTGGCCGGCCTTGCTCTGTTGCGCGACGTCTTGTCGCCGTTGCGGGTTGTAACGTCGCGTGCGCAGGAGCATGCGCGGCCTTACAAATATGCAGGCCTGTTCTGTACGGGTGACAACACTGGAAGGTGTACTTGCTCAGCAGAAGATCCAAGCCCCCTCGGGACGCTTTCGTCACATCTATTTCATAAGACGAAGTGCGTCTCGACTAATCAAATGCTCCTGCATCGACAATGCGCGCTTTGTGGCTGTTTTGGGGCACGCGGTTATATGAAGATATGAGAATGCCAACAGCTGACGTAAAATAATTGTAGACGGCCACGAAAGTTGAAACAGCCACAAAGAGGGCGTCGTTTATGCATGCGTGTGTTATCAGTCGAAACCGCACTTTGTCTTACGAAATAGATAGAGCCAAAACGCCTCTCAGCGAGCGTAGATCTTCGGTTAAACGAGCACACCTTCCAAAGTTGACACTCGTGCAGAGCGTGCCTGCCTGTCTGGGAGGCAGCGCATGCCTCTGCGCACTGTGACGTCGCAACCCGCAACGGCCACAAGATGTCGCACCGCAAAGCTAGGCCGGCTGCTCGCGTGCTATACCCAGACATAGCCACGGCTGTTGAACCAACTGCTATATGCTACGTATAATCAACTGTCCCCTACCTTGACCATTCTATTCAGTGGTATAGCATTTTGGCTCCATCAAAATGCGAACGCCTGCGACTTGCAATCTTCGGTTTGGTAGCAAAGGTGCTCTTCAAGAAATAACTTAGCAAGCATGTTTTCCAATTAGTAGGAAAGTGCATCACTGAATTTCCGTGCAGTTTAGTGCATCTGCGCTTTCCTTGCAAACATTTCCTGGTGAGCGTTATTGCCACAAGGAATGACTTCTACTATCACGGGAATAATAATATATCGTGCCATTAGATTACTATATAAATATCTGGACTTTTACATCCCAAAACCACGATATTATTATGTGGGACGCCGTAGTGGAGAGTCCCGGAAATTTGAACCACCTGGTGTTCTTTAAAGGAGCTCTGACACAAAATTTCCTATAGGTGAGATAATGAGCGAAATATATTTATGTGGAGACACACAGAGCATATATGAAGTATCAAAGGCAAATATATTCTAAAACATTTTTATGTCAATTTTAATCTCCAAATTGCGCAACTAAGCGAGATGCGGAGCCCCTAATGACGCCGACATCAACGCAGGGGCAATGTAAACAAACTTACGTCACGAGTTTCTGTTGGCTGGTGCTACCTGCAATTTCCTCCTCCGTACTTGCGGCTTTGCTTGTGCTGGCTGTCAGCGCGGCACCCTCTCGCACATGGTCTCACGCGTGCAGCGTACGTCACAGTTTTGCGTGGTCACGTGGCCATCTGTATTTACCTTGTTGTCGCACCTGCTCCTTCCTAGGTCGGAGCTCTTTGACAGCGAAACAGAAACTGGGCGCTCTGAAAAACCTCCAAATAGGTAGCCGTAGCGCATCCTCGCAAATGAGGTTTTCAATTGTGATAAGCAGCTCACGAATAAAAAAAAAACCAAGCAAGGACCAAAATCTTTGTGCCAGTGTTCCTTCAACATGTGCTGACATCGCGAAAGGGCCTCTTTTCCTCCTCCTCCTCCTCCTCCTCCTCCATCAAAATGGGACTGCGGTTGCCGGGATCGAACCAGTCACGTTCGGGACAGTAGCCGAGTAGTGCAATTGCTACACCAAAGCACTATGTCGACAGCCTAAGTATCTTAACGAAGTATTGCTTTACCATGCATACACATTCCCACCGATACTGGCGACAAATGGCGAAGAAATAGCGCATATTTCTTTGGGTATGTCTTAGCTCACTGTATGAAACCCCACCATTGTACAGTAGCAAGCAATGGTTGCGCGCTGCTTAACTTGTTGGCGAGGGTTCGATTTGTTTTCGCAACCGCTACTACATTTTGGTGATGGCGAAATGCTGTATCAACGCATGCTTAGGGTATACAGTTTCAGGGGGCCAAAACTTTTTCGGGGTTGCCCTTTATGACGTGCTTTAGAATTATGCAGTGTTGTGGCAAGTGAAAACCCCATACATTATTGCCTCATTAGTTTGACCTTTTATGCATATAGTAGTGAGTTAATTATATAAAATACAGTGCACAGGATATATGTTCACATGGGCGTCCAATGAGAGTACTATGTGTTGAACATGATAGAGCTGTATAGGAAAGAGCACTTATTTCATGTTTAATAGCGAAAGCTTCCAATGTGCACCAAAAACGGGAACACATGAACTTAGGAGCTGACCAGACAAGGCTTAACTGACAACTGAAGTTCAGTGAGCAGAATAACATTTGGAAGCTTAACATAA
Organism: Rhipicephalus microplus; assembly: GCF_013339725.1. Lineage (NCBI taxonomy): Eukaryota > Metazoa > Arthropoda > Arachnida > Ixodida > Ixodidae > Rhipicephalus > Rhipicephalus microplus. The sequence goes on along the minus strand of NC_051170.1, from coordinate 115,216,180 downwards.
TCAATTGCGCATGCGTATAGTCTAAAGAGAATTCTTAATTGACTGGTTTGCTTGTACTTCGCTTTACCTGACTGCAACGGTTCGCAAACGGAACCAGTCAAACTGGTCATGGTTTTAAATACGAGAGTTGCATGCTTGCATTGTGCTCGACTGCTCCTCGTTGTGGCACATATTGCTATGCTACTCCAGAACTTTGGTAGTTATGTGCGCCTTTTTCCTACGCTCGATATATAAACAAAGCTTACACAGCCTATTCATATTAGTGAGTGGCGGGAACCTTACGTTAGAGTACGACGCGGCTTTCCAACGGAGCCGAAGATGACGTGGTTCCAATTCGCTTTCACATTCACAGAAACGTTTCTTTCACTTGTTGTGAAGCCCCCTTTGTAATAATTACAGAAATTATCACAACATTTTTGGCGGTCATATCTGCCCTTGTTAACAAGAAGGTTTCAATAAAATAACAAAGGAACCTCCATTTATTGAAATGACTGGCTAATAACAGTGAGAGTCGAATACCTGCCTTCGTACACAGCGGCGGAACGCTATAGCCGGAGGGTCACAATAGTCCTATGGGTCAAAATGGATGTTCATAATCTCTTTAGCATCTATTCCATTCTACAAAAGCAGTCGAAGCCAAGATATAAACACGGGACTGCCAAATAACGATAAGTGCGAAGTTTTTCGAATTACATTCAGCGTGTTTGCCAGCAGAGATCGATGCCATTAACATTCATTTATTCCATTTGATTTTCTCGCACTGAACTCGCACTAGAATAAAAGCCTTTTGCCTTGGTCTAAAGGACGAAACGTCAGGATTTCCATTCTTATTTCGGCTGCTAACTTTTTTCGAGTAATGGAGTCGATGCGATCACAGTTTTACCAAGCACTCGGTTAGTCACGCCTGGTCAGTGAGCAACAGCGAGCCCTTCAGTCTATACCACGGCACGGTCGAACCCGTGAGCGCTTGATGTGCGACATGATCGTGCAGAAGCTCACGGTGAGGCTCTTCGTGCCAGCACGCCACAATCAGATCCGTCAAAGCTCACTATTGCGTGCTCCAGAGAAACTTATTCACCCGCCGAAACGCGACTGCACTCGAACCGTGTTAAAGGAATTGCACGCGAATATTTCAGTGCTTTTTTGTTCTTGCGTTTTCGATGAAATGGTTAAAGCGCTCGAATACAGGTGAGAAGCAGACATTTTAGGGTGTCGTTTTCATGACTCTCAACGCTTCAGCAGAGAAAAAGCATGGCGGCGGGAACTTGCCTTTCAGGTATTCTACCGTTTTCCAAAATGAAAAAAAAATAAAGAAAGGAAGAGATAAACAAAGAAAGAGTTTTCTAATCATTTACTTCTGGGGTTGCGTGGATTTTATTTTTGAATAAATTAGGCGTGATATTCGAGTGATCGAAGATAAGTTCAGAGAGCTTATAGTTCGCTCTACAGTATACCGCCAACTTTATTTTACGGCAAGTTTGAAAGAAGAAAAACTTTTATAATACTGAACAATCGATGTCAATCGCTCACTCCAGCCACGCTTTTCGTGCTGTTTTGCCTGCTCAGTCAAGGGGCGGAAACTGCCTTTACTTTCCGTGCATTCGCTCTCGACAACCGAAGCGCAGCTTTTGCCCCTGGTGGTTGCCGGGCATCCTACTAGAAATAAATCTCGAACAGAAAATTTCTTTCATGACGTCATTAGTGAGGTCCCCAAGTAGAGAGAAAGGACAAAAAATTGAGAGGAGGAGGGATGCCGCAGAAGCCCTTCTTTTACACTTGCCGTGCAAGCCGAATGCGCTCGTGCCTTCTTTCAAGTCCACTGGCCGCTTGAGGCAATGTGGCCATAAAATTTTGTTAATCTTTTTTTTTAGTTTGTTATAGTGTTTTCTGAAGAGGCGGAAGTTAAGACGACTGATTTCTTAGAAAGACAAAACTTGATCGGCACAAATATAATGAACTTTTTATAGCACGTTTCGTATAAAAAATATATGCACGTAGTCCGGAAGTGTCAATCGATAAAATCCGCTTTAATTTACAACAGAAATACGAACATATTGAGCGAACGTTAAAGCCAAAATATTCGAACCAATGCGAAAATTATCAGCAATCGCGAGGAAGGACACGTCGTATTTGACTCAATCACGTTTGTTATGACGAAGAGCATAGTTTTCTTCGAGAACTTGGGTACCGAAACGAGACTGAAGTTCAGATGCATGGTGACGCTTGAAGCGATCACAAGTTTTTCGAGAAGAAACGTCTCTGAAAACATTGTTTCGGTAAGTTGACTTGTTCCCGTTAGGGCATCAGTGTTGCATTGATGAATAAAAGCTTACTTCTCAAAAGGTTGGCTCCATCGACAATCGCTGTAATAATTTTTAAAAGCAGTTAGCCCATCACGTGTATATTGAGTGATACGAATAGAAGTAAAGGCTTACAAATTTTGCAACCACGGCTACAAAAATTCGAAGAGCAAGAAGCAGCCTGTTATTACTTGACATCCTTTGAACTACACACCGAAAGTGAAAGAAACCTAAACTATGTAGCCGAGCCAACTTGAATTCAAGCCTTTCAATAAACGCATTTTCCCGCCAGGAGCTCGGCTGCTGTCTTCACTAGTCAAGCGACACTGCACTTCTGTCAGTCCAGTCATACTTGCACAGAACTGGGTTTAATCATATGAATTCATGAAAAATCAACACCTGCTCCAATAATGGGTCCAAATTCTTGTGCTCACCCGTTGCTTTTAGGAAACGCTGAATAACCTTCGCGTAACTAGAAATCCTCGGATAGCACACCGCAGAGCAGCTGAAACGTGTGTTGCCCAATGAAGCCATCTTCGACGAATGAATTGTTGACTTGTTCAGGCGGAGCTTCACTGCGGCTTCCGTTCCTGCCCGCCAAACTTGCTCTCTCTATCTTTCCCGCAGTGGACAGGCCAGCCGAGCGAGATAACTGAGCGCGATACAACTTCTATTATCGCTGAGTGAGGGGCAAGAACGAGTGGAGGCAAGCGCTACGAACGCAAGTCAGTCACTTCCCACATTTCGGCTGAATCAAAATTCACGAAATAAAGAATGAGAAAAAGCATATAAACAAAACAGAAGTTCTTTACTGGGGTAATAATAGAACCTGTGAAAGCCAGTATATGCGAACATTCATATCAAACTTACCCCGTTCGACCGGATCTTAGGATGCCCAGCAACTGCTACGAGCGCGCGATTTTTCTTTGAAACCGAAATTAGCGCTGAGGTTTCGGGGCCCGGCTCAGTCACGCTGCTGTACCGTGCTCGTAGGGCGCCTCGATTAGATGCACTACGCTATTCCCGCCATTCTGTTTTCTTGCATGGAAACACGCATGTGACCAATATCTGAACGTGCCTCCGCCGTGGCGGAGCACCGGTTACGCAGCTCGGTCACAGACATGACGGTCAAGGATTGAAAGCCAGCCGCGGCGCTCGCACCTCGATTGAAGTGAAATGCAGGACACACGCGTACTGTGCGATGTCAGTTCGCGTTAAAGAAAGCCAAATAGAAAAACGTTCCCGGGGCTCTCCGCTACGGAAAGCCTCGTAATTGTATCGTGGTTTTGGTATGAAAAACCATAACACCTATTAACCTCTAGCTATGTAGCAAATATACCCACAGCGAACACGTTTCTTTTCCCTGGCGCGATTTTTGTGAGCTATACGTTTCATTAGGAAGATCCGCAGTTTCCCCCACTTCGCCACTGTCATGTGTGTCTGCACGGTGAGGGCTGGGATGGGGGGGAGGGGTCAAACCTAGCCTTATATATCGACATAATGGGGAAGGGGGCACTTCGGCGACTATTTACCCATGCTTAAAGGAAATCTTGCGCACGCCTAGGTTGATTGATTGATTGATTGATTGATTGATTGATATATGTGGTTGATAAATGGCCGAAGAGTCACTCCTAACGTGTTGCCCCTATGATCAGAAGATGAACACGCCTAATAGTAATAATAATAAGTGTTAGGTTTTAACGTCCCGAACCCACCATATGATTATGAAAGATGCCGTAATGGAGGGCTCCGGAAATTTCGGCTAGCTGGGTTATTTACTGACAAGGTAGAACAAACTACACTGACAAAGTCAACAAAGTTCGTTGACAAATTTTTGCATACTCATCGATGCCCAGCTCGGTTTTTTGAAGTGCCTGTTCCGCGGAGCTTGCTCTCCTAACTAAGAAAGACTTCATAGGATTTTCCTTCCATCTTCAGTGCGTTCTAGGAGAAGCAATCAGAGGCATTTATACAGACTTCTTCAAGGCGTTTCATAGGCTGAGTCATAAAACATTATTAAACAAATTAGAGTTGCATTGTGCTCGTATATCACCCTTAGATCTCGTAGCATAATATCTCCGAGGTCGGATGCAACAGGTGGAAATAAATGGCTGTCTAACCTCATGTAAGCCCATAATTACAGGGGTCCCACAATGGAGCATTTCGGGTTCCCTACTGTTTAATCCTTACATAAAAGACACAAGTATTAACACCAAACCTAATATTTCTTATACGCGGATGATACGGCACTATTACTTTATTTTCGAAATTTCCAAAATGTGGACGACGACGAAGTTACTTAGTGATAGAACGCGTCTGTCACTACTAACTGTTTTTCGTTATATTTTCCACGATTCCTGGGACGCTCTCTGCGTCCCGCCTTGTGGCGATGGCAGCGGTGACTTCTACAGGCCCACGTGGTCAAATGTCAGCGCCCTCAAGCTCTTCTGTGGCTCAAGGCTCATGGTCCATCACCAGCGACGGCTTAAGAGATGCTCCTGCTCTCGTGCCCATGGACGAAGAACGAACTGCTGGCCCGTCTGGCTACAGCTCAACATTTGTAAGCTCCGCAAGGAAACGAGGCTCTTGGTGCAGCTCCAGTGAAGACACGGACATCTACTCAGTTGACGGCGACGACTCATCAGATGGCAGCTTCGTGTCTGTGATGAGCCGCAAGGCCAAAAGGAGGCTCATCAAGACGTCATCACCAGCAAGCACGTCAACCGTGAAGGCAAGGAGTGAACGCTGGCCGCATATCATTCTCTTCATGCCCGTGGATCCTTCCGCCAGCCTTCGAAAATTGAACAGGCAAGCCATTTTCAATGTTCTTGAGGGAATAGCACAGAATGAAATCAAAGAGGTCCAGCTAAACACACGTAAGAACGTTTTAGCTGTTGACACAACACACGCAGACACGCTGGAGAAGCTTCGAATGATGACAGAGTTTGGAGATGTCAAAGTACGAGCGGTCGTACCGATGACTGGGACCTGCACTGCAGGTGTCATTTACGACATTGACTTGGCAATCCCAAACACGGATCTACCCATTCTGATAAAACCGGCGTACGAAGGAGTGGTCATTAAGCATATAAGCCGCCTCGGGAACAGCCGCTGCGTTAAGATAGTCTTTAAGGGCGACTCAATCCCTACGCACGTCAAGGTGGGAGATTTCCGGCATGTGGTACGGCATTTTGTCCCGAAGCCGCTTCAGTGCCACAAGTGTTTCAAGATCGGTCATGTCAAGGGCGTCTGTGCGAACTCTACCGTATACCCCCGGTGCGCGGAGGCGCACACGGTAGACACCTGTTGTGCAACAACTTATAGGTGCGGCAATTACCGAGGTACGCATGAAGCCACGTCTAAGGAATGCCCAAGACTCAAGAAAGAAATGAGTATCCTGAAAGAAATGGTCAGGGATAACTCCACCCATAGAGAAGCTTCACAGAAAATCCGGCGTCGACGTCGCCACCGACGGAAGCGCTCCAGTCATGGTGATATTCATGCACCACTTCGGTCTACACCACCATCAACATCCAGTAGAAAGCCAGAGAGTACAAGAATACCTCCACCGGCGAAGCCTCTCTACCCTGAAGACTAGCCGGTGCTTGCGAACGCACGGCCTTCCGAGCAGCCTTCCCGCTCTCTGCTCCCAGTGAAAGCCAATGCTGCTGATGACGAGGCTCCAACAGGAGATAGTCAAATTATTCCCATGCTGCGATCCATTGTGAGTGTCATCAGAAGTCTTCTGACAAGCATTGATACGCCAACTGCTAGGAGCGGCCTACAGGTGCTGGACGCGTTGAGTCCGGTTCTTGCAAGCCTCCAGTAAAGCCATGGCCGACAATCACAAGTCGTTCCGTCAGGAGTTCAGAGAAGCGTCGATTTTTCAGTGGAACGCAAGAGGTCTGAGATCTCGCATATCTGATTTTCGCCAGTTTGTTCATCTGTACCGATTTCGTATCATAATTAAATGTGAACCGAAATTATTGCACCCAATCAGATTATCCGGCTACAAGTCATTTTTCTCTTCAAGTGACATCGAAAGTAGCAAGGTTGTTGTATTTATTCGCCGGGAGCTTACCTACGTCGTCCAGCCAGTGCAACCTCACGACGGCAATCAGTATGTGTGCTTGTCTGTTAAAAAAGAAAGGTGACATTCGCACTTCTAGGCGTGTATATATCCCCATCAAGTCATTTCGACGCCAACAAACTAGACGGCATATTAAGGGCACATCCGGGTCCGTGGGTTATCACCGGGGATTTCAATGCGCATCATCCCATCTGGGGAAGCTCAAGGCTTAATTCAACGGGACGACGTCTAGCATCATTGGTTTCCAGCCATGGTCTCGTCCTTCTGAATGACGCCAGTCCTACGTTTTTACGAGACATTACATATAGCAGCTGCCTTGATTTGTCCTTTGTTTCACGCCAATTTGCTACACGGGTAAAGTGGTTTTTGGACATTGAAACACACGGAAGCGACCACATTCCCACTTACGTGAAGATTAAAGGTATTTTGAACACGTACTCCTCTACCACAACAGAAAGAATAGATTGGAGTGTGTTCAAAACTCAACTTGAGGATGCTTGTGAAGAAGGCCTGTCCAATGGTCTTCAGCAAGCTATTAAGGAAACTGCACATGCGGCTATGCGCACACTAATATGCTCTTCGTAGTACTCTGAATGTGACCTCGAGCTGGAGCGACTTCGTGCGATACGCCGTCGTGCCGAAAGACGACACCGACGCACCAATTCCACAGACGATCTACGGACAGCCCGGCGCATCCAAAAGAAGATACAACGGCGCCTTGACAAATTAGACACCCAACGATGGAGGAAATTTTGTGCGTCGCTAGATCCCCATAAACCACTGTCTCAGATATGGAGAATTGTGCGAGGCCTACGTTCTGTTCCAGAGCAGCGTTTTCACTTCAAAGCCCTTGCACTTTTTCATCGCCGGCATGAAATTGAGGTAGCAGAAGATTTCTGCGCTATGATTGTGGGCCAGACAGCGTACACAAGCCTACATACAGTGAATCATATCCCTCACTCACGGGACCCACGCATGGATCTACCGTTTACATCACAGGAGCTCGATGCGGCGCTCGTCTTATGTAATAAGTCGTCGTCAACTGGCCCGGATGACATCTCATACAGGATGCTGTGCAACCTTGGTAAACGGGCACGAGAAGCACTCCTTAACATCTTCAACGATTCCTGGCAAGCTGGCGTCGTTCCGCAAGATTGGAAGATTAGCCGCTTGGTACCGATCCTTAAGCCTGGCAAATCTCCCCTGGACATTGCCCCTTACCGACCGACCGCACTCTCATGTTGCGTAGGGAAGGTAATGAAGAGAATGATCTTGGCCAGGCTTGAATGGTACCTGGAATACTATGAGATATATCCGAACGCCATGGCTGGTTTTCGCCGTCACCGATGTTCGATCGACAATGTTATAGATCTCGTCACATATATCCAGCAACAAAAGGCAGGTAAACGACTATCTGCAGCCATGTTCCTTGACGTAAAAGGAGCATGCGACAACGTTCTACATGACGCCATCCTCGAAGCCATTGAGTCAGTGGGCCTAGGCGGGCAACTGTATTGTTGGACACGCAGTTATTTACAAGGGCGGACCTTGTTTGTGAACACTGCAGATGGTCCAACCTCCCAACACCCAACGCATCGTGGAGTCCCGCAAGGTGGCGTCTTGAGTCCAACCCTCTTCAACCTCGTTCTCATTGGTCTTGTAGAACGACTACCAAGTGTGGTCAAGTTATCCATGTACGCTGACAACATCTACGTCTGGACATCTGGCGCGACAAGACCTCAGGTACGCGCAAAACTTCAGAAAGCTGTGACGTTGGTATCAGTGTACCTCAAGGACCAGGGTCTGAAAATCTCGCCAGCGAAATGCGCATTGATTGCTTTTAGTCAAAAGCCAATGAGATCATACGCTATATCAATCGATGGTCAAGTCATATCATATGTCAGGACGCACAGATTTCTAGGTGTATTCATTGATAGAGATCTCTGCTGGAGCCCACATGTGGCCCACTTGAAGAAGAGGCTGACAGAAATTGCTTACTTATTCAAGTATCTCGGCGGAAAAACCTGGGGGACTTCAGTACATGCAATGATGCAATTGTACAAGACGCTTTTTCTTGGCTATTTGCGCTACAGTTTGCCTGTGTTGACCAACACCTGTAGAACCAACATTCGGACTCTCAAAAGCATCCAGGCTATGGCTCTGCGAGTTTGTCTGGGGCTACCGCGATGTTCATCAACAGCTGAGACAATCGAGATCGCTAATGACTACCCGCTAAAGACGCATATCATATGGAAGTGCTCACAGCACACGTGAGGCATCTTACTCGTGCCCCTGCCCATCATCTAGCTTCACTGCCAGAAGCCCGACCTCGTGCCTCATTTTGCCAGACAGTCTTGTCATATCGCACACGCATTCCTACGGGATATACAACTCCATCGAGGATTTCAACTCCCCCATGGAGTATGACCTATGCACATGATGAACTCATGGTTCCAGGCATAGGGTCAAAAGCCTGGCTCTCGTCTCCAGCGCTAAAGCAGCTTTCTCTTCTCTTGTTATATGAGAAATACAGTGAGCATACTCATTTATATACTGATGCTTCAACTAAAGCGGATGGGTCTGCAGGGTCGGTGATCTTTCCTGCAACAACGACAACGGTGAAGTTTCGTTTATCCCACCAGACATCATCGACAGCTGCGGAACTTGCTGCTCTACGTAGCGCAATTCAAGTCATTAAACACCAAGAAGCCAAGAAATAGAGCGTGTTCACGGACTCAAGGCAGCACTACAGTGTTTGATATTCGCCTTACGCCGGGAACCTCATGAACAACTAGTGCTGGAATTTAGAGAGCTGCTTCACCACCTCTTCGACGAAGGACGCAGAATCACGTTTCAGTGGCTGATTGATTTGTGGGGTTTAACGTCCCAAAACCACCATTTGATTATGAGAGACGCCGTGGTGGAGGGCTCCGGAAATTTTGACCACCTGGGGTTCTTTAACTTGCACCCAAATCTGAGCACACGGGCCTACCACATTTCCGCCTCACGTTTCAGTGGCTTCCAAGTCACTGCGGCATATTGGGCAACGAACATGCCGATGCAGCTGCCCGATCAGCACACGAAGATGGTAAAGAAAAACCTATACCATTTTCAAGGACTGATGCTGCAATGACCATCCGAAAAATCGCTAATGCAGAATTAAAATCTGTGTAGAACACCGAGTGCTTACGGCACACGCGACTGCGTAGACTGGACACGTCTCGTCGACTCCGGCCTCCGTCTGGACTCTCTCGACTCGAGACAACGGTGCTTTGCCGACTATGGCTTGGTGTCACCTTCACCAAAGCTTTCGCCTTCCGAATCGGCATGGAAGACAGTGCTGCTTGTGGTCATTGCGGCAGCGATGAAACTATAGAGCACGTTCTCTGTCACTGCCCTCGTTACAGCGTGCAAAGACGGCAACTAGCTGCTGCGTTAGCTCGCCTTGACGACAGACCTTTGTCTGAACAATCAGTGCTGGAAAGACGACATGATTTGTGTGCTCACAGAAAATCAGCGAAGGCCTTGCTGAACTTTTTGCGTAGCAGCGGCCTATTGTATAGACTGTAGCACTCCAGCTCCTCCTCTCCTTTTTTTTTTCGCGCGTCTATTTCCCTCTTCGCTTTCTTTCCAATCTTTCTTCCCCATTCCCCCTTCCCCTAGTGCAGGGTAGCAAACCGGATGCTCCATTTTCTGGTTAACCTCCCTGCCTTTCCCTCATTTTATTCTCTCTCTCTCTCTCTCTCTTTCCAAAATGTAATGAGCGAAATAAACGAAGTTCTAAATGGTCTCAGCACATGGTGCAACCTAAATTCATTACAAATAAACGTGAACAAAACCAAATAAATCACATTTTGACCACCCCCATTGAACGTTTCTCTACAGGGTAATTTAGTTTTGGGCAATTCTGACATAGATATTGTTGACAGTGCCAAAACTCTTAGAGTGTATTTTCATAAAAGTATGTCATGGGGCACATATGTCCACCATCTCGTTGGCCGCATATCAAAAACCGTAGCTCTACTCGCAAAATCACAATTTCTGCTTCCGAGTAGTGTTAAAATACAGCTCTATCATGCATTGTTTTCCTGGGCTACTATTTTCTTGTTCGGGGCACTACGACACAATAAAATATAATAGACTACATATACTACAAAAAAAAAGCTATCCGTCACGTAGCTGGAGAACAACACCCAAAGCACACAACGACCCACTATTTACACGTTTTTCTATAAGTTCTGCTCACAACACATGCCTTTACACATGCAACTTAGCTCTTCGATACAAAACACGTTTTGAACTTTTTAATGGAAAAATTCGTACATTAGCCCAGCTTAAGAAGAAAATTGACCCATACCTTTTCCGAAATACAGAAAACTGGATCACTCCATATACACGTTTAGTTATGAGTGAGCAGATGCTCTGTTATAGACTTCCAAAACTGTTAAAGTACTAGGCTGAACGCGAAATTGTGGTCTAATCAACTAGTAAGAAAACATTAAGGCATTTTTTCATGTCTCTTCGATAGTTTAAGCCAACGGTACGGTTATACGTGTTTTGATAATGCTCTAATTTATCTTTTCTTCATTTGCAAAGTGTAATAAAGATATTCACTGTGCCTCTCTTATTTCAACAAGTGATTTCTCGCATGTACCAAGAATGTTTATTTAAAAAAAAAGCGGTATATGCTAGAACATGTGCGCATATCGTACGTTTTTCTTTGTAACACATCCGCTGTCCTGCCGTATGCTTTGTAAAAGGGGCCCGAATCCCCGTCGAGTGAACGGTGTTTCACTTTTTGTTCGGGCTTCCTCCGTTTTCTTTTGTGTATGACCAGAAAAATTGAAAAAAAAAGATGAATTGAATCGAACTTGACGTGCGTCTAAATCTATCCAAAGGGCATCAAGAATTTTTACCTCCATTGATATTGCTGCCCCCGCTTTCGGGACTCGATCCCGCGACCAGTAGCCGAGCGCTTTAACCACTATACAACCGTAGTCGGTGATGAACACGGCTGTTTTTACCCTCGAATGGAATTTTTCCGTCAACAAGGGACCGTATTCTGTCTCCGTTATTATTTTTCATGCCTAAGTTACTGTATGTTTGTATATTCGATTGTTGACAAGTTTGCAACAGTAACAGCACGCGTTGCTTCCAAAAAGCTTCTGGTCACTACATTTGTCACTCTCCGACGCGAATTAAAAAGGTTGTTTAAGTTCTGCTCAAGTAAGAAAAACTGTTATTCCGCTTATAAGTAAAAAAAAAGGCGCTTAGAACTGAGGTCTAACTGTTGTGATATACTGTGTACCTTAGAAGAAGTTATATTTGAAATATTCTGCCAGTCCCAGGGAGAGAAGTATTGAAAATAAGCGGGCTATTCGCTAATTTCAAACTATTGTAATTCCATGACTGGAAGGTGAGGAAGGTTGTTCTCATCTGCAAAGCAAGTTACAGAATTGCCCGCTTAATTTTCGCCCCATTTCATTTACTAGTGTGCCTTGTGAGCTCATGGAACATGTAATACATGGACATAAATCATGATATTTGTTGACTGGAACAAATATTTTCATTTTTTTCAAAGCGTGGTTGCGCAAACGTTTTTTTTTTTTTTCTGGAAAACAAAACTGGCCTCTTTTCTATATCATATTTACACTAACTTAGATTAAAACCTCCAAATAAACGCGATATTCCTAGATTTCGCAAAAGCGTTTGATAAGGTGCCACACCAACGCCTATTCCAAAAGGTTTCTCTTGCGTTTATTCACTCCGACATTTTGCAACAGATTGAAGCGTTCCTGACAAACCATTCCCACTTCGAAACAGCTAAGAATCGTGAATCTAGCCCTCTGCCATTGACTTCCGGTGTACCACAAGGATCTGTCCTTGGGCCAATCGTTTTACTAATATATGTAAATGACCTACCTCTGCAAGTGTCTTGCAACGTCCGTTTGTTCGCAGACGACTGCGCCATTTACCGAACAACAACTAACCCACAGAATCAAGTCTTACTTCCGGAAGACATTAACTATCTACAGGAATGGTGCGATCGTTATTTACTGTATCTTAATTCTAAGAAGTGCGAACTGGTTGTGCTTTCTCGTCTGCGCGATCCAGTTATTTACCAATACGCAATCGGACATTCCCGTCTGTGCTGCGCAGTCATACAAATATCTAGGTGTTGCTAAATCGAAGGGCTTATCCAGGCGCACGCATGCCACTAACATCTATTCATCTGCTAACAAATCGCTCGGTTTTCAAGCGTCTTCCTAAACACGCCCCCACAGCTTGAAAGCAACTTGCCTACCGGTCAATAATTAGACCTAAACTTGAATATGCATCCGCCATATGGAATACTCACCAAACATATATCATCAATTCTAAGCCTTTCAAAACTGCGCCTTCGAGGTTCATACATTCTAATCAATAATAAAACGCTAGCACATCTCACTTAAAAATACTGAATATACTTCCTCTTTGTACGCTCCGGTGCACTGTAATATTTTTGGTTTTCCACAAGCTTCATCAGCCCTCGCTTGACCAACCACCCTATATCCTCCCAGAAACCAGAACATTTATTCGTACACGACACACTTTTCATAGTGGGCCGCCGTAGCATGCACACTGATAAATTTCTCGCCTCATTCTTTTGCCATGGCGCTACAGAATGGAACAATCTGCTCCACTAGATTGTTGACATCACTTGCCCGTGTACGTTCACGTAGAGTGTTACAGCGCAATTTTGGCAATGAAGTGGTATTTTATTTTTACTTTGTATTGTTTAGGTACATAGGCATTTGCGCCGACGTACTTGATTCTTCAACCCATATACTCATCCGTATTTGTTTTCTCTTCTGTGTTCGGTCAAGTATTATTCAAATACATATTGCATGTATTCTTCTATTTTTGTATTTTGAGTTCTGTTATTGCAAAATACGTACTATTGTAATGCGACCCTTTATTTATTACCACTACAAAGAGGTCTTTAAGGTAATAAATTAAAGTAAAAGTAAGGCTTTTGTTCCCCTCCAAAGCTAGGCTGCACTGGTGCACAAAAACGGAAGCGCTCTAGTACCTGTGTCGAAAAGGCCCCAACTCGGAGACACAACCTTTCGGGAACACCAAGATGCCGGCATGTTTGCAAGGCTTCGCGGAAAAGATCGGTCTATGGGTGAGACGGCCTTTACGGTCGTTAAAGACGCGCCTTGATATAGAAGCTCGCCGTCACGTGAAGGTGAGAAAAAAATATGAAAGAATGAAAGCGTACAGCGGGAGAACACACGCACCACACCACCTTCTCACCCCGGGCGCGCAGTTTCTAATATTCATTACGGTGTCAATGGTATCGAAGCCATTGTTGTGGCGGACAGGAGTAAGCCTGGCATACATGCATAGCCGGTAATTGTTCCTGCAGCCTGACGCACTTCACGCATTGTTATAGCAGAGAGCGCATGGCCGGGATTTCGTCAGTCCAACGTCTACGAAGGCAAGTTAATCAGCAGGTTTGCAGCACTCTTTCTGATTGCCACAGACCCTTCTCGAAAGCGTCCCAGTATACGTCTCAATATAAATGAGGCATGTACGCGGTTCATCGCCGCAAACGACACACGCGAACTTTCCTCCTCGATGAACGAGCTCCACCACGCAATATGCTAATGAAGTCGCTAAGGGTGCCCGCAAGCTCTCAAATTAACGCACTAATAATGCAATCTGCAACCATTGATGCTCGTTTCTTATTGAGTTCAGAGTGGGGAATGACCACCATGATCCATTTACTAGGCGAATGTATCACGCAAAGATCTGTACTGGGTACCGTCGATCCAAAGAGAAGGTTGATGGAAAACGTCATGTAATTTTGCCAAACAAGAAGTAAGAACAACGGCGAACACGCTCGATTCGAAGAGCTAATTAACGTTTCATTATGGACCTTAAGGAGCATGGCCATTACGAAATTGAGGTGAGACAGTTCTCTCCGCTTGCCCGCATGCGAAATCCTGGGTGTGTAGTGCGCAGGCCTCGACACGCACTTTTCTTGTGTTTCGGTGAAATCGCGATGGCATTCCATTTGTCCTCCGCGAGCTGTCCTTGGAAATGCGATAGGTGTATGGAGACGGCATCGACGGACAATGCTCATTTGTATGCCACTCACTGCCACAGATGATTATGTACTACTTGCCTCTTTGCAAAGAACTTTGTTGCTCTTCTTGACTGAGATGCGCAAAAAAAGTTGTGCTTTGTTGCTCTATTGCAATGCCTCACATATGCATATGACAGATTAATGCCAAATTACTGCCGCAGTCTACTGAGAGTTTCTGGAATATAATACATTGTTATAGGCGATGCAGCTATTTTCCAGTTTCCTATCGTAAGGAACATCGGATCGTACTGTGGAAGTTCACTCACGCGATGTGGGCAGTGATCTGCACTACGTATATGTTTTAATTTTTGCAATCATTCATCGCGGAACATTATTCACATCTAATGCGAGCTTAAGAGCGCAGATTTGGAGGCGCACGTAATTGTGGCTCATAACAGTGGCGATGCAGCGGAGGCCAGGGCGCGTATACACATTAGGACCATTAGGAAACAGCTGTTGGTACATTGCATAAACTGCATGGCAATGCGCGACTAACACAAGTGTACTCATGCCAAGCTTTTGAACTGGTACTATCATGAAAAAAAATGAATATAACATTTTCTTCTGCTGCTGTTCCATTTCAAGCTACGTAGATAGTCACACCAAACGAGCAATAGGCGGCGGGGAGGATAAAAATACAGGAATGCTAACTGTACCATTTGCAGAAAAACACATATGGGTGTGGGAAAGTTAGGGAAGAAGAGGGCAGCACCCATAAAAAAGTCACGTTCCTCATAGTCAGAATACTACCACTGTACGGTTTATAGCCACCGGCACAAGTCTGTCTTCTTCAAGAAAGCTGATGTAAAAGTGAACGCCTCCGAAAATTTTGAACTGGGACCAGGACACATTTGGAATCTTGCTACTACATGGCATCTCGTATGTCCTCACTGAGATCGCCATGCGACATGCCACGATCTAAAGCAAATGTCAAACGACATGTACCGTACATTGTCGCTGGCGTTTTGCAGCATGCCTGAAGACCCGTCACGATGCAGGCCCACTATTTTGCATTTCAAAGTGCAAACGCCCGACGACCTAGTTCGCGTCACAATCTGCTGCCTTCTTTCGCGGTTTTGACGTGCCGCAGTCATAGTGAAACGCTAAGGAACACGAACCAACCAGAACGGGAGAAAAGAGAAGATGCCTTCCTTTTTATTTTCGCACCCTTTTTTCGTCAAGGCGACAAAGGAAAGCCAAGACGGGTTCTCATTCATTGCGATCACGTACTCGTATCACCCCCGCGCAGCGCCTGAAAGAACAGAATCTTAAAACCAAACAACGCTCGCGGCCGTGGTCGCGCAATTCATGCTTAGACGACGAGCAGCTGCTGAGGTCAAGAGATGCGCCCTGTTTTTTGTATGCCGTTCACGGAGGAAAGTTCACGCCTTTCGCATTTACTCCTCCCCCCCCCCCTTCTATGGGCAAGGGTTAGAAATGTTTACAAAACGCCGCCTTCTACTGTAGAACAAGTACCCGGTCTCAGAAGCGCGCGTGAAGGTCTGCGGTGCACGTGCAGAAACGTTATTGTGCCACCTCGTTTTCATGTAGAAACATCTTTGTTGGCATGGTCAAGTGAAGAAAATGCGATGCAGCTTCATTTTATCACAGCTCAATTCTGCTTCTTTATTTTCTTTCTTTCCGTATAGCTCAAGTGCAAGCACAGATGCATCGTAATATCTACCATAGCCGCTTGGCGAGCCCTCAGAGGGAATGAACATGCACACATAAGGAAACGTGTTTGCTCTGAGAACTTACTGCATAGTTGTAGGCTGTGCTCATATATTTTACTGTATATAAATAAAAAACACTATATAGAGGCGAAGAGAGAGGGGATAACGATAACAAGCTGAAGAAATGTAAGGTTATTGATGTCAACCTGACATCTCGTCGGGTAAACCTCGACAAGCGCAAATGATGTCTCTGTTTCTATACGATGCATTGCGCTCGACAGTTGATGGTTCAGAGGTGCTGCCAACCCCTTAACTTTGAATGCATTTGCATTTCTCTCTTTCTCTTTCAACACCCTATTCCCCAACCCCAGTGTAGGGTAGTATACTGGATACTAGCATCTGGTTAACCTCCCTGCCTTCCCTTTTTTCTCGTTTCTTTCTCTCTGCATTTCTCTATTTCTCTAGGAGGTAACATTTATGAATTCGGACAATTCGTACTGAATCAGAACGCTCACGATGTCGCTTTAACGGCTGTGCTGGCATCGTACGTGATTCCAGTATATTTCT
The DNA here is from genome assembly GCF_013339725.1 of Rhipicephalus microplus. Taxonomy (NCBI): domain Eukaryota; kingdom Metazoa; phylum Arthropoda; class Arachnida; order Ixodida; family Ixodidae; genus Rhipicephalus; species Rhipicephalus microplus. The sequence goes on along the minus strand of NC_051170.1, from coordinate 115,199,416 downwards.
TGTCGTTGACTTGGCCTGACCATTGCTTCCAGCACAGCAAGTTTGCTACAAGGGAGTTAGTTGCGTTCATTTGATGGGGCGAATGCGCGCTTGTGTGTTTTTTGTATAATTTTCCCACACTTGTGAAGAAAAAAAAAACGATTCGTCAAGTGAGTTGCTACGTGTGTCTGTGAAAGGAGTCCAGCCTTTATAAGTGCAGTTGTAACTTGGCCGCACGTAAAGAAACTCTGCACCAATAATCCGCTACGGATGTGATCCGTCTAATCGTAACTACGTCATTCTGTTGCGGGAGCTAATGCTGCAGCTCATCTGTGTCCTGGCGTTACTTCACGTCAGCAAAGCTCTTGCCCAGATGCCGACCGTATTAACCCCGAACGCATAAAATGCCCTTTGCAAAGTGGAACATGAGCGCGGAGTACTGCACACACGCGGGAACGCATGTTTCACTTCCCGTATTGTGGCAGTAACTATGAGACACTGAAAGACGCGTTGCTACTAAGTAGGTTGACGCTGCGGCATTATTAGAGTACCCATAATATCCCGAGGTCCTCCGCACCATTATGCAGTGGACTAGAAACATCGCCGCCATAATCCTATGGGAACTCGTACTATTGGCGCTCTTCCCTTCATTAAAATTATTATTAAAGTTATTTTACTCTCTCTTCCTCGGCTCGAGCTTGTAAAAACTCCTAGCCGCTATTACAGCAGCCCCCCACTCGGTCCCCTAATTTATGGGCAGTTACGATGTTCATAAGGGTTCTGATGTGCTAAGTACAGTTTATACAGTCTGCCGCAGCACAGGAATAGCTTGGGCTCTTTAAAAAAACGGGCACCACAACGCAAGTACACGAACTCTATGACCGCTGCATCTGTTAATTACAGTGATGGCAAGCCTATCAGCAGAACGGCTTGACCGATCGAGTCACCGCTATACCACCGTCCCGTGCGTTGTCACAAGCTCTATGTTCAAACGGTACGGTGGTGATTTGCGCAAAAGTTAGAGCAGTCGGACGCGGTCGGCATATCTTGACGAAGATCAGCAGATGGCTTGTACCTTTGTAGTACGTCCGGCACTTTCCCCCTTTCAGTTTGCAATGAAGCGATAACACCATCAACTTAGTTCGCTTCGCTTGCTGCAGTGAACCCCAGGTGGTCGAAATTTTCGGAGCCCTCCACTACGGCGTCTCTCATAATCATATGGTGGTTTTGGGACGTTAAACCCCACAAATCAATCAATCGCTTGCTGCAGTGGCCGCGCTTCTTCACGTTAGCGTTTCACTGAATTACGACAGGTGCGTCACCAAAAGAGTCATTCGATGGCATTTATATAGCCTTCAAATTTGTTGCTCTCATATTGAGTCTTTCGCCGCTGTGGTGAAACCGACTTCATTATAGCGAAATACGAGTAACATCAGTTTGCAGCTCGTATAGCGCATTCAGCTGAATGTTTGTCACAATCGAGTAAACGGCATTTCGCATGTAGGCGTTCTTCGTATGTTGATCATCCCTCAAAAACTTGGAGCAAACTTCCGTGCTTGTTTTTCAATAACTTTCCTTTATATGCAACTCGGGCAGACACTGCGTATGATTTACGTATGCGGTGAGCTCCCTCAAGACAGCACGCACGGACACGACCACAGCGACCGCAAATAGAGAGGATGATGTGAAACAACGGCGTTAAAACCTGCGCTTCACTATAGTATGCGTCACCACTCAGGGGGCACTGAACTCTGAATATTTACGCTGTCTCAGCAGCCTTGACATTTGGCATTTTAGGGTATTAACAGATAATTAACACATACCCGTTTGTAGCACAGTGCTACAAGGACGTTGGCAGATATTTTTCAGACAGAAAAAGGATCTGGTCTCCGACCCTGTCGCGGGTGCAGCCCTCTGTGGGTTCCTACAAGAACATTCTTCCCAGGACGCAAATAAAGTTCATATGTCTGCCTGTCTGTCTGAGAAAAGGGCTTTGTTCACGCGAAATTCGTTACGGTCTTGGGGTGCAACCCGGAAACAACGCAGTTCCCGGGAAGCCACTCTATCAATCTTCGAAGTAAATATGTGCAAAGTAGCAGCCAGCATACGCGATCTTAACAAGCATGCAAGATATGTATCGAAAGTTGTTATATCAACAGCGTCGCTTATTTCATTTAGAAGTGTTGCGTCAGTATTACCTTCAAGGCTTTGATACTTACTGCAGACACTATTTCGTGCAGACGAATTCTGCTTGCTGTATCAGCTATGGCGCACGAAAATGCGACGCTTGGCCACTTAACTAAACAAAAAGTCTTTCTAAGGGTTTCCTTTCCGAGAAGAACGCATTGATGCCAAAGTTGAGCCACAGAGTACCTTTAAAAATCTTCAAGGCTTTGCAGAGAATACGAAGGCGTCACCTGAAAACAGGCCAGTAAATATAAAACGGTTTGCCTTTCTTGCATATTCTGCGCGTTTTGCGATTCAAAGTACCATCAAACTTGAGAGCTTGCCTATAATGAACTTCGAAAAGTCTTACCTTGTTAAATGATGTGAACACGAAAACATTCCGATAAAGGATGCTTATCCATCGGTTTCTTGAGGGCTGTCGCTTTTTTTTGGGGGGGGGGGGATGCACGAGTATTGAGCCGCCCGTAAAGTGTAACTTGTCATGCAACACTTGTTCCTAATCACAACTTCAAGGTTGTTTTTTTCTTTCTTTCACACCTCGCATTGCCCGCCTGGTTGAAGCAGTGCACTATCGTGAGCAATGTGAGATCGAACACGCGAGCGCCTGTCGAATACCTCGAACTCTTCATCGAATGATCCGCACCGGCCGCTGTCAGAAACAAAGGCGAAAGGGCGCCACGCTTCCGCTAGCTATTGACACCCCCGCCTCGATACCGTTAGGGCAAAGCGCACCTTATAGCGCGTCAGTGGCTGCTAGCGGTGATGTGAGCTCACATCAAACCACACAGCCACAACCAATGACCCATCAGGCTATGCAGCTACAACGATATTGGCTGTGACGCATAGCCTGTCGTGATGCGCAAGCCATCATGCTTTTATAACAACTAGGTGAGGCTCACTGAACATTTTGGTGCGCATTCTCGACATGTTTTATTTTTTTGCTGCATTTCCTTTTCGTGTTATTATTGCTACCGGCCGATAGCACGCGAATAGCTGCCGTTTCGCAGCAACGATTACGTGGGAGTGCCAACAGTAGGCGGACGAGCGCCCTTCTTTCTCTTCCGATTTCGGCAGTGCTATCCACGCATAACGTTGTCTCAGTTTCGAGGCTATTGGTCACACGTTCGCATTTTCGAGCTCATACTGCTCATGATAGCACGACGATTTCCAAAGCGAACGCACGCGAACACAGTGAGTAAAAGTAGTCATGACAGTTGGCGGAGTAGGCTAAGTCAAGCGGTGTTCGGGAATGACCGTTTGGTAGATCGCGACGTAACAATCCTGAGCGCATGCTTGAAATGGCATCTGTAGGCTGTAACATGATGATTGATTTGTGGGGTTTAACGTCCCAAAACCACCATATAATTATGAGAGACGCCGTAGTGGAGGGCTCCGAAAATTTCGACCACCTGGGGTTCTTCAACGTGCACCCAAATCTGAGCACGCGGGCCTACAACATTTCCGCCTCCATCGGAAATGCAGCCGCAGCAGCCAGGATACGAGCCCGCGAACTGCGGGTCAGCAGCCGAGTACCTTAGCCACTAGACCACCGCGGCGGGGCGTCGGCTGTATCAGCCCACTCGTCTACTCGTCCAAATACGTTGCTAATTCCCAAAAGTATATATGCATTTTCTACAGTTGTAAGCAAAAACTCACTCTAATTCACTAACAAATTGGCACAGTGAGTAGCGCGGACATTATATCAAGTAAAAAAATGTCCTATAGGACATATTTTACGAGCAAAACTATTCAGGCAAAACCGAGCCTACTAGGGATGCCGACGTTAAAGTAAATATAGAGTTTAAGCAACGTTAACCAGAAAATCGGTTAATGGTATTTCGGAGGTGCTGCGTTAGAGTGCCTCAAGCATGCAGTGGAGGCGAACTAGCGCATCAAGTCACGTCACACGCGAGACATGAGCGATATATGGCAGTTATCTTGAAAAACGAAGCGCGCGGCGTGCGTGCCTATCTCAGAGGTGGTAAAATGTAGAACGCAATGCGATGGATAGGTGCCACCACCGTGTCATCTTTGCAAAGTGTTGGAAACACTTGCCTTTTCATGCAAACGTTGCATGGTCAGCGTAACGTGACATACGCTGTGGTCCTTAAAATTACTTATGCATGTCTTTTCTTGTAAAAAGGCACACATACAGAATATTGACGTGTTGTTATGGTGCCTCAAATGTGCGCAATAATTGCTTTTTAATTGACAATCGCACAAGTATGAACGCTGAAGCTTAAGCAATATTGGTGGGCGCTGCGGATAGGGTAGGCCGTTTGGGGTATCGTCTGGTGTTTTTTAGGGTAATGTTAAGGGCGGATGAACAGACAATTGTACAGACAGAGAGATAGACCAAAATGTTTGCTTCGAACATCCCTAAGAAAAACTATACACCTTTTCACAGGAAGCAAAAAAAAAAACACCGCCATGATGGGCTGTGCGCGGGAGTACAAAGGCTAAGGGCGCAGCGTTGTCAGTGCATTTTTGAGGGGACGCGCCAATTTGCACAGCCCAAGGAGGGCTATGGTGGAGCCCAGGGAGGCGTTTATGAGAAGGTGAATAGTCTTTAAAAAAACATGCCGTATCAACTGACACTTGAATTTGCATTGCACCTCAGCCCCGCCATAGTGGTCTTGTGGTTAAGGCACTCGGCTGCTGACCCGAAGGTCATGGGATCGAATGCCAGCTGTGGCGGCTGCATTTTCGGCGGAGGCGAAACTGCTGTGGGCCCATATGCACTTAGATATTGGTGCATGCTAAGGAACTCCAGGTGATCAAAATTTCCGGAGCCCTTCACAACGGCGTCTCTCGTAATCATTTGATGGTTTTGAGACGTTAAACACCAGAAATTATTATTACGTTGCGCCACAGTCGTCATGAGTTTTTTGTTGCTTCGTGGTTTTTTATCAATTGCACGGATAACACGTTTAAGTGCACAAGCATGCTTAAGCAAATGTGGTTTCGGTTAGCGCAAATTTTATTCCTATAGTTGTTATACAAATGAAAACCCCTATGATAAATATATTTGTACAACACAGCGAGGCTTAGGTAATTCAGCATGCACTTGTAGGAGGAAGAGAACGGAAAGATGTAATGCCTAGAACGGGTCGGGTGGTCGTTTGCCCCTTTATTTTTTGTCTTGCATACTTGCTCTTGTTTTCGTTTTATTGGTATAGGCAATATTGCAATGCGCGTTTATTGCTTTCTTTTGATGTGTTCACGTTTCACTCGCAAAGACTTTGATATGTAGAATTTATTGTCCCAAAAGCGCCATATGGTTATGAGTGACGCCTTAGTGGAGGGCTCCGGAAATTTCGACCACCTGGGGTTCTTTAACGTGCATGCACCCAAATCTGAGTACACGGCCCTACAGAATTTTTGCCTCCATCGAAGAAGCAGCCACCACAGCGGGGATTCGATCCTGCGACCTGGGGGTGAGCAGTCGAGTATCTCAGCCACTATATATAGACCACCGGGACGAGGCACCCGCAAAAACTGCTAGCTGCGCTCAGCGAAGGATACGCGCCACTGCTTTGAATCTTCGCGATTGTTTGCGCTCATTACGTCAAGATTAAACACAGGACGCGAATGAGAGTTTGTTCGAAAGCTTACGCGAGCACCAGCGATATGGCTCAATGTTCCAGTGCACAATGCCGGTGCACAAGCGCCTCACAATTTCGAAGCTGCCTGCCACTGTTTACGAACTTGTAAAAAGTCTGTAGGAGAGACGAGTCATAGCAATGTATAGTGTAGTAAAGCGAGAGGTTGGAAAGAGACAAGTAGGTGGGTAGCGTAGCAATGTATAGTGTAGTAAAGCGAGAGGTTGGAAAGAGACAAGTAGGAGGCTAGCCTAGCTAAGTTAAAACCAGTTATGTGCCCAGTAGATCTGCTGTGACACAGCCTTGCGCGACCTAAAAAAAGCAGCGCATTTTTTTTCACTTTGTATTTCAACTTTTCTCTCTCAATATTCCCCCTCAAGGAGCACAAAGAGGTTGGAGGAACCGACTTTATTCCACGAAATCTGAACTTGCAGCTTCTTTCAACCATTTCTCAAATACGGCTGCTCGTCTTTCTTACTTCATCTCTTGCCTATTGGCCCGCTTATCCAAGTGGGTACACAACCTACCTGCGGCGTCATATTACAAGTGGCAGCTGACCTGCAGTCACGCATGTCTAACTTGTCCTTTAGGCAAAGGTTCAGTGAGGCACAAGTGCCCCTAAATGCTCTTGAATGCTTCTCTCGGTGCACAACCCTTCTAACGCATGAACCAAGGACGAACTCAGATCCCGTTGACGAAGTTGTCGTGCCTCATAATAAATGGCGCTGGACTAAAGTGGGCTTATTAAAGCCTAAATGCTGAGGACATTAAAATGTGCACAGACACTAAACATTCTGTTGTAATAACATAACAATAGTATACTGCCTGCTTTCCCGTTTCACCATTCTTCATAAAGCAGAGCGCAAATGAGAACACGGGACAATAAAGAGACCAGGACGAGCGTGTTTCACGTTATTATTTGTTCCACCCAAAAGAGAAGACCGATATCAGCAACAACAAGAGCGTGATCTGGCGCAATTCAATGAGGAAGTACGTGTGCAGATAGTAACACTGAGAACAAGGCAACGTAGTCGCGAAACCGCAATGGGTTCTATTTCGGGAGATACCAGAAGGCGCAAGGAATGTTCTAAGATGCGAGAGAACGAAAGAAAAAATCAAGCTTGGCTACAAACTGGAGACTACAATTTGCATTTCCCAGCCTACAAAGGACGCGCTTTCATTGCAAGACACGGTGTGAAGGACCTACAGAAGCTCTGACAGCTCACTGTGAATGACAATAGGGTCGACGTAACTGGTGCAAAACCGAGAAGGACGCAGAGTGAACTGCGATCTTGTTTTATTTTCACTCCGTGCAAATATGTTCTGCGTACGCAACACATCGAAATGACGCTACGGGCGAGCCCAGCGCAAACCAAGACGAAACAAGTGGAGAGAGCAAATCGAAAAAAAGGAGTATATACCCAACATTCACGATATACGATACGGCGGCTAGATAGAAACAGAATCGCCCGATGGCTGAGAAAGAAACTGGTTCGTTTGCAATTTCATCGTAGCTTGCGTTGCTCGCCCAGTGCACGCGCCGCCTTTATTTTCGGTCTCTCCGCTATACAAGATACAGCAATCTGCATTTTGTCGGAGGAGGAAATTTGCGCGCTGCGTCGGAACATACATTTCCCACCAGCCTTCTCGAGCGAAACGCGTTGTTCACTACTACTGGTGTATTTCGGGGGGAGGGGGGGGTGCCTGCTGGTAGGGGGGGGGGGGTGTTCAATCGCGATTCGAGGGTGGCTGGCGCCGAATATGCACGAATGAAAAACGCCCTGCCGCAAAGAGCTGGCTGCCCGCCTTCTCGCCACGACATACGCAATCTTCTTTGAATTGGGGATTGCACTGCTGCGGAGGTACGAGAGAGAGAGACTCGGAGAGGGCAGAGGTGGTTCACAGAACGAAAGGGCAAACCGCGAAGCGAAACAGGCGGGCGACGTAATACAACCCGAGGCAACCGCAAGGAGAAGAAGGAAGAAAAAAAGAACAGCGATAAAGATAGCGGGAGAGAGAGAGAAAAACCTATTATTCCGACCGCTTATTTACGGTTCCGTGCTCGGATCGGCCACCGCGCCGGCAAAGCCGCGTAAAGAAAAGTATGTGTTTTTGCACGCTCGCGCGAGCATGCACCCGCTATTTCGCGTCGACGGCGGAGCGAAACAAACACATGCGTTTGCGCCGAAAAGCGCAAGTAACTCAGAAAACGCGCGCGCACTATAAAACAAGGAGCTAGCTGAAAGACATGCATGTTGGCGCGAAAAATTGGAAAAGAAAATGGAGGAACCCACAGTAAAAACGCAGCATAATTCGACGCTAAGCTCGGGATTTTTCTCGCGGTGTTGAACGTCAGCCAAGTGCGCCGACAGCGTAACGTCTTTGTCGCTCCTTTGGCTTCGTCGCGAAAGGAAGGAAAACAGCCACCTTATTGTCTTACCTCGAGGCCCGTTTAAATCCGGTTGTAAAATTGTCCTGGCGAAGACGTTGAATATTCCATCGTGCTGGGCTGTTCCCCCGGCTTCGCCGGCGGATTGTTTTTCCATACGGCGTTCTCGATAAAAAGTGTATTGGGTAATGTCGGAAAGGTGCTCGCATGGGTTACGGTTCAGGTGAACAGGTGAGTGAAGGGAGGGGTGTGTGTGCCCGACGAGAAAAAAAGAGAGAGGTATTTTCGTAACCCTCTCCTCTTTCCCTTTTTTGTTTTTGCCTCAATATTTTTACTGAGCAAGGTGAGTTTAAAGAATTCAACGAGATAACGGTAAATAAGTAGGGAATAAAAAATTCTCGTGTGCATGTGCCGTTCCGGGGAGTGTTAGAACTACTCCGGTTATGATGGTGTAGTGGTTACCAAAGAATTAAAAAAAATTGAAACGTCCTTGGTGGTTACTGTACTGGACTGCTCATCCATACAGGTCGCTGGTTAGAATCCCGGCCACGGTGCCAGCATTCTGGTGGAGGCGAAAATGTTTGAGGCCTGTGCACTTAGATTTAGGGGAACGCTAGATGGTACGAATTTCCGGAGCCGTCCACTTAGGCGCCTCTCGCAATCATATGATAGTTTTGGGTCGTTCAACCGCAGATATTATTAGTAGTGTTAGAACTATAGGTACGCAAATATGCTCAATAAAGTGTTGGACAGCGAGTTTTTTTTCTCTCTCTCTTAAATTGCGCATTAAGAAGTTCCTCGTTTTCGAAGAACCAATTTGCAGAACCTAAGAGTGATAAAGTAGAAATAGAATTTCACCGAAATAACGTCCCTCGCCTGGTGAGGAAGTCTTCTAATTTTTTATTTTTTCTGTGCCCCCGGTTAACTTTTCCGTGTGGTTTGTATCTAATCACATAAATGCTTCGGTCGTATTTACTCTGCACAGGGGGTGTCTTGCCTATAGCGAGAAAGACACTACGCTTCTATCACGCAGCCCTAGGTTTGAAATATAACACGGTCAAGAAACTTTACCTTTTTTTATGGATTTATTTTTAGAGTAATTTGTCTTACGTGGCAACCCGAAAGTTGGGTGTTCGATTCCGTCCACGGCAATTCCATGTCGATGAAAGCTAAATGATGGAGGCCGTGTACTGTGCCACGTCAGGGCTCGTCAAAGGAAACTGGATGGTCAAAATTGTCGGAGCCCTCTGCCAACGCGTGCCTAGTAATCACATCATGGTGCCCATAAAGCAACGCATTTTCACTCAATCAATTCGTGGAACGATCGATCACTCAGTTGATCGGTCTGCCAATCAATATACAGTCAATAAATAAATAAATAAATAAATAAATAAATAAACGTTCCCAGAAATAACCATTAGGTTTTTGTACAGGTTCACACAAAAATGAAACTATAAAAAAATAAGCAGTACAATACAGACAGTCTTTAAATAAAAACGAAAAAAAGGAAGATTAAAAACGCACAGACGTAAAAAAATCAACCCAGAACTGGAAGACTAAAAAGGAGACAGAAGTAATGGAATGGCAGTGAAAAATAGTGCGGATCATACAAAACTATGCGGAAGGCTTTCTGAAAGAAAGAATAGGGAAGAATCTGTGCGTTGCGCAATACTATGATGGGACAGTAGAAATATCAGGTAATAATAATAATAATAATAATAATAATAATAATAATAATATTATAAGTCAGGATTTGCGTTCCGAAATCAATATGATAAGGCAGTAGGCTGTAGCGCAGGCCTGCTAAAATTTTCACCGTTATTTTTTTAAGTGCACTGACATTGTACACTGTCGTTCTTTATGAAAGGGAACACGCGAATGAGTGACCTGCGGTCTGCGGCGGCTGTCTACAGCAACATCAACCGACAAGTGAAGAAAGCACGTTCGCTTTTGGCGTCATCTATGGCCAAGTAAGATAACGAGTCATGACCGGTAGACAAGCGCTGCTAGATTACGTTCCCTCGAGCGATATCAGGCGATTACTGCAGCTTGCGCAGTGGTTGCGCACAACGTTTGGCATGTTGGCAGAGGACTACGCACTGCAGGCGTGAGCCGGGATGGAGTTCAATCTAGCAGCGCTTGCCTACCGGCCATAAGTCGTTTTCTTTTACGGGTGAAGCTCCTTATAGCGGCATTCGTTCATCCCTCGTAGCCGTTGTAGTATGTAACAAGTCTAACAGTTGCCGGTGAGAAATTTCTTCTGTGTGTTGTTGAACAATAAAAAATAGTGCTCAATGTACGTACATTCCAATGGCTGCCGATGGTGAATGAGAGACAGGAGCATTCGGCTTTTAGTTAACGCGCACGCTGCGATCCCATTAGCAGCCATTGCCATGTACATTGAGCACTATCTGACAAGAAAAGGTTGCTACGTTATACTCGCTGGGTGTAACCACCTTAGTTTTAGAAAGGTTTAGCGAGCGTTGGGCCGCAGTGCCATGAATGCAGTGGACTAGTATATACCATGAACTCGAGGTGGTTAAAGGTGGGAAGTAGATACGAAGCGCAAGCCGCAAGAAAGTAAAAGCTGAATTCTCCTGTTTCTCATTCCCCCTTAGCAGCCATTGGCATGTACATTGAGCACTATCTGATAAAAAAGGGTTGCTACGTTATAGACGCTGGACATAACCTGCTTGGTTTTAGAAAGGTTTAGCGAGCGTTGGGCCGCAGTGGCATGAATATAGTGAACTAGTATATATATATACCAAGAACTCGAGGTGGATAAAGGTGGGAAGTAGACCCGACGCGCAAGTCGTAAGAAAGTGTGCGTGTGCCACCTCTCGTTTAGTCCTTAGAATGTCCGCTGGATGGCGGTGCTTCTTTACGGGGAATATATGATGAAAAGATGCGAGATGGTGGTACTTGGAGTGTTGAATAGATGGACGAACGGACACACAGACAGATGAATGGATGGACGCATGAACGGACACAGGGGCAGATGCATGGACGAACGCAGGGACGGACACACAATCAGACGCACGCAGGGATGGGCGGATGGACGCATGGACGGTCACACAGACGGATGCATTAATGGACGGAAGCAAGAACGAATGGACGGACGAATGCTTCGCCCCACTGTCCAACATTCACTCCGTGGATATGCTGCCATTTTTTTTTTGGCAACAGATGACGATGAAAGCGAACGTGTTTCCTTTTGCTGTCGATTTATGGTGCTGTAGACCGCAGAGCACAGGCCACGCGTTCGCGTGTTCCCTTTCATAAAAGGACGACAGTACGCGGGCCTCGACCATTGCACCTCGATCAAAGTGTGATCGCCGCGGCTGGTATCGAACCCGCGACCGTTGGGTGAGCAGCCGAGCACGATGACCATTGTACCCTCACGGCGGACAAACTAATAAATAAAAAGGATAAATAACAAACTGAAATACTGTTATCTGAGATATTTTACAAGGTTGGCATTACCAAGATAACTTCCCTAAAGCCATCTTTTTATTTTTCTAAAAGGAATGATCGCGAACTTAACATCTGTGAATACCGGTCAAGGATATGAGAGTTTGCTAATTCCTCATTTCTGAAGTGTGCATACGAATAGAACAGAACAACTGTGTTGCGCAAACGAAGAATTATTCGTTATCTTTGCTTTAAACCCCGCCGCTGCTGTAACGCCCATAGGCAATGCGGGGTCAGTCTTGTACAAAAAAGGAATAATGAATGATTGGTAAGCTGTCTCTTGTGCGGTACAGTTTTGGCTCTGCAAAGAGGCGGACAGCGGCAGTGCCAACATTGTTATTAATTTTTAAGGCGAGTGCCTCAGGTGTATTGTGAAACGCTAACTCTGATGATCGGCGTCCCGCGTGAGTGGCGTGAATAAAGAATCGTCTTGACGAGATGACGCCTCGATCAAGTGACGTCACGAATGACGTCGTGAATGCCTAGAAATGTCCGCTCGCAGCTATAACGGCCTTCCACAGCAAATGAGCGTCTCTGATTAAAAACTGTCCAAACAACATCTCGATTAACGTGGATAAGTCTAAGAAAATATGGCAGTCTAGCAGCGCTAAATAGATGTGGGGGAATGATGTATTTGTAAGTTTATCATGTACTTGCAGGGTTCTTTCGGAGCGCTCTTGAACTACGCTCACCTATATTGCAGGGCTGAAAGAAACCCCCATCCCTTCAACCCCGACCACGCTGCGATATTTCTCGATCACGAGTCAACAGCGCAAGCAATATAAAGGCGGATACATGATGGGATACAATTCATTCAAGTCACCGAAGTAGGGCAAGAATACTTCACGTTGAATAAAGACGCCGTGGGATGGCGCCACCACTCCTATAGGATGCCTTGGTCAGAATGCAGCAGAACCACGAGCAAATGTGTTAAGGGCTAAAATTAACAATTCTGTCATAAAGAAAGGAATAAAACCATTAGCCTTCTTTTATACCGCCTGACCGCATCCCATCGTGCTGCCACCCTCAGCTCGCATTGCATTATACAAAGGTGTGGTCAGGTTCTTCAAACGGACAGACCAATAGTCTAGCCGCAGTGGCTCAGGCAGTGGCTGAAAAATATAACGCAGACCGCGAAAGCGAGGATGGAAAGAAAAGAGACGTCGATGCAACTTTTGTTACGCACAGTATACGTTCATAACGGAAGCTTTGCAACTTTTTGTTTTTCCTCTAAAACTCTTCTTCCTAACATTTACGGTACCATGATCTGAATCTATCGGCCTCTACAGCCGTGAATGTAAAACTGGTTGAAATGATATCAACAAAATGGTGGTAGATCGCCGTTTGTTGAGTGGTCTATTTTTCAAGTGAAAAGTAGTAGTGAATTATTTCTGTTTGTTTTACTTTGTGATCCAACGCGATCTCAAGCTAAACGTCTGATTGCTCCTCCGTATAACCCGCTCACGCACTAAAACGCTCCTAGTTTGGCCCAAGTAAACCATTAATAACGGTTCTGGTCAAGAAAGTTTGATAAGTGCTTATCATTCCAACATATCCTTCGTTATATATCGTAGGCGTATTTATGATACCTTACAGAGTCACACCCCACTTTCATGCACGCCTACCGAGTGCAGCTTAAACATCCAGTAAGAAATGGTTTAATCGTTACGCCCACGCATGCAACGTTTTAATGCTCCAACGCTTTCGGTAAGAACTGCTCGTTACCCCAGCGGGCGACCTGGGCAGGCATGCAAGCCAGTCTAAACGTGGCAGTGATCAAGACTGCATGGTTGCCCATGCGACCGACCGTCGCATCGGCCGCAGTGCCCATTACGAGGATTGTGATTCAGCCAAGGGGAGAAGGTGGAGGAGGGAGAGGCCACCGCAATTCCCAGTTCGTATCGACTGGCAACCCTGTTTTCGTACGCGCTGCGCCTGTGATTGATCCGAGCTCCGAAATAGCGCACGACGAACGGAAAGCACCGTAATGCATGCTCTAGTTGTGTGTGTGTGTGTATTTTAATCCCTTCTCGTATGCATGGGAGTGCCTTAACGAAAACGATAGTTTTATCTTGCAGAAGCTTGTTATTTTTTTTACCCTTTTTCGCATAAACGATGTCGAGACGCGTGCCAGGTATGTGATGTGGAATTGTAAACCATATACGGCACACGCACGGCCAATCACAATGCATGTCGCTTTTTCTCGTGCGTATCGGGAAATATACGACAAAACAAAGACGTTTATATGCGCGGTAGTTGCGACCTGCACTTCGAGCGGGCAGAATATGGAGAATCATTCGGCCACGTCAATAGGGCATAAAAAAGGACGCGCACAGGTGAGACGCAGGTCACATTGAGGTATATGGAAGAGCACTGTGGCTCTAAATGTTGTATTGTGGGATATGGTAATGCGGTTCTGCCGAGACGGCTCCGTTCGGAAAACAGAATATATATCTTTGCATCTTACTCAAACCCGGAAAACTGGTTCTAGTAAATATTGACTTTTCACACGTGGTTCGCGCAACCGACAGACGTGTTACGACTGTAAAAACCTAGCCCGCGTTTGTTCCTTTTGGAGCACTCTTTTGTGCTCAATTACTAATAAACGTAAGAGAATGTTATCAGCTCCTTGAGATTACTTATTTTCGTGAATAGTTGGTGGCACGTTAGCACATTTCTCTTATATATTTGATTTTCATGCCAAGTAGCCGAACTTTTGTAGAAACGTGCTTCATTGACACTTCACAGCTCTCTGATAATAAAAGGCCTACAGCAATCAAGCCTCATTTTTCAGAATAGCTGGCGGTAAGTACATGATTGGGGAACTTCTATAAAGTGCTGCATGCTATTGATTCTATTTTAGGTCGGGAACGAACACTACTTGTGACCAGCTCAATGTCATTGTCCGAAAAGTTAAACACGTTTTCATAATAATGACTATGGAAAAAAAATGTGTGTGGCCAGTGACACTAAAAACACAGCAACAACAATTAAAGAAATGCCAGTTGAAAACATGACATTGTCCGAAAAAAAAAGATCAAGTGTATAAGGCCGACATCACGTGTTATAATTATTGTGCGTTGTGACAATGCATGATGCCGGCTGAGTACAATGAACACCACATTAGTTCTCCTTCCCCACTTATCCGGAGTAGCATTTGCTCCTAAAATTAATTAATAGTAATAATGCATGTTTGCAAGAAGGTTAAAAATATATACAAACAAACAAACGTCATGAATTGGACAACTGTCTATGTAGTGCCTCAATAGTTTCCAGCACGTTAATATGATAGGAGGATGTGGATATTACTAGCGTCCATTAGAATCGTTTGATAACAATACCAGGGAGGATGTAACAAGAAATGTGCGTGAACCAAGAACCAATAATGAAGTGAAAAGGTATTTATAAATTAGGCGGACCTGCCTAGGTGGCGCGTTACATTAGTGTCCCGTGAAACATTGGTTATTTAGCAAGATAACTGCCCTGTGGTGGCCCAGGCAACGCCATGGTTTTGTTTGGCCTTGCAAGAAAATCAAAAGATCTTTGTTCTTATTAATTTGTCGCAAGCGCCACCAGTTTATTGTTTGCAGCTAAGAGAAAGAGAAGGTTGAACTTGAAAATGCTCGTCTGCAACAGTTGTGTAACTCTGAACATATCCGAAAGACATGTGCAGCTCTGACCTGCCAGAACGCGGTGCTTGGTCATCATCGGTATACCAGGGCTAATTAATAACAACGATTGATTTGTAATACAGCGTCATCAATAACTTCCAACGACTGCGAAAGTTTTGTAAAATCCACCTCGTCATGCGCTTAGAACAACCACGATTACACACAAAGCGAAGTCAATAGGCGGCCTGACAAATCATGGGTGATCAGTCCCAATAAGCCTGGTCGTACAAAACGCCAAGCACGAAAAAAAAGTTAGCCTAGTGCGACCTTTTGTTGAATGTAAATCATACAAAGTATCCTTAGCGGAGTGATGAGAATAAACACTGCTGAGGCAACGCTGTTGACGGGAGATGCACACAAATGGCTTAAGAACGCTTAGTTCCTCTTTGCGATATGGAAAGTGATGATGTCGTATTTGCAATGACACAAGGGGGAAACACGGTATACACGTGAAACGCGGGATTGTAGGGAAGAAACAGAAGCTGAATTTGCACTTGGTAGTACCACTATCGTTACAAAAAGCTGAGCGATTCCGACCACGAAACGCTGACCCTTCGTTAACATCCTGTTACGTTTCGCGATTCAACCTCGACGGCTGCCCTGCACGAGTGGCCCTCAAGTGCGGACAATGAGAGCCGCAAACGAAATCGCAAGCGCCCCCTCTCCACACCCAACCTCCCGCATTCACCTGGCCGCACGAGATCTGCGAATAACGCAGGAAAGGCAGCCAAATTAGGCCCCGCAACGACGACAGGGGTGCACGCTCGAAGCAAGCTCTCGCCTTTCTCGGGCCCAGACAGCAAGCGCGAGATGGCCCTCATCTCACAGGTCTCTGAAAAGAGGTGACGAGCAGGTTGAGCGACGGGCGATATGGGTAGGAAGAAAAGGTGTGCTTGGAAGCTATTCATGCGTAAGGGGTGAGGGCGGGGGCAGGAAAGAAGCTAGAGCGTCATTCTTTAACCTTTCCCTTACTCTCTTTCCCTTCAACCCTGCACGGAAAGCACCGGACTTACAGCAGCGCATCTCGGGGTGCTCTTTCAAAGCACCTCTACTCACGCCATCCGAGGCGGCAGATAGCCTGGTAGGGCGGGGGCCCAACGGTTGCCCGCTCGGCACGGGATCGTATATAGCGTGGTTGTACCGCTCGTGCCTCAGTACCCACCCTCGCTCCCCACTTCCTTCACGAGCGTGCCACGGGGAAACCTGACGACGACGCTGAGCCCCAGGTTCGCTTCTCTTCTACCTCGGCCCGCGCTAGGAACCACCGTGCCCTCCTTCCCCAACGCAACCTCGCCGCTTTTTCCGGCTCCGTTCGAGACGTCTTCGGAGCACGTCACGACGACAACACGCGAATCCTATAGGCCCTTTACGTTGAGAGCTGGCTCCTAGGCATATACGAACGTGGCGCTCGAAGAGTCCGCTGTTGGGCTTTGTATGCAAAAGCGAGACGGAAAAGTGCCGTCTTCCTTTCAACCTTCCTCCTTCGCTTCCCGTTGAGCGGAAACTCAGTCGCCGAGTTTGCACCGGTGTGCTTTGTCGTCGTATTCTGGAACTGCGGTGACATGGGCACGGGCTCTGGCAACAAGCAAGCCGCTGGAAAGAAAGGGAAGGAAGAAAGAAAGCGAAACTGAGAATCACAGAAAGAAGAATCGGAAGTTAAACAGGTAAGAAGATGAAATAAAAGGGGGTAGAAAGAACAGGGAGGGGTGAGTATGTACAGTCGCTTTCTTTCCGCGCACTCGAAGACCGGCAGAGGTAAAGAATAAAAAAAAAGGAGTGCAGAAAAAGACAGCATGGGAAGCACACTCGATCAGTTCGCCGTATGGGCGCGATAAATGTATGCAAATATCGCTTACGGCGGAAAAATAGCCCTCTTGTCAAGTGACCTCTCTGGCGTCCCACGCCTACGAGCATTACCCTAACGCTTCGCCTACAAGCTCTAAATTGTCTGCCAATGTTTTTGTCTCGCTCTTTTTTACTTCGCGGTCAGTACTTCTTCCCATGTGTTTCGCATCGGTGAAAGAAGAGAGAGATAAAAAATAAGAAGCTTTAGATGCAGGGTTTCTCGCTCTTAGGACGATGTTAGGTAGATTTAAAGAAGCAGTCTCGAAAACAGAGATGCGAAAAAAAAAAAGACACCGTGAAAGCTGCCACGCATGTCAGAAAAGGAAATGTAATGAGTGAATAAACCTACTTGCACAAAATATAAAGAGTAAGTAAGCGAACGACGGACATTCTGGCGGAAGCCACACCCATTCGCATGGAAAGAGTAGAACAATGGCTGTGACTAAAAGGATGGCTTCGAAAGAAACAAAACAAAAAAAGTATGGAAAGGTGGTGAAGTAATCCACGAAACTACAAAAGGGGCCTCTTCGTTTCGACTGCGCGTGTCAGACACCATTACAGCCCCTGCCAGCGTTGAACGGGCTAAACAAAGTGTTTTTGGCATCGCATTAGCGACCCAAAACATTGAAGCAAAAGCACATGCGACAGGCAAGCTTTTAGTGAGACGTCTTTCGGTGGTGCCCTGCAGGAAAAGAAGTATTGCGAAAGGAAGCAAATCAATCAAAGCGCGAGAAATGAAGAAAGCAATGTCGCGGTCATCAATTTTCAGCGCCATCGAGCTGTTATCAACAGTAAGCACCTTCCGCATCAGTTACACACTGCGGTGCATAGGTCAAAAGCACCTAAGCGTGTGCCTCAGCTGTCATGAACTCCGCGCAGGATTCATTATGAGGAATTGTACGCAGCGCCAGGCGAAGCAATGTGGGGCGGAGATCGAACTCTGCTTCCTCGCAGCGATGACGTGAGCGTTAAAATTGATTAGCGGTATCGCCGTTATATGCAGTGTTTTTTACGTGTCGAAACACTAAAGATCGGAATGTTGTGGAAATGGAAACTTTATAATCACGTTAGCGTGGTTAGTGCTTATACCTGTTGCGTGCATCATTCCGTTTGGCCTGTGTGTCGTGCTTTAAACGCGTCTTCCGCGCTCTCTCGCTTAGGAACGATGATTGCGTTTTGTACTATGCGTCAGTGCGATCGCCTGTAGAACATATAGGTAACGGTCTTTACGCTGGTTTCAGAAGATAGCTGCGATTGTCTTGTCAGAGCAAAGGAGGGCTCTCAGATGTTGCACTTGAAACATAACTAAATAAAAAGAAGTTTAATTTGGACGAGAAAGGATCCACAGTTAAAAAATAAGAAAAAAATGTGGCATTTCAACGAGAAATTGATACCGGTGAAGTTTACTCACGTGGATCATATTTCCGAAAAAGAAAAACTTGGTGAAAAGTTGTATTAAAATACTAAGCGAGAAAAACTTCCAAATTTTCCAGGTCAGTACGGCAACGCCTTCCGCCCCTCTTTCACACGCACACAAAATCTATCAGGTATCTGTTTAGGCAGATAATAGTGATCTATTATTAGCTGATAGTTTTTTTTCGAAACTATTATCTTACTTGAGGGCTTTCGAAGAACTTATTTGGTATAACGGTGGACAGTTTTCGAACCACTATGTGCTTCTCTGCGGCAATAGATGGTTTTCGACCTTGAACTACTAAAGAACGGTTTTAATTTTTATTATGGCCAAGCTTCCATGCAGAGGACAGAGCTCCTCGCACTGCCATGCAGAACTATGCTACAAAGATACAAGGGAACAACTTCCGGAGAAATAGGCTTGAGTGAGCTAGTGAAGCAGAGGCACAACACTGAAATCAAGGGCCTCGGGACCGAGCAAGTCGAAATTTCCAGCCTCATCATAGACGAATGAGATAAAACAAAAGGTTGAATATGACAAACAACGAGACGCCTTCCTGAGAGACGTACACCTGGGCGCTCTCAACCATGTCTTGTAGGACACGGAAAGAAGCGAACTTGCAAACTCGCTTTTGTGCTTTTTGATCTGTGGCCTTCACGCTAGGTTTCAGATCCCAGTGAGATACTTTTTTACTAGATCATGCACTGGTGAAATACTTGCGGAAACGACTAAGCACGTGATCAAGAAAACTGAAGAAATAGGATTTGAGACTGTTATAGCTCTGACGAACAACCACAAAATAAACGTCGCTGCAATGAAAATATTATCAGGTGGGCAACCGAAAATCCGAGTGCCTCATCTCGCCGACCCAAGTCGCAGTTTGTTTCTGGCGTTCAATCAGAGTCACATCCTCAAAAACATCCGATCACAATTTCTGGCATGAGAATTGGGAACAAATGGCGAAATTTCTTGTACCTACAGATAGCCCCTCTACAATATGCAGCTGGGCGCTATTATCAAGCCGGCCGTTTTCTCACGAGGAAACACGTCTGTCCATCTAATATGGAAAAAATGGGAGTCAAGCCTGTCGTCCAGTTGTTTTCACCAGCCGTGACAGCGGCTTGGTCCTTAGTGAAAGATCATGCCGGGCATACGGTGCGACGCAAAGTTCGCCAGCGTCGGCCCAACTGTTGGGTTCATGAATAATGTGAGCAGATGGTTTACTCTCATGGACGTCAGCAACTGCCAGCAGCATATTCACCAGAATCATCTGCACACCAGGCGGTTTGATGATCCCGAGGACTCCAGACTTCATTGGCTAGAACTTGTTTTTTTTAGATACATTGAAGAACTCAAGATGACAAGCGCACCAATCAACTTTTTAACAAAAGAAACTCTCCATGCACTGGTATTCACCACAGTCGCCAACTTCCAGTGTATCAAATTTCTGTTAGATAGAGGGTTGAAATTGGTGTTGACTAGAAAGTTTTCAAGTGACCCTATAGAATCCCTGTTTCAGGACGCTTCGATGCAGCGCTGGCTGCAATGATATGCTTGATGCCAGAAGCATTCTTTCGGGCCTTGAGAAGATGCCGAAGACGGGCATCGTTGTGGCTTCCCACCCAAGCATTGTGCAGAGCTCAGCTTCCTTCGCTTCCTCGGGCAGCATTATTAGGAACAGCGAGTCAAGCATCAAATCAACAAGCGCAGTCGCAGCAGTGAACTCGGCACAACACCTACTGCAAGAACTCTGCACTTTGACGGAGCCGTTTATGCCCACGCCAGATATAGCCGCTGTTTCTCTCATCGCAGCATACATATCTCGTGTCGTGAGTGAAAAGACTGGCTGCGAGCGCTGCGTGTCGTTAGTCTTGAAAGCAAAAGGGAGCAGCAACACTGCTATGAACGGCTTGATTTCCCACCAGGACAGATGTGGCTTGTGCTACGCACTGCGGAGCTCGTGTGTGTGCTGCATGCCCTGAAAAGATTTGTGGACCTGATGCTTCTGCACCGCGCAGCTCTCCTTAAGCCTCTACAGACGTGCGTCGTGAAGGGTGCGGATGTAAATGTTGGCTTCCCGGTACTGCTGTGTGACCGTTGTGACCAAATCCAAAGGCGCAAATGAATAGCACTTGTGTGCAGAAAGTTCATGAAGCTGCTGTTCAAACTAAGCTGTCGACTTCACCACTTCACCGATAAAAAATCTGTGGCCAGGCTTTATCAAACGAAGCCGGAAGTTTTTGAAGTTTTAAAAAGCTTGCACGACACGCGCACTCCTTCAACGTTGGACTGACAAGTGGTTTCACTTCAACCGGTTGTTTCTTCACTTGTACAGACTGATTTTTTTTTATTTTTGTATTTTGTGCATATAAAATTGCTTTGTCTTGTTTCATTACTTTAACTTGTAAATTCCACTTATATTTCGATCGGGATCGATATTCGGCAGATCACTCTTTTGAGCGCTTGCAAGCAAAGAATAACACACCTTACGACGCGTTTTTTTAGGGGCGAAGCTCCTTAGGGCGAGGGCTGTGCGTCCCCTGTAGCCTGTATGTAGCCACCTCTAGTTTAGTTCTTGCAGTGTTCACAAGATGGCGGTACCGTCCCCTGTATGTAGCCACCTCTAGTTTAGTTCTTGCAGTGTTCACTAGATGGCGGTACCGTCTCCTGTATGTAGCCACCTCTCGTTTAGTTCTTGTAGTGTTTACTAGATGGTGGTACTTGTAGCTGATGATGAAAAGATGCAAGATGTTATAAACTAGAAAGCGGTACTTGTAGTTGATGAAAGACGCGAGATCTTATAAAATAGGAATGATGTCACATATGGCGCGTGTCATTGGTTGAAGGCAATCGTTCGATTTAGTGCGGCGACGTACGCTAGGGGGAGCGATGTAATAAAATCGAGTGGGCAAAATGTACAGAGGATTCATGGTTTACCAGGTTTACCTCCGGAGCTTCGCCCACTCATCATCATTCACTTCGTGGATATGGCGGAATTTTTTTTTGTAATAAGTTACCAAAACAAACGCACGGATGCGAAATTGCTGAATACGAAAAAAAGTAATGGCATAAAATTGTAAAAAGCCAGTGGCTGCGCCGCATCCACCCATAGCAGTCAAGCAAAGAGAGGCCACGCGAGAGGGTAATAACCTAACGCCACCACGCGGTCACTCGGAGAAATAGAGGGCCAATCGTAGAGCAATGGGAATGGGCGCAACGCAACAGGCACAGAAAAAATAGAGGAGGCGCTGGAGTAACGCTGCCACGTTAAAGAGCTCATTTCGCAGAAATTCCGGCATGAGCGTTGGCGTCGTTTCTCGTCAGCAAAAAAAACTAAAAGTCCTCTTCTATATGACAGAAAAATAGAGAAAATGCAAATAGAATGAACAATAAAGACTTCCAGATCTGAGTGAGGATTGAAGCCAGAACATCCACGTGCAGCAGGTGTTCTACCACACATGTACAATATTTGTTGAAACGGCTTTGACAAAAAATTAGCCTCGTACATGGGTGCTTCACTGCAAATGTCGTCGAGAGACGACATTCTTCTGCCGGTCTTCTTTGGCGCATAGCGCCCCATTTTGAGCGCAGCCTAAAAAACACTATAAGGCCTTAAAAATTATACACATCTATGTATTTTATAGAAAAGGAAAACACCACCTAATATTTATGTACCATTGTCACACTTGAGATAGGCGTAATATTTGCTTTTTGATGGACAATGTACACAAGTATGAACGCAACCACCAGTTCAAAAGATGGCTGGGCGTCCAGCAAGTGCTTAAACTTTGGCCGAGTGGCTGAACCGTGTGACAAACAAATATTTGTGTTTACAAATACTAGCCATGAGCCAACTCTAGTACGCATGCTTGGTATTCTGTGAAATATGATTAACTCGATCCATTTCAGTTTTCCTATAACTTGTAACATTCGGATAAACAGTGATAAATTAGATTTTGCTGCTCATTTGTAAATATATACACTGTATTTACGTGCTTTAGATGTTTTGTTTGTGTATGTACAAGTTAAGTGAACAATAAAACTTTGCTTTCTCTATTCTTGACCAGGATTCGGAGACGTGTGCATGTATAGCGCCGTCTCTCATCGGTGACAGCGGTGGCCTGACGAAAAAAGCCACTTATCAAAAACGACTTTCGGTTTTATATAGCAGAGACCTACTTGAACGGTGTGGCATAGTTACAGTGCCGCACCACAAACCACCTAGCTTCCCACAGCATTTATTATTTAGCAATAGAATACCATGTGTTTCTGCGGGCGGTATCTAATTGTCCTGGGAAGCCACACCCTCTGTAGTGCGTGCGATACTGCTATTTTGACATAATGTGCCAGTGAGTCTCTGCTACATAAGACCCGGAGTCCTTTTCTATAATTAAAGGCCACCGTTCCTGCCAACGAGAGATGGCGCCACGTGCAGATGTCCACAATTCTTGGGAATTACTCTTCCGGACCTCCAACCTTGGCATATCGCACCCGCCCTCGGCTATGCGTATGGACCCGCTGCTAACATGGACAGATATTCTAGAGCATCAAAGAATCCAAAGACGGAAACTTCCGCCCCTCCATGGGGCGAAAGCTCAGTAAAGAATCTCAGGTAGCGTGGCGTCGCCTGCAGACCTTGTCTTACCCCAATCCATACATACTGTCCAAGATAGATATCGACCCATACGCACCACAGTGCAGTTTCTGCGTCACTAAAACAGCGACCCTGTACCACATGGTATGCGAATGCCCACACAATCCACCTTTACAAGCCAGAGCACAGCACAACACTGTAGGGTGGGAGGCAGCTCTGTCCAGCTCGGATCCGAAGACCCAAGAAGCCCTCGTCAGACGAAGCGAGGACAGTGGCCCGTGCCAATAGGATCCCGGACTAAGGATCCCACTCATCGACATTCATTCCTCGGTCACATATAATTTTTTATTCACCCTCTCTCTTCTTGGGAATGGCTAGCTCTAAATCGTCCGACATTTATTGCTATGATTTGTTTCTAAGAAGAACCCCCAAATAATTAAATACATTTTCTGAACGCACATTATCGTCTCAAAAACAATATACGAATGTCACATAGAAAAAAAGAGTCTCGCTAACGCATCATATATTGCGTCAGCCATCAAAAGATGTCCATTGAGTGACGAGTGGGTGTTTTAAAGGCCCGCACATTACGAAGAAGAGCGCAGACAAATTTAATCCTAATCCGCAACACAACCATCGATAAAGGGAACAGCTGCATAAGTCTACACTTTGTGTTATATTGACACGCAGTGAGCTAGCTCTTTGCCGATTCGTAGAAAGAATAGTTAAGACGCAGTGGGCACCTTAACAAGTGTGCTTGCATATGCACTCAATCATACTTTGAAACAGCCAATGTTTCGCGCACAGACGTTCGTTTCCTAATAGCGTGGTCTTGGTGTGCACCGAGAACTGAAGCAGGCAAGCAGTTCAGAAGTCCGGATTACGCTATTGCGATCTGCTCTCGAAGGTGAAGCGCCCTCCAATTTTTTCGACTCGGTGGCTGAACTCTCCTCAAGCTGATATTGTGAGTAGCCTCGAATGAAGGTGGATCGGCGATTTAAGGCCGTAAACGTAAAGCCTCACCAAAGAGTACTTTACTTTCCGCAAGAGCTAGCACGTGCGTATATTCCTACGGGTATCCGGTAACACAGTAATGTGAAGAAGTGTACGTACATGACAAATGACCCCATTAACACAGGCTTGAAATTGCGTGTTTTTGGAAAAGTTAAGTGCCAACGGAAATTGATGCACATAAACTGCTCTCGGTCTCCTTCAGTGACTATAGATGCTCGTCAGGCGTTACAATAAACAAATAACTATATGAAACGTAAAACTGATGCGAGATACACCATGAATATCATACGCAGATCATCTGAGTGATGATCCTTGACACAGAGAGCGAGTATGGAAGACGGGGTCGTCTTTGGACCGGACAGTATTTGAAAACACATTTCCTATTCACAAGCCGACCAAAATGCGTTAACTGCTTCTAATGCTAAGTAATAATGAATTATTCTTTGAAAATAAAATTATCGTAACATATGAAACGCAAGTAGAATTATAGTTTACCTTTATCGTTGGAAAACCATTCAGCCCAATGCTCATATTCATTATGAAATTGAAAAGACGACAAGTACAATGCAGATTTTTTCGCTTATGATTCTGCGGTTGAATGCGTTATGTGACAGGTTTTGAGTGTGTGTATTTCTCCGTCAAGAAAAGAAATGTCTTCGTATATTTAAGAAACATTATTCAACATGTTCACGTCGTTCCCGCTCAATGATGTTTCAATGATACCGTTGCCAACAACAATAATTTATAGAAAAAATTCAAGCAAGTGAACAAAAGGTGGGGGGTGGTGGTGGAGGGGAGTGCGAAGCAGTACCTAGAAAACAATAAGAGCTCTTGTTCCGCAAAAATAACTATAATTTTTTAAACTCTCCAGCCGAACAAAATCAGGTACTGTACAAGAAAAAAATGAGATCAATTTCATTTCAATAGAGCTTGGCGTTGAGCGCACACAAAAGCAGCAGCGATCAAGGCTTGAATACTTGCTTGAAACACTATCCGAACAAAAAAAAAAGGGGGGCTGGAAAGGGAATCGAGTGCGCTCTACAAGTTCGCAAATTCTTCGTGTCTGTTGGTGGCGCTCCCTAGCGGACTGTTTGTGGAAGGCACGTATCGGTACGCGGCGCATATGCTCGAGTTCTCTGGGTTAATCGAAAAAAAAAAGAACATCTTCTCGTCGTTGGAGTCTATCGACGTCTCGTCCCACCGAACCAAGGGCTCGAGCCGGCTGCAACGAGTGTATATAAGCCGCA
Organism: Rhipicephalus microplus; assembly: GCF_013339725.1. Taxonomy (NCBI): domain Eukaryota; kingdom Metazoa; phylum Arthropoda; class Arachnida; order Ixodida; family Ixodidae; genus Rhipicephalus; species Rhipicephalus microplus. Next base: position 115,174,003 of record NC_051170.1, on the reverse strand, counting down.
CGTCGCAATGTGATAACAGCAGACGTGATTCGAATAAGAACGTGTCCTTCGTCCCGCGGATATACCTATTTTATTATCCGGTCCTCATTCAACACCCTCGCTCGTTTCTTGCTCTCCCCCTTGCTGCCTCTTTCTCGAAGCCTTCTATTTGCTTTCGATCTTTCTCGAGAAGTCAGCTACGCAAAGAAATTCGCGGCTGAATGCCCGGGCGACACAACCAAACTACCCCGAAGTCGTCGAGTTTCGGATCTGTCCAGAGAAAAAGAAAAAAAAAGAACGAAGGAAGGAAATGCAAAAGAGGCGCACGCAATGTGACTAGGCTAGCTCAGCCGCAGCTTGAAACCAGGGCAGAAAACGTTAGACAGCAACACCATATGTACTACGCCGACGCAGTTGTCTGCAGGGTTGTAGTTATATCGTTAGGACAACGCGAAAAATATATAATTTTGTTCGGGTGCGAATGAAGGGCCGACGGGAGTGTTGGACGATCGGGCGTTTGAACAAAGACAAACGAGATAGTGAAAGAACTCGGTCAGGCAAGAGGTTGGGAGGAGGGGGGGGTAGAAGAGATCAAGATAGGGAGGAACACTGCTGCCCCGGAAATCCAGAAGGAACTGAAATTTAATTATGTCCCACGAGGCCTGACAAAGCAATGAGCTGTGCAGGCAGCCAGGCAGGGCCTCCTGCGCACGTCGCTAAGCACGGAGAATAAGATGTGCCGCGCGCTCGGGTTCTGCAGCGATCCGCGAGAACCTCTACTTTCAAATACGCCTTTTTTACTCGATTTCTGTGAGAAAGATAGGAAAAAAGAGTGACAACAGCCAACGACGAAGAGACAAAAAGGCAGAGACGGTAAAATGCGTACTTCCTTGAATATCTGTCTCCAGCCGCCTCTTCACTTCTTCCGGTACTTTTTTTTAACTTGTCCGTATTCGTGTCTACTAGTAAGTGAACTTCAAGCATCATCTCGTTGTACACTCGTTATTCACTCCTATATACTGGTGCATATGCACTGCAGCTTAGATTGACTTTTTCTCTTGCTGTATCGCATCACCTCGACATTTTGCGAGGCAAAAGAGAAAATCTGAAGACAGTTCTCGGGAAGGCATAATATACACCCCGACAACATAATGAAGACGACCGGCTTTGAAGAATTCATTACGTTTCGCCCTGACGCTTCCAGTCTTCTTTATTTTGCTTCTTTCCTCTTTGAATTTGCAGCTTTGGGGTTAACGGAGGTGAATGTACCATAGTACACGTGTGAAGTGGTTATTACGTTTTTGTTAGCCAGGAATGGACACACTTTTTTTGTAAGTTTTCCAGTTTGGGAAAAGGGATTTCACTAATTGGCACACATCACTGCCACTCGCATCAGAGTCGACATAACCCCTCCTCAGAAAAAAAAAAGACGCTTTGAAACGCCGCTCATTTTCGTATTTTTCGATATAATAAAGAAACTCAAGTACTAGCTGATAACAGCTCAGTGGACGGATGAACCTGACGATTGATATAATGAATACAAATTCGCAAAAACGGGGGGTGTAAAATTGAAGCTGTAGTCAGGGCGCTCAAATAAAGACATAATATAACATAGTATATTATATATGCTATATTAAACTAAAAATGCTGTTGAAGTATATAATATATTATAATATAATCTAATATTATATTATCTCTGTGCATAGAGACAAACAACATTATTTAACACAAAAATGAATCAGAAGTGAAACACCTTCACAAAGCGATAGCAGGAGAGCACAGTCTCACATATAGTTAATCACGTGGTCACGAAAAATCATTCGGGCCCCACATGAAGGGTGAAAGTCGGAAATGCCGTGACCACGGTGTAAAATACAAACCGTGGCCGTAACTAAGCCTGACAGTGAGCAGAAAAGAGAAAGCATGTGTACTATAGCTAACCGTCAATACTTATTCCAATTACCCATGTATGTACGTGCGCTTACAATCTGAACAGAATAACATTGCGGTAAAATGAAAATACGTTTCTGCGGCTCACAGTGCTCATGATCCCAGGCAACGTTCCCGAAAAAAAAAAAAACACGTACGAGTATATGTGAACATTATACGAGTGTCGCGTTACCGATCAAAACAGTTTCGCGTGAGGCTATTTTGCGGCCCAAAATCGGATTGTAATTCGTGACAGGGTCAGCTTATTTTTGCTGTTATGCGTATACATAGGGAGCACGCAGGAATGTTTTAGCAGAGATATTTACTAAAATCATTCACGTATTAGTGATTTTGGCAGCCTTTGTTATAAGAATTATGTATACAATAATCACATATAGACAAAATAAACTAAAGCTTACAGTGATGAGAAGGAGTACTATATAGGTGAACCGTCTGAACGTTCACCAATGTTTGCAATAATGAAATTCTAGGCTCATGACGGCTTTCATATAGAAGTGGCGCGATGGGTGTGTTATGTATTAGAGTGCATAGGACATAAAATAAGATGATGCAGTAGCAGTGTAATAACGCAATGAAAGCATCATGCCAATGCTACCGTTTCTCATTCTTATTCCGCCCGATCTTTCTTGGTGCAGGGTTTCTCTCTGCTTTTCTTCGCCTCCGCGTCATTTCTGAATCCCAGCAAAACAAGTTAGAATGACTGCCTGCAGTGAAGATAAAAGAAAGCTCATGTTTCGTCTATTTTTTTTTTGCTTACATCTCATGCATAACGGAATTTCTTATCTTTGCGTCGAAAAGTGAGAACAACCTATAATATGCAAATCTATACCACACAGTATGTCGGGCCACTAACGCGCCATTAGTGGATTATAATCACTAGGACGGTTACGAATAACGTGAATAGTAATGACGTCATCAGGGCTAACAAATAGTAATAGCATTTTTTTCTATAGTGCGATTCATACTACAGCACAAAAGCAAATGCCCCGTGATAGTCAAGCTTTGTGGTGTACTCTCCGCAATGTCCGATATGAACGTTGTGCGTCAAAATGGCGCGTGTAACGTGAATTGAAAGTAAAATAACCTCGGCTCGCAAGTAGCAGCAACGCTTACAAAGTGAGTTTTAGTTGATAAGCGTGTGTGTATGAGATGTCATGGAGAACGATTCAAACGGGGGAATGACGAAAGGGCCGGGCCATCGCGCTGTATGCACTGGTGTTGGTGTTGCCTAATGGTCTTAACTGGTTGGCTAGATAACACGTAACATTTATAAAAGTGATAATACGTTTGAACAAACAGACAAACAGACAAACGCAATGGCAGAAAACAAAGGAGTAGCTAGCTATCGCTCACCAAGCTGTTACTAAAGACAGCAATATCCTTCGACTGTCACCGACAGAGCACCCAATGCTGCTACTTATCGTGTACATCAAAATGACATCACCGTCCGGCCATGACCCACCCCGCTCGAGTCCATCAAGCGAAGCGCGACTCGCTTCATGACCAGCGTCTGAGGAAGTACTTCGCTTATTCTTTTCTTTCCTTTCTTGTTCCAAATTTTTTTTCAGTTGCTCTTATCTTCTCACAGCGTAGGTTTTTTTTATTCTCACCCTCCCCCCAAATAGCCTCTCCGTACCCACATTACCGTTTTATCTCTTTACGTATACTTTGGTTGAGAACGGTGCCCCGTTTTGACGATGCCCTCGGACTCGACTCACTGAACGCGTCAGTTAACGACCGAGCAGGAATCTCATCCCCATCCTCGAGGTTTGCTTTGAAGCCCAGACTCGCTCTCTCGTTCAAAAATGGAAGCAATGCTGAAGCACTCGTCAAAAAAACGAAACACAAGAACAATCTCATAAGCATGCACACGAAGGAACAAAGGGCCAGAGGCAGGAAGCATGATGTAAGCGCGTAAACAACAGAGCTTCTCGAGACCTGCCGCCTAATGAATGATAACAGTAATCTCTTTCTTCCTGTTAGAAACTGGAGGGAGTGAAAAGTAAAGGGTGGCTTCGACTCCTCGCCACTACGCCTTCCATTGATGGCGCCGAGTGATATGTAGCTGGTTTTTTTTTTTTCGTACTTTACACTCTCACTTTTCTTTTCCGGTTCGAGTGCGTCGAAGGCGAGCACCACGGAGCGTAAGCTTCCTTGAAGGCAAACAGAATATGCCATTAGTGATGCCGTCAGAGAAAAGAGGCCCCTTCTCAAAGCTGCCCATGACAAAGTTCAAAGAATGAAGTCGAGCGTAACTAGAACTACAGGCCAGACGCGAGCAAACAGATTTGCCTGGTGAATATGTTTGTGAAAGAGGGAGTTAAGATTACATACACGCATTTATTTTTTTCTTGTTGTTTCAGAGTACCAAGCTAGGCGACAGCGTCAACAAAATAACATAGACAATACCTGTAAAAGCGGTGTTCTTTTTTTTACAGGTGAGGAAATGGAGGCGGCTTTCATTAACTATCGCTCAACAGAGAAAGAACAGTAACTATTTTTCTTTTCGGCGGAGTATTTTGGGGAAACATTACTATACAATAAGTGCGTGGGCGTCCGGAAAAGACTGCAAGAGGGGTGTGCAGCTGCCCCCCTCCCGTCATTGGTTGTGACAGTTTGAATACTACTTTTATATGCAGTAGCAATAAGTTACAAACTATGACTAGCACAATGAGAGTAGGCATAGTCGTGTGTAACAACCTGCAGGATTACCAGCCTTTTTCGCACGTGATAATACACTACCGAATATTCTAACCCCTCCTCCCCGTCCTCAACCCTCTGTGGATGAATCCCTAGCAGAAAGTTGTGCGAACGCTCTTGATTAAGATTGAAGTGGCGCTGAACATTTTCGGGAGTGATCACGTACCACTAACATATATATATATATATATATATATATATATATATATATATATATATATATATATATATATATATATATATATATATATATATATATATATATATATATACATCTGGCACAGGATGATGACAACAAAGCGCTTCTCTGCATCCTTTCTTTTTTTTGTTCTCTGTCTCATATATTTTTTGCGCTACGTGATCAGTTATGTATTATTAAGACGCTCCAAAATTGTTTACTCTTGTGAACAATTTTGTGTTCGTGGCGGGAGGAGGTGCGGTTTTATGTGTGCGTGCATATCATCATCATCATCAGCCTGACTACGTCCACTGCAGGACAAAGGCCTCTCCCATGTTACGCCAGTTAACCCGGTCCTGTGCTTGCTGCTGCCAATTTATACCCGCAAACTTCTTAATCTCGTCTGCCCACCTAACCTTCTGTCTCCCCCTAACCCGCTTCCCTTCTCTGGGAATCCAGTTAGTTACCCTTAATGACCAGCGGTTATCCTGTCTACGCGCTACATGCCGGCCCATGTCCATTTCCTCTTCTTTATTTCAACTATGATATCCTTAACCCCCGTTTGTCCCTTAATCCACTCTGCTCTCTTCTTGTCTCTTAAGGTTACACCTACCATTTTTCTTTCCATTGCTCGCTGCGTCGTCCTCAATTTAAGCTGAACCCTCTTTGTAAGTCTCCAGGTTTCTGCTCCGTAGCTAAGAACCGGCAAGATACAGCTGTTATATACCTTCCTCTTGAGGGATAGTGGCAATCTACCTGTCATAATTTGAGAGTGCTTGCCGAATGTACTCCACCCCATTCTTATTCTTCTAGTTACTTCAATCTCGTGGTTCGGCTCTGCGGTTATTACCTGCCCTAAGTAGACATAGTCTTTTACAACTTCAAGTGCACTATTACCTATTTTGAAGCGCTGCTACTTTCCGAGGTTGTTGTACATTACTTTCGTTTTCTGCAGATTAATTTTAAGACCCACCTTTCTGCTCTCCTTGTCTAACTCCGTAATCATGAGTTGCAATTTGTCCCCTGAGTTACTCAGCAATGCAATGTCATCGGCGAAGCGCAGGTTACTAAGGTATTCTCCATTAACTCTTATCCCTAACTATTCCCATTCTAGGCTTCTGAAAACCTCCTGTAAGCACGCGGTAAATAGCATTGGGGAGATTGTGTCCCCCTGCTTTACACCCTTCTTGATTGGTATTCTGTTGCTTTCTTTATGAAGCACTATGGTAGCAGTTGATCCCCTGTAGATTTCTTCCAGAATGTTTATATATACTTCATCTACGCCCTGATTCCGCAGTGTTTGCATGACGGCTGATATTTCTACTGAATCAAACGCCTTCTCGTAATCTATGAAGGCTATGTATAGTGGTTGGTTATGCTCTGAGCATTTCTCTATTACCTGATTGATAGTATGAATGTGGTCAATTGTTGAGTAGCCTGTTCGAAATCCTGCTTTTTCCTTTGGTTGATTGAATTCTAATGTTTTCTTTACTCTGTTAGCAATTACCTTTGTAAATAGGTTGTATACTACAGAGAGCAAGCTGATCGGCCTGTAATTCTTCAAGTCCTTGTCATCTCCTTTCTTATGTATTAAGATGATGTTAGCGTTCTTCCAAAACTCTGGTACCCTTCCCGCAGGAGACACCTCGTAAACAGGGTGGCTAGTTTTTCTAACACAATCTGTCCTCCATCTTTCAGCAGATCTGAAGTTACCTGATCCTCACCAGCAGCTTTGCCTCTTTGCATGCTCTCCAAAGCTTTTCTGACTTCTTCTATCATTACTGGTGGGGTGTCATCTAGGTTACTGCTAGTTCTTATAGTATTAAGGTCGTGGTTGTCTCGGCTACTGTACAGATCTCTGTAAAACTCTTCCTCTATTTTAACTATCCTATCCATATTGGTAGTTATTTTGCCTTCTTTGTCCCTTAGTGCATACATCCGACTTTTGCCTATCCCAAGTTTCTTCTTCACTGCTTTGACGCTTCCTCCGTTTCTCAGAGCGTGTTCAATTCTCTCCATGTTATACCTTCTTACATCGCATACTTTACGCCTATTAATCAACTTTGAAAGCTCTGCCAGTTCTATTTTGTCTGTTGTAGTTGACACTTTCATGCTTTGACGCTTCTTAATTAGGTTCTTCGTTTCCTGGGAAAGCTTGCCAGTGTCCTGTCTAACTACCCTGCCTCCAACTTCCACTGCACACTCCGTAATGATACTCGTTAGATTATCATTCATTGTATCTACGCTAAGGTTGGTTTCCTCCCTAAGAGCCGAGTACCTTTTCTGCAGCGACACTCTGAATTACTGTACTTTCCCTCTCTGTGATAGCTCATTGATTGGCTTCTTGCGTATCAGTTTCTGTCGTTCCTTCTTCAAGTCTAGGCGAATTCGAGACCGTACCATTCTATATATGGTCACTGCATCGTACCTTGCCAACCACTTCCACATCCTGCACGATTCCTGGGTGTGCAGTCATTATAAAGTCTATTTCGTTCTTATTTTCGCCATTAGGGCTCCTCCATGTCCACTTGCGGTTTTCTCGTTTTCGGTAGAAGGTATTCAAAATCCGCAAATTATTGCGTTCTGCGAATTCTACTAGTAGCTCTCCTCTGGCGTTTGTAGTGCCGATGCCATAATCTCCTACTGCTTGGTCTCCAGCCTGCTTCTTCCCTACCTTTGCATTAAAGTCGCCCATCACTATAGTATACTGTGTTTTTACCTTACTCATTGCCGATTCCACGTCTTCATAGAAGCTTTCAACTGAAGCGTCATCATGGCTGGATGTAGGCGCGTAAGCCTGTACTACCTTCATCTTGTATCTTTTATTCAGTTTAATTACAATACCTACCACCTTTTCATTAATGCTATAGTATTCCTCTATGTTGCCAGCTATGTTTCTGTGAATTAGGAACCCCAGTCCCAGTTCTATTCTGTCTGCCAAGCCCCGATAGCAAAGGACGTGCCCATTCTGTAGCACAGTATAGGCCTCATCTGTCCTCTTAACCTCACTCAGCCCTATTATATCCCATTTAACACCCTCTAGCTCCTCGAAATGTACAGCTAGACTTCCCTCACTAGATAGGGTTCTAGCGTTAAACGTTGCCAAGTTCAGGTTCCAAAGGCGGCCTGTAGTCCAGAGATTCTTAGCACCCTCCGCTGCGTTGCAGATCAGACCACCGCCATGGTCAGTTGCTTCGCAGCTGCTGGGAACTGAGGGCCGTGAGTTATTTGACGTATGCATGTGGGAGGTAGTGGCCAGATACTGCACCAGGGTGGCGAATCCTTCTCTGGTGAGGGAGTGCGTTCCCGGCGGCGGTTACCGGTGAGGCCGCACCTCAGGCCTCTTAATGCAGTTCCATCAACACGTGGTTTTTTTTTTTTCGGTTGGGAACTGCGCGGCACCGGGATTTGAACCACGGACCTCTTGCATGCGAGACGGACGCTCTAACCACTATGCCATCGCCGCACCCGCGGGCTTATATACGTACGCGAAACTGTAGAGTTTCGGGAAAAGGTAAGTTGAACCCTCCCCCTCCCCCCCTACCCTTGGCTACATCCTTGCTATTTCGTAAAACTGTTTATGGACCTTCGTCGAGAGGAGGGTTACATAAAAGTGTATGTTGACCAACCAGCACTAACAAGGCGTGACATGTTCTAGGTAGAAAAAAGTTTCTGCATAATCATAGATACTGGCAGAAGCGCCGCCTCCCCTACTACTTCGACAACTACTATAAAGGGACTAATTATTTTGGAATTATTGAATATTGCCACGTTTTTTCCTCAAGTATTGTTATCACCCTGCTACACTACGTTCAGCACAAACCGTGCCTACGACGTTCGAAAAGCTTCGAGGTTGTAGTAGATCGTTTTGTTTAGGTTACGCCCACTTCATGAACATTACAGATTATTCTGGAACCTACGGTGCCGCTAGCGATAACGCTAGAACATTCCGTGACAGGTGCATAAATGCCGTCGCTCATCGCCGCTTGTCAGTCAATCGACGGCCGATGCTCTTCTCGCTTCTATCAGTCCTGGTGTCTTGCTGTAATCTGACTTTCCTTTTAGATGGTCACAAGTTAGGCCCGAATAAACAGTTCATTATTCGACCATTCAGTCTCCTGCCTTCAGTCACGTCATGTCGCCGTGACAATGTTGTAACGTACGACTGTTTTTGAGCTTTCAGTGGGTTGAAATTTTCTGAGTAAGGCACGTAAAGAAAATGGGCAATGTCATGGTGAACAGCACTCACAAAGATCCATGATTTGGCGGACTCATTTCTAGGTGCAGTCGGCTATATAGAAATATTTTTTTATAACGTGGACGCTACCAATACTCAAATGAATAGTTCAAATGTTGGTGCCTTAAGAAAGACCAATTCACTTGCTTGGCACTCAAGAAAAGTAAAAAAAAAAACAAAAAAAGAACAGCGGAGGGAAATATTACCCTTGGAACTCACAGTAGCGTCTCCCGGAATAACAAAGAAGAATTCAACAGTAATGTGCGACCAGGCACGCGTTTTCTTCACCCTCAAGAGCGTGAATTCCTCATTTTAGGTAGTCATGGTGTAAAGCGCTCGGGATACAGAATAAATAAATAAATAAATAAATAAATAAATAAATAAATAATCATAATAAAACAGAAAAAACAGCCTAAAAAGCCCAGAAGCTGAAAAAAAAAACACGTGCCAAAGTGTCTCAGAGATTTGACATCTCACTCCATGCTTTATCTCGCGTGCATCCCGCATTTCTTCTGATTCACCCAAACAGATGGTGATGAATTTTGGTAGCTTACTATTTGTGCTTTTCACGCGCTTCCAAATATAATACAGCAAACGCCGAATAGTGTTTGCTGAGTACGCGTTCAGGAGTCTGAATCAAGCAGCACCACACAGCCATTCCACAACAGTCAATGTCTCACTGCCTCCTATGGTACGTTTGAAAGCATAAAGAAAACCTAACAAACCTGAAACAATCGATACCGTCGTATGGCAAAGTCATTCCATCATTCCCTTTTGTCATTGTATCCTCGACTCTCTACCTAAAGCGAAAGTGAAGTTCACGCCATTTCCTTAAGTGTCTTTTGACAAGGCCTCTCGTATCCATAATTCAAGGTCATAATTCTGACTTTTATTAAGCAGCCCTTGAGCGAGGCACTTCCAGCGCACTGAACGGTCGACGCGGCAGAGAGAGAGAGAGAGAGAGAGAGAGAGAAAGAGCGTATATTAAACAGAAGCCAAGTAGCGAGTCAAGCGGGCCTAAGGAGGTTTCGCGGAGCGCGCCTTGTTTACGGCAACACACCACGCTTCTATCATGCTTGCTCAACGCACACGCGAGCGCGCCACCCAAAACCACACGCGGCAATAATTCTCCCGGGGCACACGTTCTAAATAGTCTTCCTCGATACTTTTAAAACATGGTGACGCGACGAAAATACGGCGGCGACCAGACGTGGCAGTCGTGAGGGGGATGCGCAGCTTTTGCGGGACTTCACGTTCCAGCTGAGCTGGAGGATTAGGTGGTTTGGTGAAGTTACACAGCGGGAGGAAAGACTGCGCAGTCATGCCACCACGCTTCAGTTGGTGGGTTAAACTACAACAACAACAAGAAAGCTCGTCCCAGCTTCAACCTGTGCAACGTGATTACGCTACCCGGAATTTCTCTAGGGATGGTGCGCACAGAGCCGTGCCACTCAGAATGCCACGTTTAGAAACGGGTGAGTGTTTGAAGAGAACGAAAGGCGGCGCGTGTTTCTCAGTTGATTGCCTTGCTTCATTTTTTTCATTACTTTATTATCTTCCTTTCTTTTTCTCCTCCTACCTTGCTTTTTCTCCATCTCTCTCCCGTCCTCTCAAAAGAGTGGGCAGGTGATGTACCCCTCTAGGCGGCAATAGCCAGCTTGATTCATCCCTATATTCTTTGTGTCCCTGGGTATATGTGCATGCAAATCAAATGATAATAGTAATAATCAAATTGCGCTGCTGTCACGGCCTTTGGCATCTTGTTCCATCAATCAGGGTTCGAGATGTCCAGTTTTATTAATTACACTCGGTGCTAGGGCTACTGCAGCTACGGATATTGTAATTTGGAAGTGTACAAGACTAGACAAAGCTACGGCTAGACCCTATTTCTAAGGCATTGCTCTATTGCTCACGCATGGAGGCCAGGCGATGGATATTGATATATACAAACGAAAGCTATGAGATGCCTTCACAGCATGTAGAATTTTCGGAGTGCTTCAGCTGAGGTCTTTGCAGGTATTAAGGAGATATAATAAAAGAAAAAAAAGGATTTTATTCCTAATTTTTGTAGGCTTCGATCACATAATTACACCAAAGTCACAAACGAGAAAATGGTATGAGCTGTATGAGAGTATTTCAGCTGGGCCGAATAGCTGTATTATTCATTCCTCTGCGGATGAGTGTAACAGACAAAGTGTTTTCTTAGTGAACTTGGCCATCTTTCCCCTTATAACACTAAACGAGCACTGGCCGTTTTCAGCGGGTGGTAGCCTATACTCTAAATTTGGCCCGATTCGGGTCAAGGCTGATCAGGTCCAGCCTTCACTTCTTAATGATGAAAAGCCGTAATAGGTAGATAACTGCAGCGTGATTGAGAAGCTCTTTCAAAAGCCGCAACAGCTCTCACAGACAAAAAAAAAACAACAACATGAGTTCCATTTTCGTGTGTAAGATCCCGAGAAGCTTTAAAGAAGTGCACATTGTTGTAATATCGAAATAATAAAGCCAAAAGTTTGGAAAGGACCTTAAAAAAGGCAGGAACGAAGAAAGACAGAAAATGTTTGTTCTTCATACGTTCATCGACGTGGTGGACCATCAATGCTATATTGCGAAGGATTATTGTCTCGTTCAAGATAGAGGGAGCAGACGCTTTCAAACTGGGTAAACATAACAGCCTTTCCCTCCAATGCGGCCGTCTTCGCGGAAGTTGCAACGGCACTTCTTATCGGCCCTGGTTGGCCAAAGAAAAAAATGGACCCTGCCCTAGGCTGCCGTGTATAGGGAGTCGTATTGTGCTACGTCTCCTGTACCATCTACGCACGGGTACCGCAATCGAAGTGGCCGCAGTGGAAGCGAACCGATCGCGCACGACAATGAGAAGTAGGCGAGGCTTAGTGCGACAGAAAAAAAACAACAACACAAATGTTGATGACAGAACCGGAAAGAAGAGGAGAGAGGGCGGCGGAGGTTGGGGCGTGCACGGTGGACAGTTAAGAAATGGGACGCGAGTGGCGACCATTGCTTCAGCCGCGCGCTCACGAATATGGAGCCAGTGAGGCGGTGTGTGGCACTCGCAAACACGCGCGCAAACAAAGGCACGTAGGGAAGCCGACCATTAATGGGTCTGGGGTAGTCCGATCGGCTTGCTGCTTTGTGCGAGCGGTGTACCTGCGTCCTCGACTCGGACGACCCGAGGACACTTGCGCATTCACTCAGATGCGTACACCGAAGTAAGAGGGACGAATGAAAGAGGCTACGTATAAAGTGGGCGTTGCTTCCTTCTAATGCTCCGGAAACGAAGCCGACCTGGCGCCCGGTTCGGACTCCTTTGTTCTGGCGGTAGACAAGAAAGGAGTTTTCCGACTAATCAATTAATCAATGAGAGCCGAAGACGACAGGTAAGGGACGACGTCCGTTCCGCTTCAGGCTGCGGTAACTGTCAGCGGGAGCGCACTGGCTTTTGGGACGCCCGAGAGGCACGCTTCGCCGGACAATAAGTTGGACGATAAATGTGCGCTGCGTGAAAGCGGAGACGGAACCTTTTTGGTCGTGAACTTAGATGTTGTGAAAAGGGAGGAGGATGGCATTAAGTTAGGACAAAAGCCCTTTGCGCCGGAGAAACGCCCTGACAGAGTATTGGCATGCGAATGAAAACCTAAGGAAAATCATGCCTTCTTCCCGTGATAACACCTGCCTGTCACGCTGTTGGATTTGCGTGCTCAAACTCGAAGTGCCAATCAACAAGTTTAAGCAACACTAAGCGACCTACTTCATGACAGGCTTTGGGTGAAAGCATTGTCTGACCTGCCCAAAGAGTATCGATCACTTTTCAGGGTAAACTTTTTGTCAGACAGAAAGAAAGCGAGAGTGCCTAGTCATTAGCACCAAATAAAGTTTTGTAAATGAATTTTTCTTTCGGAGCACATGGTCCTACTTTAGTATTTGGAGAGCATTAGGGAGGCACATCTTTAGAATAAAATGTTCAATGATGTAGAGTACGGTGTACTGTACTATGAAAGAGAATTAAGCTGTCTCAGCAGCAGAAACCTTCATGGAAGGGGGGGGGGATAAACAACAAAAGCGAAGGCAGGGAGGTTAACCAGGCACATGCCCGGTTTGCTACCCTACGCTGGGGGAATAGGAAGGGGGCATAAAGATGAGAGAGAGAGAGGAGTGAAACGAAAGTTTATTGCCAAATAGTAACAGAACTTCAGGTGAGTGCTACTGTCTGGTGTAACAAAATCACTTCAGTGGCACGTACGAACAAGAGAACATATACACGATGTAACTTACAGTGCTGCAATACACTCACAGACAATGCCAAAAGGAAAAATAAATTGGCAGATCCCACGTACAGTGAGAATCGATGATATGTGAAGCACGACTGAGAAATGTTGATATGTCACTTTAAAATCAGCACAACGTCACGAGGTGGAGGTAAATGAAGTTGTACATGACTTCCGTGTCATAATTATTATGTTTGGATGTGTCCTTTACCTTCGTCATCTATTCCGGTCACGTGATACCAAATTTAGTATATGTGGAGCTTGTGAAACGGCCGCGAACACGCTATGAGCGTGGTATGTTGTCATGTTTTTACGTGACACACGTGTCAGGACTATCATGTTTGCACCAGTCATTTATTTCGTCATCTATTGACGTCACGTAACATCAGATTTGGTATACGTGGAGCAAACGAAATGACCGCGAGCGCATCATGAAGGGCCCAATACACTCCAACGTGACGTTGACACGCACGCACGCTGGGCACAGCGACGCTACGTTAGCAAAACGCGGGCACTCTATAGTCAGACGCCAGGCGCGACCAGTGTCTGTCGGTGTGACTCGCCGGAAACCGGCGTGAAATGCGACATGCTGCCATTCGCACCGATGCGTTACCCAGGCAACACAGCGTCTCCCTCTTTTCGTGACGGAGGGACGCCGGACGCACTGAAACGCGCATGCGTATAAGCAATGCAGCGCGGCGCGTGCCTGCGAGTATATGGCAGGACCGGCGTGATGCGACGAAATGAACGCCTGCGAGCACGCGCACCGAGTCACGTCGAAATATATTGGCGCCTTGACTGTGGCATGTAGTGATGTTCTCAAATGACACGCATCTAATGATTATCATGTTTGCACCAGTCACACACCTTCGTCATTCATTGGCGTCACGTAATACCAAATTTGGCATATACGAAGCTAGCTAAATGGCCGCGAGCGTATCATCAGTGTGACATGAAGTCATGTTGTTACATGACACGCATCTCGTGGTGATCATGTTTGCATATGTAATTTACACATTTTGTACGTTCGCGTCACGTAATACCGAGTTTGGTACATGTGAAGCTAGCGAAACGGCCGCGAGCGCATCATGAGCGTAGCATGTAGTCACGTTGTTACATGACACACATCTTATGTCTATCATGTTTGCACCAATATCATACCTTCGTCATACATTCACGTCCCGTAATACCGAATTTGATATAAGTAAACTAACGAAACGGCCACCAGCGCATCAGGAGCGTGGCATGTAGTCATCTTGTTACATGACGCGCATCTTATGGCTATCATGTTTGCACCAGTCACATACCTTCATCATCTATTTACGTGCTGTAATACCAAATTTGGCATATGTGACGTTAGCGAAACAGCTGCGAGGGCATCATGAGCGTGGCATGTAGTCATGTTGTTACATGACAACCATGTCATGATTTTCATGTTAGGGTCTGTCGCTTGTGTTCGCCATCCAATCATGCCATACTATACCAGTTTTGCAACATGCCATGTGAACGAAACCACCGCAAAAGCTGCAGGACCATGAAAGGTAAATCGGGACATTGATGACATACATGTCATGATTTTCATGTTATTACTAGTAAAACTTGTTCTTTATGCAGTCATGTTATGCCATACCAAGTTTGGTATCGATACCACTATCGAAACGGCCAGGAGAACTAAAAGTCGTAGGTGGCCAGATAGATAGATAGATAGATAGATAGATAGATAGATAGATAGATAGATAGATAGATAGATAGATAGATAGATATATAGATAGATAGATAGATAGATAGATAGATAGATAGATAGATAGATAGATAGATAGATAGATAGATAGATAGATAGATAGATAGATAGATGCGCTCAAAGTCGCCGAAGTTCACTAAGAAATGCTTCGCATTTAATAAAGGAGAAGATAGAGCATGAGGTACTCTACTCACGGCTTCTTCTACGCTTCTCGCAGCCAGCGTTAATAAATCCAGCCTTCATCGAAACTGCTGTCAGTATACCTTGAAAAGCCTTCGTCGTTTGTACGGTCCACACTCTTTATTTTGTCCGGATATAAACTTGGCACCAAAAACGATTTGAAAGTTTAAATGGTCTTTCGCATTATCTATCAGCCGCTTCATATTCCATGAAGCAGAACGTGACTGCGGGGTGAAGTCATGCTCAGTATTGCCGATAATGTAACAATACCTCACTTTTACTGCAGGGTCACAAGGCATGATTAGAAACTTCTCAGGTATACGGTGGTACTTGCTTGTGTTTGTGGTAGAATACCTTTAGGGGCGAAGCACCTAAAGGCCCAGCCTCTTCCGTGGTGTCCGTAACGAGGAGATTTGTAGATGGAAGACACAACGATAATTTCGGAATAGACAAATATCACTCATATATTTGTGACAGAGCATTATAAAACCCCTAAATGTACTAACCCTTCAAGGTAGCCGGCGACTTCAATGTATACGTTACGGACCTCAGGACCTATGTCCTTGTCGTCGACGTTCACTGTCCCGTCTCACGGTTGTTAGACAAGCGCGGCTACAGTCAAAACATGTGTGTGTATGTGAATAAAGCAAAGGTTTGCAATAGACGTATACAACAATCATTATTGCGAGGAAAGAATACAACAACACTCCTACTAGCACAAACACTTTATGCTAGTCGGTGATTTCAACGAAGTCGTTATGAAGCTTAGGGACGAGGATTGTCGTTGACTCATTGTTACTTTGTCATTCAATTAACATTATAGGGGGCAATGCTCGGGTAATGTATGAAAGACACGAGAAAAAGGTTTAACAATACACTAGTATCAATATATTTGTGAGGAAACATTATGGAACACCTACAAGCACTAATCCTTTGTACTAATTGATGAATGGAACGTAGACATTATAGACCTTAGACATTATGACGAGCTTGCGAAGCTAGGTTCTAATAGAACCTAGCTTCGCAAGCTCGTCATTATTCAATTCGTGGAGATGCGCAGAGTTTTTTTTTTCATTTTACGTGTGGTCAGTATCGAAGCATAGTCTGCCTTCAATAGTGCGAATTACATCGACGCTTAGGTTCGATTGTTGCATTTGCTGGATGATTGCGTCAAAGGGATCCATCGTCTCTGTGGCTCCCTTCTTCGTCCGTGTCTCTGAGTGCACTGTGAGCTATTTTCCATCTTCACCAACTAGCCCAGACAAAAACCTTGTTACAGTGAATGGAATGTTAGGGGTGTGAGTAATGTTAGAATGACTGCTATTACTGGGTGAAGCAAAAGGAAGCATTTTTTGTTCGTTTTATTTGTTCGTGGCATGTTCTCATACAGCCATATTCACTTATCATTAGAAATTTGAAGGCGCAGCTCGGGCAGAGAAACATGAGCACATGCCACGCAACGAGTGCCACGAAAAAGTCGCCCTGGCAGATCGCAACAATTACATCGCAAGCTCACGTTGATGCGCGCTTTTCAGGAAAAAAAATGACAATGTCATAATACCCATGTAGTCAGTTGCTCTGCCTTCAACTTCAATAGACGATGTGATCCCTAAATGTGCAGACTATATTCGGGGGAGAAGTTTCTTTGGTGATTCATAAAAAACTGTGAAGGGAAAGGCCTGTCAAATAAGGTAGGGAGCTCGGGCTTTATTCACGTAAGTCACTGCGCTAAGGGCTCCGGCAGCATTTCATAGCATTGTTTTATCGTAAAAAATCATAGTCAATCAGCACAGCTTTCACGCGAGGCGGTTGCTCGTATGTCACAACAGTGCAAAAGAAGACGCACGAAGTGGTTGATTTGCACATACATCCAGTGACGCATCTTGCAGTTATTGTTATATAACGTCTTCCTTCGCGCACCTAAATTAACAGGCATGAGAGCGTCGTTTTGTTTCTTTCATCACGCTTGCCTGTCTGCCCTTTGACTAGGAATTGATTGCTTTTTCATAGTTAGTAGTCGTAGTAGTAGTAGTAGTAGTAGTAGTAGTAGTAGTAGTAGTAGTAGTAGTAGTAGTAGTAGTAGTAGTAGTAGAAGTAGTAGTAATAGTAGTAGTAGCAGTAGTAGTAGAAGTAGTAGTAGTAGTAGTAGTAGTAGTAGTGTTTGTTATAGAAGTGGTGCTTAACTCTGCATCGCAATCGGGAGCATGGCGCAGCGTCAGGGAAGGGGAAGCTGGAAATAAAGAGGGAATTGATTACAACAGGAGGTTTTCAGATGTCTAGATTGAGAAGAGTTATGAATACGATTTAATGGGGAGTACCCCTCAATAACCTGCGCTTCACTGATGACATTACATTGCTAAGTAACTCAGGGGATGAATTGCGATTCGTGAATATTGAATTAGATGAAGAGAGCAGAAAGGTAGGTCTTAAAAATAATGTGCGGAAAACGAAATTAATGTACAACAATCTTTGAAAACAACCACGTTCCAAGATAGGTAGCAGTGCACTTCCAAGTTGTAAAAGAGTACGTCTGTTTAGGACAGGTAGCAAGCACGGAGTCGAACCACGCGACTGAAGTAACTAGAAGACGAAGAAAGGGGTGCAGCACATTCGGCAAGCATTCTCAAATCATGAATGGTTGATTACCACTATCCCTCAAGAGGGAGTTATATAATAGCTGCGTCTTACCAGTACATATCCACGGAGCAAAAACCTGGAGGATTACAAAGAGGGTTCAACTTAAGTTGAGGACGACGCAGCGAGCAATGGAAATGAAAATGATAAGTGAAACCCTAAGGGACAAGAAGAGAGCAGAGTTTATCAGGGAATAAACGGGCGTTGAGGAAATCATAGTAAAAATCTGCCTGTTTCACAAAATAGCATCGGGTAAGCACGAAACCAACCTCCCTAACACTCAGCCAACATGCACCTCTCGCCGTTTGCACAATAACCGTTCTTTCAAACACATTTTCGGGCACACGAACGCATTCAATTCTTCAGCATTACCAGTAGCTCTTGAAATATGGAATGGTGTTCCCGATAATGTTGTCAACATTCTTGATCCCGTATTGTTTCGTCATGAAGTAACAACCATTTTCTTCAACGCCAGTGGCATCAACCTTCCACTAAACCATGTATATTGGTCTTCGCTGGATACTGTATTATTTGTTATAGTTATGTGTCGCACGCTTACAAATGAGTTTCTCTGCATTTTGTTTATTAGTTGCATGTCATGCCTGCTCTCGCTAACAATTATATAACGTTATTTTTATGTTATATAACGAGTATAATCATGTTTTGATATTTCAATTAATGTGAATATGCACTGTATATAACCCCCTCACACAATACTCCTGATGGAGCCTGTGGCGGTTTCGTGAATAAATAAATGATAAAATCAAAAAGAAGAATTGGTCATGGACAGGGCACGTATGGCGTGAATTCAAGACAAGCACTGGTCATTAAGAATCACAGACTGGATTTCAAGAGAGGGCAAGTGGGTGAGAGGGAGACAGAATGTTAGGTGGGCAGAATAAATTAGGAAGTTTGCTGGTAAAAAGCGGCAGCATCAAGCATAGGACTGAATTGACTGGCAGAACGTGGGAGAGGCCTTTGCCCTGCAGTGTGTGTAGTCAGGCTGATGATAAATGATGATGATAAAAAACAACAAGCAGTTTTCAAGCAGTGTACAACTATCACCATCAATTTACAGACTGGTGTGAATTAATGTGAATTCACCGCTAACACATGCTATTCAGCGTGGTATACCATGAAACTATGTTGTGTGGATAAAGCTGAAAGGTAACTATCGTCTGCTTAAAATGCGCATCTTTTTCCACCATTTGGATTGATTTGGTTAATGTCTCTTGAAACCATTCGCAGGCTGGGCCGTCGAGCTTGCCACGCCTATGCAATCAGCCTCCTGCCCCTACAAAAAAGCGCTATGCGGCCTCATTGAACAAGCCGATAGTACACCTCCTCTCCGCAGCGTCAGCCGCCTCAACGCATTAACGACCTGCCACCACAGGGCAACGCTGTCGATAATACCTGCTTCCACACATCATGAGGCGCTGTTCCCACTCGTGAAACATACCGCCTATATATCGTTTGCAACACCACACGAACCGGCAAACACCAACGTGTGCCGGCTGGCTAGCCAAAAAAAGGGGGGCCACGTACGACCGCGTTCGTGAAATGCCTGCCGTTGTGGTGATGGCTCCACAAGCCCGACTATGCATAAATCAGATACACTGGATCCCGTTTCCGTCGAGACGTTCCCGCACAGGCGTCACCGCGCGAGTGAGTCCGTGGCGGCGACCGGAAGCAGCGGGTCCTCGGGGACGCTTAAACGCGCGGACCGTGCCAGATCAGCCGTACAACACCGTGGGGAACCATCGCATTGCGCCGGAGGCTAGCATCCCCAACTGTGAGCTTTCGGGGTTTCGTTTATGTTTGTCTTGATCCTCGTCCCCCTCCTGACTCGAGGCTTTTTGGTGGGCTCCTTGTTTGTTAGTATTGATTTTTTCTGCCGTTTCTTTGCGTTTCCGTTCCTGTATAGTGATGGTTGATCCCAGGCGTGTGCCCCCCTCTCGTCGGCCACTGCCAATGCAATCGTCCTCAGGGGCGCGCAGCAACCGTGAGCCAATGGTGTCTAGATATGTAGTGTTGGGGCTAGCCTTATGGTCTTCGCAGCATACTTTTTAGCTGTGAGATCGTGTCAACAGAACGAGTGACTGAGTCAAAATATCACTCGTTGAATATTATTTACTACTGTTTTGAGTCAGGTGGGAAGTTCTTCGAAAATATTCAGGCTAATTCGGTCTGCCACACTGCTGTATTACAAAGTCCAACTAATGACGTTTACAAAAGATGCAGGATGGCCAGGCTAGCAGGCTAGCAAATTAATGCGGATCATATATTGATTTGAAAACAGTGAACATTCATTTGATCACGTTTGCAAACAAGATCACTTGTATGCATATGGGTGAGTGTGCGCAGAAGGACGGCGCGGTGCTGCACTCTTTTTTCAATCATTGCGTCATGGTCCACGTAGCATTGTTAAATTTCGATGAATTACTGGAGAGAACGTCATGATCTAGTGGAATGTTTTCCCTATACTATATTTCAGTGACACGGCATCAGCTCCTGCGGCTGTTGCAGTGTACAAAAGTAAATGTTCGGGAGGTTTGGTACGGCAGTTACGAATGGCTAATTTGCAGCGCAGTTTCTGCAGGGCGTTGCGAAAGGTAAGTGGAGAAACCGAAATTACCAATAGAAGGCAAAGCTATTCGGTCATCTGTTTGCGCAATGCCCACCGGACTTTTCGAAATGCGATTGCGAGAGTAGAGAACCGCGTTTATTTGTTAGAACCTCGCTTTATTCATATTTAATTTTATGCCTTGACATCTCCCCGCAATCAAACTAATAAATTTGTTAGAGCCTGTAATTTCTCTTCGCGGAACGGTTGTACATCTGATACAGAAAAGGTACGCAATGGGCTAACTTGCCTTTTTCACGTAACAGCAAACATCCTTCTGGGGGCCAGCTTTTCTTCAGCAGTTTGGGCCGTCCGGACTTGCAGACCCATAAAATTTCTTGGGCGCTTTTGTACAAGTGGCGAGGATTCACAGTCGAAGTAATACCTTTTAGAGCCGTTGAACTCTGTGATGAGCCAAAAATACTTCAAGAATTTTCTCTGGATGCGTTTTGTGGCTGCTTTGGCGTCTGCTTTGGTGCTGGTACTAATCTGTGCTTTACAAAAGGACTAAAAGACATGTGTGACACCGATGCGAATAATAAGAAACCTTACTCTTTGCAAAGATTTGAGTGTTTACTCTTTGTGCAACCTAACCCACTCCTTACAAAGAGGACTTGGTATCATTCAGGGCGAGTTTGTGCAGTGGCATGGTCTGACAGAATTGCTGCTCTAGTGGTCTCATGAAAACGTATTTGAACGATCGGCGTAGGGTTTGTAAAGGCGCAGCTGTAGCCTCTTCCAACAGAACAGAAGCGAAACCCAGGGGTGAGGGTGTGTTGTGTTTGAATCGCTCGTTCATTGCTCCGACTAAACTACATCTCCTCCCGATTGTCGTGGAACGACTTGATCGCGGTTTCAACGGCACACTCAGACATGCTGCATGATGGACTTTAGAGGAGAAAAGTGTCACTCTAATTGAAAGCCGGTCAACGTGGAAGAGGATATTGAGACTGAAGAGTTGGCGAAAGACAAAAAAAAAGAAGAGTTAAAGTTGCGAAAGATTCAACGGAGCCAAGGCTCAACGGGAGTGCGGGAAAGAAGGGAGGCCTAATGGCTACACTACTGGAAGGCCGTCCTTATGTTCCCGCAATCACAGCGGTTGTCTCTCGAGGGGGGCCTTGACGAAGGCTGTTAGAAAGGAGAGAGAGGGGGAGAAAAAAAGAAGGAGGGAGGAGAGCACTCTCGGTACGTGCCTAGACTGGCGATGAGAGCCTCCGAGCGTGCTCGGCTCATCTCGGCCACTGAGTCTCTGTTGCTGCTGCGCGCCAAAATTCTATCGCTCGCTCAATCAATCGGAGGAATTGCTTCCGATTCACGGGCGATTTTCATTTACTCAGAAGTAGAGAGCACGTGCGTGGGTGGGAGAAAGAAAAGAGAAACAGTGGCACACAGAGATTCTTCGGCGACTCGGGCCTTTCGGTGCAGATGGCTTGGATAGCGGGGCCTTCCCAAAGAGAGCACCGGGCTATTTATTCTATGACTGGTCACGCTTGAGTGATTTTCATTGCCTGCTGTTCCTTCAGGCTCCCTTCGAGCGTGTGACGTTTGCTTCCGAATGCCTATACGCCTTTCTGCGGAGAATACTCTTCGCACTTTGACGACTGGAAGTGTCGTTAATTTAACGTGCTTCTTAAAGTCGCGTGGATCATCAAAATATATACTCAACGCTTTCAGCGGAGTTATGGGAGCATGTGGGAGAGGAAAAGAACCTTTAAACTTATAGTATTTGAGGAGAAATAGCGCGGAAATATGAGCTCCACTAAAGATTTTCAGACTTCCACTTCCATTTTGTACTGTATTCTTTCGTTTTGTTTACCTGTGCTGAATACATCAATTTTTGACCAGGTATAGCGTGTGAGATTGTGGTAGTTTTGGTATATTTATGAGAACTCTTTAAATGCACCTGCATTATGCTTAGACATAACTACCCTACAGGGTGCGTGATTATTCATGCCGTGCTGACCCGCAGGTCGCGGGTTTGAATCCCGGCTGCGGCGGCTGCATTTTCGATGGAGGCGAAAATGCTGTAGGCCCGTGTGCTGAGATTTGGGTGCACGTTAAGGAAACCCGGGTGTTGAAAATTTCAGGAGCCCTCCACTACGGCGTCTCTCATAATCATATTGTTGTTTCGGGACGTTAAACCCCACATATCGATTTATCAATTCTTCATGCCGCCTTCGATGTGAAGATTCGTTTTGTTAGTGGACGGGCTACAACACGTGGTTTGTACGAAAAACGTCATTTGAGAAATAACACTATCAGAAATAAAGTTGGTGGTATCGCCTACAAACCAATCTATAGCGCCACATAATCGTTAGTTCTACGTGATATGACTCACTTGCAAGGCAGTCTGAGCTTTGTGGTTACACGCGTATGTATGTACAGTATGGTCCACTATTAAAGCGAACACTCGCCTGCACACGATTCAATATTTCTGGCCCTCTAAGAGCAAGTGGTTTAAGAACCAATCTTTATGCAAGTGAATATACTGTCAAGAGGAGTCCGAACTGTTAACCACCAGTAGTCGTATGCATATATAAGCCGCTATGACTCCGTAAGATAGCGAAATCTAAACATGCTGCTCACACAGGTGTTCCCTTTAACAGTGTACCCATCTGTACATAAGACACTGATGGCAGTGTGAACAATGTTACCAAACCACACCTGGTTGATCTGAAGCTGCCTAAACGGCATATTGTAAATGCGTTCACAAATGTCATCATGAGATCGATGAAAGCCAATTAAATTCTATTGTTTTTCTCAGAGATCGCGGCACTGTTCACAGGTCCCGCAGTGGACACTCGCTATCATTATTCGCGATGTGTTACGATCACCTATATATTACTGTCCTTGTGTTGTTTTGCGTTTTTCATTCCTTTAGTAAGCTGCTCTGTATATGGGGGGATTTCGACCAACTTATATATGTGTATTTAGGTTTGCATGCAGTAAAAATTATACATTACTGTGGATCTCCGTAGGGCTCAATTAAAACTCATTTCAGTTTTTTCTTCTGATTAATTTTGCTTTTTCAACCTTGAAACAGAAACAAATTGATTGATGAATGAGATGATTGATGGTGCCGACAGCGCAGTCGTTTTTTAGTTACTGTTTGTTGGGCGCTTACTTAATAATATTCAAATGCTGCTACGGCTCTCAGCCATATGTACACAATATAACTTTTTTGTAGCTTGATGTTGTACTCTCAAGCAATTACCTTATTACTTTTCAGGAGCGTAGTTCTAACTCCCAGTTTCTACACTTTGTTGCTTGATTATCCTGCACGTGGCGCTGTCTCTGAGAACTCCTGGTATTCTGTCCAAGAAAATTCTATTTTGACATTTTGTGACATTTCTATTTTTTTCTTTGGCCCAGCTCTGTGGTTTCCTTTTTTTCATTTACTTGTGTACTCTTCAGCATTTCAGTTACATGCAATCAAGCAGTCGAATAACTTTGTTACTGAGGTTTCTACTTTCTGGCCTACGCAGGTTCACCACTAGAACAGAAGACAATTCAGTGGTACGCACCCAGAGATCTACAGGAAGAGGTAAGCAGTTACTTGCAAAAGCGTGCAGTTTACTTATGCAACACAGTTTCAGGCATAAAGAAACTGCATACGACACAAATAAAAGTGTCAATAATAACGTCAAACAGATACGAAAACACCAAAAGGATGGTTACCATGAGTAAACAGGTAACAGGTTTTAGAAATTTTTGAGACTAGCATCAAGGTCCTTTAATTGCAGCAGTTACCACCTTCACGTGGACGCACCTATAGAGGAAGGTAACACAAGAACTGCCTACTAGACGCACGTGGTAATCTAGTTAAGTGTGAGCGGAAATATTAGCTTTATCTATGTTTACCATAGAGTACCTAATTTTAATAAGCTTGAAACTTGTTTCTAATTCAAGAAATGACATTCTGGTTTGTGAAGTTGAGAAGAGATTAACTGTACACAAGCAATTGCTCATGCCCAGTTTATGCGGCACGGTAACCAAGGCGAGTAAGAACACTATTTGTGTGCCTCACAGAAAATTTGTAAGCTGAAGAAATTGAATAGAGAAGGGGCCGATATATTTATTTATTTATCGAACGAGGTTTTAGCAATGAAAATTGGACGTGAAACCTCATCGGCGTAGAATTAGAAACACGGCAACGATCTTGCATTCCGGCGCATTGGTTCTTGCAACTATCTTACTCGCTGTGGCGAACTAGAGGCTACCGTGTTGGGCTATCAAGCAGGAGTATTCGGTTTCGACCACCCATCATGGCGGCCGAATGCAGACATGCTCATGCTTGGTAATGAGCTCCAGCTGGTACAATCAAACAGAAACCAATATACACTACTGGAAATATACACTATTTTCCAAACGCACTCAAGTGCCGCACTCTCGAACTGATAACGTCGCAGTTTAGTATTCGTATCAAATCAACAATCAGTGCTACGCTAAACTCACACGCTACGAAATCGCTTTGACGGCACATTCAACGTTTTGAGACCACGATAATTTATACGTGACATGAAAAATTCTACAAAACGAACGTTTATTAGTACAATAGGGCGGCGCCTACTGAGTCGAAAAGAAGATCTTGTGTACCACCATGTCGGAATGGCAGATAAGGCGCTTGAATATTGTGACAGGATCGTGGCTTCGACGAAGGCAGCAGACGACGTGTCCAACATGAATTTTTTATGTGGCTGAACTTGCGGCCGGAAACGGAAGGGCAAAATTAGGCAAAGAATGAATGCTGTACGTGGATACCATCGACCATCAATAATTTGATCGACGGTAAGGCGCGTCGACCATTGTACATGCGGCATAGAAGTTTCAAGTTTTACTTCGGGCGCTTGCGACAGCTCTGGAACACACTTGACTATTCGCGTACGGCGTGTAATACTAACGCATTGATCTCAGACAGTCCTTAGGATTTGAGAACGTTGAGGCATGACTTGCGCCGAACGTTGATAACAGACTTTGCACGTGTAACTCGGGTAACTAAAACTGAGGCAATAAACGCGCGTCGAATCAAGGTGGCATATGGTGTATGCTGTAGGATGCTGGTGCATAATGAATACTGAAAAAAACGTGAGTGGAAATTGCTCTACAGCATAATGGCCATTGTATCGAGCTGTCACACATAAATAATTGTACAAAAGTGTTTTTTTTTGTTTGAAATTAAAAATAAACGAATGAACTTTTGTCACCGTTACTTGGCAACAGCTACGCCTTCCCGCTTGATTGATACAAATAAAAATTAAAAAAACAAAATAGATTATATAAATATATACAGTTCTACGTAGATGAGCAGATAGAAAAGTAATTAACGCAAATAAAAAAGATAAGAAGCCCTTCCGTCATTACGAATGGAACGTGCAACGTTCGTATTCATGCCAAATACTTTACCTCTACGCCAAGCTGACACGTGTTCTGCTTTCTTTAAAAAATAATTATTCGACATACTAATAAGTCAATTGGCTTCAGCTTTGTACGTCGCATACGCGAGACAGACCCGACACTCACCTTCTACTAAAATATGCATATTAAACACAACTTCGTCAATTCGGGTCACGTTTCAATGAAACACGCGTGGTTGTCCAGCCAATGACGCCAGTCTCTCCCAACTGCAGACAAGGGCTCGGATCGCTTCGTGTTCGCTCCCAAAAGGGCACCTCTATATCCTGTTGCTGTAGAGCGCGTTGCACCTTCGAGTATTTCGTGGATTGGTTGCTCGACTCGGATGACATCTTTCGGTTATAATCGTTGGCTTGCTAATAACCATGCAAGAAAGGAGACGCCACAAAGGCACGTGCGCGCACTTTGCTGTATCGAGCTGAGGGCCAAAGATGCTGCCCGCAAATAGTCGCTTGCACTGTAAGGCTACCGAAAGTCAGGAACACGGCATCTCATCCGTGTTCAGCCAACATTAGGCCAACTTTTAATGATGTCCACAATCTATCCAGAGCAGCAGCAACAACACAGATTGGTGGTCGGGCTTTGATACTTTTCTAGGCACATCGAACATATTTACTAATGTACTGCACAGCGAATGTTTTTACTGGTCGTAATGAGACTGTCAGATCACATATAAGATCACATGACGGTGTTGCTGGAGAAAGAGGGGAAATGATGAAGGAGAGAAGCGAGGTTTATCAAGAGCCACAGCGTTACATCGATTCTTTATTACAGCGAATGAAAACAATGTCATGCGATCGATGATTGAAGTAGGTCGATTTAACTTATCATTTGTATGCATAATTAAAAAGAGCTACAAGGCTATTCACAAAAGCTTTAGAAAAAAAAAATGGCCACTCGCCATTTTTGTGCGAAAGTGCAGGCGTTCTAGTTTAGTATAAACAGTACGATCTATCTTTTCCAAGATTATTCCGATAACTATGTTACTTTTAGTCTCTTTGATATGAACCAAACTGTGCGTTTTCTTAACCAATTAGAATCCGTGATGATGTAAGAGTTTTGCAAAACTCTTTTGTAAAATTAAAAAAAAAAATAAAAATTCTAGAGTGTTAGTACTACGCGGAGCATAGGAGAAAACTTACAACTGATAGCCACAGGACTGCCCAATTCTTAGAGTAATACAAAGTGCTAGCTTGTCTCTCTTTCCGAATTTGCATGCTAAGAGTGAAAACTAAATCTTCGGCGCATAATAAATATTTTGTTTCACAGCACAACGACGAACGCAAGTTTGCGAACGCATACTGCACCACTCTGAGTGAGTGTCCTTCAGTGATGATTTCCTATTACCACTGCACGTTGCCAGGGAGCTCAATGAACCACCGCTACATAAACAAGTGGATTTCTGAAACAACCACAGACGCCACCACAAATCTCTTGTTCATCATTGATCCTTGCCCTTCCCCCTCTCCCCCATTTCACAAGTGAAGTTCCCTGGCCTTTCGCACACTAAATTACGGGAAACGCAACATAGTATTAGTGCTATTCACTTTCAAACCAGATAAAGTGAATTTTATGAACGATAGAAGCAATGAACTGGTCTGGAAGCTTCAGTGTTAACGGCGCACATTTATGCCAGCAGTTACATAAGTTTGACGTTAGCTCGTTAGAATTCAGTCACAAATAAATAATCGCTGAAGCGCCAACGAAAGATGAAAAAAGGAAAAAAAGAAAACAATACTTTCTGATCCTCAGCTTCTGAATGTGAAATTTTCTGACGCGTCCAATAGCCCAAGGACTTCGATTATCGTCTTTTAATATTCATTCTCTGACCCATATTAGCGGGACCGTAAATGAATATGTTGGAAGGTTACTCCAGGTTAGTTTAGTGTTTTTACGCTTATTTCGCATAAAGAATTCACAAAGGTAGTCAGACTTGGATGTGGAAAGCGAGAAAAGAGGCACATAACGCACCCACTTGACCATCACTCATCCCCAATAACCAAACGGCAGCCACAATACTGCTTTCTAAATTGTTAAATTGCTTAGCATACGGGAGAAAGCATTTAGCACTACGTTCACGGCATACCACCGTGTGACGCAATGACAGATTGTTGAAAAAATATCAAAGCTGGCCAAGCGTACGCTCTGTAGAAGTAGAGGTGAATGAAAAGAGTGAGCATTGTGAATAAAAAATGTTCGTATGAACTTTCTATTGCAAAGTGAGCTCCATCATGTCAACTGTCTACTGCCACGATAGTTTATGTATTTGGTTTAGTTTTCTAAATGCTTTTGCTTGTAATTGCCCATTTTTGTTTTCGGGTAATCATTTTTTTTTCTCAATTTTCCTGTTGTATAACGCTGCAATACGTTTAGGAAGGGAGTTGCCGAACGGATATGAAGAACACACACACGCACGCACACGTACATATGCATGCATGCGGGTGCATGTATATGCCCTTATCTTTGCATCGGAAAAACGCGTGGCGATGTCAACCAGTAAAGACATGTCTCACAGGTGGGGCAACTTAATGTCTGCAATACTTGCAATTCTGACTGGAAACTGCACACCCATTTCTATAAAAAAAAGCACATGATAATGGCATTCTACACAAGCTATGTATCGTGGGATATTTTCCTGAGAATAAAGTAGTGCGCAGTGCTTTCGTCTTACTTCCTCACTTGAAGGAATGAAGCTCCTAAGAGTGTAGGTTAGCCCCTCGTCGACCATCATAGCCACCCTCAGTACTCGGAGTGCTCAATAGATGGCACTCCGGTGCTCGCTCCACTCTGATACGTAGGGGACGCATGCTTTAGTGTGATAGAACACCACTAGACAACGCAACTGTCGCACTCATTGGATAAATGCTGCTCACGCCGATGCGTGCTATAGTGTGATAGGTGAGTGCTAGGGAAGCCAAATATGTAAATGCGTTCGCTGTTCGCGCTTGCCGCTTTCTCTTTCGCTTAGCAGTCAGCGCGCTCGAGTATGAGCAACGCAGACTGAGTGGAGGGGCGGTGCTCGGATAGTTGCTGCAGCGCGCCTCGCTCATGCCATCTCGATATGCTCTCAGATGCATATCGTATGACCGATTGCAACGAATCACTATCCGAGGAACTTGTCTTTGTAAACTTTCCACTATGGCTGATCCAACAACCACTCTCCCTTCACTTTACCTGACCATGAAGCAGTTACCAAAGACAAGTCTCGCTACCGTTTACAAATGAAATTACGTGGTGTTTACATAGTTTCTGACTTCTTTGATGATCGACTACGCAAAATTCACGCAAGATTCACGGTTTACCGATGTACCTCCGGGGATTCGCCGACTCGCCATCATTCACTATGTGGATATGCTGTGATTTTTGTTTCTAATCGAACTTGGTACATTACATCCTTAATAAGATTGACGGTGTGTACCACTCATGGCGTCAATGCTCATTAAAAATCCCCTAGTAATAAGAAAACAAAAAAGAGAGCCCTCTGTTCAGAAGGTGGCTTTGTTGCTGTACAGCGAAGTTACACGCTGAGCACGCTTTACAAAATATATTTCAAGAGAAGGTTGTTCGGAGTGTTGTTAATGCACTCCAAAATAAAGCACTAAAGTACAGGCAAACTGTTGACACGAACACGAAAAGACAAGCGCTAGTTTTGTCGCTTTCTTGTTTTTGATCTCTTGTTTTGTATGAGTTTGTTTGTGAACACAAACAGCACGAACTCCAGCGGATAGTTCACAAATGTTCGTGAAAACCGGTCCAAGTCGCACAGTGAGCGAGTAACAATGAAGAAGACAAGTAGGCAGATAGCGACCCCACTGTGTGTAAGTTTGTTTTATTGAGAAGCAATTGTCCACTGCTTGCAGCATTTAATCCTTTAGAATCACCTCGATCTAGACCGTGGAGGTTGAATTTTGATCGAAGTGCATTGGAGGCTTATATACTGTGCGATGGCAGTTCATGTTGAAGAAAACGAGATGGTCGGAAAATCCAGAGCCCTAAACTAATATGTTGCTCGAAATGATGCTGTGGTTTTGGTACACTAAACATTAGCAATTATTCTATAATTGCAGCAGTTAATAACTTTGAGTGGAACGAAATAATCTTGAAATAAATTCGTGTTTTTCACATTCTCTCTTTACAACTCACGTAAGCAAAAAAATTACGTGCTACACACTAGACTCCACGAATGATGCTACAACAACAAAAAAAATCAAAGGAAGAAAAACGTCACTTTATCAAGTGAAAATTTGTTCTCGAACGCTAAGAAAAAAAGCTATTAGGGTTTTAAGAGTGTCGAGCAAACTTTTTTCTGGCTCAAATATACCAACGCCTATCTGGTGGTATAAGCTCATCTTTTTTATTGGCATTACGGATGAGGAACGGCAAAAGAAAGGGCCAGGGTGAGATGTTATTGATCGCAGGAACAAAAACAAAATGCGGAAAGCATACTACCCATGCCAACATCAACCATGTCATTGCAACATAACGAGAAGGCAAAAAAAAAAAAAAACGCCCCATGCTATTGCGTTAACTCGAATGTAACTGAAGTTTTTTTTATATATTTTTGCAACGTAATGTGACCCCTCGCCTTACAATCATGGTAGCATGATTGTGTTACAATCGAGTGAAGATGGTACGTGGTGGCAACGTTTGCCGCATGCTTACTCTACAGGGAATAGAAATTACCAAGCACCGACCAGATGTGGTGCAGGTTGGGTCACATAACTGGTGTCAAACTTTAACCGAACTGAATAACGCCCAGGAGGACCATATAACAAGAGCGATGCCGAGAAGAGAACTTTAGCTCCACGTAACAACCAGGGGCTCTCTTTCTCTCTTTAGTTGTAGCTTCGTGTCTTGCGCAACCACTTCGATTCCGCAGCTCTTGCTATATTTAGACGGCCGTATAGCCGAGCTAGACAAGGAATCATTGGACGACGTAGTCGGAGCCATCTGCTGCCAAGCGGCATGCCCCTTCCCTTTTCTCCGTAACGAAGTCGGCGGCGGGCAATGGGGATAGTGTGTCGCTTGATGACGAACGAGGTCGCACAACGACCCACAGGAGAGAGCTTAGGCAGAAATGGACCTTTCTAAGTGCACACCCTTGTCGCCGGAGGTCCACACGACGCGCAGTGGCCGCACTTCCCAAGACGTAAATGCTTCGTCCCTTCCCTTCGGAAAGAGAAAGTAATAGCTATAAGAAATAAAAACAGTGCCGGACAGAGTGAGAGAGAGAGAGAAAGACAGACATGGTGGGGGTTGTAGACACGCATCTTTTCTTATGTCTTTCTTTTTGTTTTCTCCTTGTACCCGCGTAGAGACAGTG
The DNA here is from genome assembly GCF_013339725.1 of Rhipicephalus microplus. Classification (NCBI taxonomy): domain Eukaryota; kingdom Metazoa; phylum Arthropoda; class Arachnida; order Ixodida; family Ixodidae; genus Rhipicephalus; species Rhipicephalus microplus. The sequence goes on along the minus strand of NC_051170.1, from coordinate 115,142,760 downwards.
GTAGCAGCGTAGATCTCGGCAGCATTGCTGCCACCCCTGAGAATGAAGCTCCGTTTCGTCGCGTGGTTCTGAGGAACAGCGTGGATTAGTGAGAGAGAGAAAGATGATCAATGAAGTGGACGCATCGCAGGAAGAGAGCGAAAAATGGGAAACAGAGGCAGATCATGTGAAGCAGGCAGGGAGAGCAGACAACGGGTTGGCGTTGAACCCGGTGTAAGTTCTAATGAGCCGAGCAGTCGTACGTGAGCGATCCTCCGGTTACTCTCACGTATCAGCGGCGCCGAGTAGTCCGATGCCAACGGACACATGAAAAACAAACAAGTACTAAACGATGAAACAAACAACAGACAAATGTAATGAAGAATAAGGCGAGATGTACAGACTAGACTTGGGAGGGTGATAGGTGGGGCAAAAGATTGCTTTCCTGTTCGCCGATCTTGTGAAGCAGCACTAAATTTAGGCGCGCGTTGGAAAGAGCGAGAGAAGTAGACGCAGCATCGAGAGACAGAAGGGCGGATAACATTAGCGAAATTTACGAGTTAGCGTCGTTCGTAGAACTCTTCCATGAGAACAAGATTTCGGAGAGTGGAGTTGGGGAGAACGAAAACGTCAGTGCCGAAGCAAACGTGACTGCTGTGTGACGGGAGGAAAAGCATGGACGAGCATGGCTCGAGTAAAATTGGACTAGTTAAAACGAGCTTCATACTTCACGCGAGCATAAATAGAGTGCGGGCAGGCTCGTAAACTGATTCGCACCGTACGCGCGACGTTTCCTTTTTTTTTCTTTTGGAGGCACAATTCGTCCCCGGCCTCATGATAGCTGAATCAATCGCTTTGTTGCAAGAAGATGAACAGTTAACTTTTCCGAAGGTGGATGCGTTTTCACCAAAACGAACCAAGTGATTTGAAAGCACCGAATAGAAAGAACTAAGAAAAAAGCTTTTTTGCAGCAATGATGATGCGACTATTTTTCACCCATAAAAACTGTTGAAGAAAGCATATACATATATTGAGAAAATCCTCACGGCGTTTGTCTCGTCTGAAAATTTCTTCTGTCAGGTGAAATACTACACTTAAGCATAAAAAAAAGGCCGGTGCGTTCGAATCACAAACGAGAGTTCAAGGCGAACAGTAACCGCGAGTGACGCGCCAGACATCGTTCCTAAGCTGAAAAACAAGAAGCCGTACTCGATTCCGTTCCGCCAGCCGGCTCGAAACGTACAAGCACGCCTTACTGAAAATAGGCGGCGATTCCAAGAAAAACGTGTTCCACGCGATGCAGTTTCAGTCGCACTGGTACGGCCTCGATGAAAAAAAGCGAGCAAGCCCGAATGACAGCGCCGACATTTTCGCGCTTTTTCATGCGAGGCATTGCTTCCTAGCGCAGAACAAACCTCTCTGAATAGCAGTGAAGGGGTCTAGAGCTGTTGTGGCACCGAAATGGCACCACGGCAAACATGCACTTTTCGGTTAAATTGGGCTGTGCTTGACGCTGCACTTGTCAGTGAGTTGTGCCGTTATTTTCTCTTCGTGTTCTCGGTAACTGTTTTTCTCGCACTCTCTTTTGTTGCTTTCACATGGAAAGTGCATAGCTGAGGTAAAGTGTCATCAAATACAATACAAATATGCTTGCACCAAAATGAGAAGAGAACACGAGAAAAGAATTATTCCTTTTTTTCCTCACATGCAAGAGATCAATATTTTTTTTTTTGTATGGTCTGCACCAAGACACAAAAAGAAATGAACAACAGGAAATGAGATGATCTGGTCTTCTGGAACAATTGAAGCATCCCGACGTGGGAGTGGCCCAGTGCATGCTAGGGCGCGTCCCATAGGAACTGAATAAAGTTACTTCAGTCAATCAACCAACCAATAAATCAGTCAATCAATCCATCAATCAATCTTGATGTACTTAACAGTTGCGACCATTGCTTGCATACACACGCGCGTTCATACGACTGCAGATATACAGTTTTTTTTCGGAGGTTTGATTATTCTCATAAAAAATTCAAAACATCAAACATCTCTATCAAATAAGACTTGTAATGTACGAAGTAGTGTAAAAAATGTCTATAATGTTTTCATAAAGAATGACTAGAACTGGCAACAGCCGTAGGTGCAACTCCATTTGCGTACCAATACTGGAATGTTGAAATGCGCCAAGAAATGTATGGGTGGCGTTTTCGTTGTTACTGTAAGCGTCCATTCGGCCGTTTGTTACTATCAGAACAGCTGTATTAAAAGCTTGGCCCATGCATAGGTTATCAGAAAAGAAGAGACGGAGAACAAAACAGAAATAGCTAAAATCAAGAAGAAATGCAATTTCCCTAACATGCGCGCGCGTGCCTCCTGGCTGTCCTTGGACCCACGATTCCTATTTCTTGCGCACATTTAACGTTTGTTGTTGTTGCCATGGCAGCTAATGCCACACATAGAAACCCGTATGGCTTGATCATGCGGTCCCGTGACTGCCTACAAAAACTGGAAAACATCATTAAGTACTAATTACTGCGTGGACGAGAAACGGGAGCAAAAAGAATTCGACAGCTGAAATGAATAGAATAATACGACAGTGCATTTGATTTCTCTCTCTTCTAAGCAACCCTATCCACATGCGCCCCCATTCCCCTCCTCTCCGCCCTGTCGCCTCACAACACCGACACAGGCAGCCTCTGCTAGCGAGTTTCTTGATTTAACACACCGACTGCTCGTGCTGTAGAACCGTTCACTGGCTTTCCAGTTTATATAAGCACTGTATCTTGACCTCTGAGACTGTATAAGTGTCTACTGTCCATTGTTCAACTACAAAAAAAAATGCCCCCACCTTCCCGAAAGGGGCGCTACGAGCGTCGTGGTCATCAGTCATGGCTGCAACAACCCCCATCAAAACGCTCTGTTGCCCCGGAACTTTTCTTCCTGCCTGCGAGATTTCTGTGGAAAAGGTCATTAAAGCTTCCAGGACTCTTTTGAGACAAAAATATTCCGTACTTAAAGCACCGAAGCGCGAAGCGAAAAAAATTGGCTGATCCCACGTACAGTGGGAATCAATGATATGCAAAACACGAATGAGAAATGTTGATATGTCACTTTAAAATCAGCACAGCGTTACGAGATGGACCTAAATGATGCCTTACATGACTTCCCTGTCATAATTATTATGTTTGATTGTGTCGTTTACCTTCGTCATCTATTCACGTCACGTGCTACCAACATTAGTATATGGGGAGCTAGCGAAACGGCCGCGAGCACGCTATGAGCGTAGTATGTTGTCATGTTCTTACAAGACACGCGTGTCAGGATTATCATGTTTGCACCAGTCATAGATTTCGTCATCCATTGACGTCTCGTAACACCAAATTTGGTATATGTGTGATTAGCAAAATGGCCGCGAGCGCATCGTGAAGGGCCCGTTATACTCGAATGTAATGTTAACGCGCCCGCACGTTGGGCACAGCGATGCAACGTTTTCAAAACGCGAGCACTCTATAGCCAGACGGCCGCGAGCACATCATGAGCGTAGCATGTAGTCGTGTTGTTAGATGACACGCATCACATGAATATCATGCTTGCACCAGTCACATCTCTTTGTCGTCCATTCACGTCCCTTAAATTTGGTGTATGTGAAGCTAGCGAAACGGTTGCAAGAGGATCTTGTATGTGGCTTGTAGTCATAAGGTCACATGACACGCATCTCATGATTATTATGTTTGCATTAGTCACATACTTTCGTCATCCATTCGCGTCACGTAAAGCCCAGTTTGGTATATGTGAAGCTAGCAAGACGGCTGCGAGCGCATCATGAGCGTGGCGTGTAGTCATGACTCATGACTTACATGACATACATGTCATGATTTCCACGTTAGGGTCGGTCGCTTGTGTTCGCCATGCAATCATGTCATACCATACCAGCTTTGCAAGATGTCATGGGAACGAGACCACCGCAAGAGCCGCAAGACTATCAAATGTTTATCATGACAATCATCACATACATGTAATGATTTTCATGTTATTACTAGTCAAAGATGCTCGTTTACAGTCATGTTATGTCATACAAAGTTTGGTATCGATACCATTATCCAAACGGCCAGGAGAGCTAGAAGTCGTAGGTGGCACTACATAGATAGACAGACAGATAGATAGATAGATAGATAGATAGATAGATAGATAGATAGATAGATAGATAGATAGATAGATAGATAGATAGATAGATAGATAGATAGATAGATAGATAGATAGATAGATAGATAGATAGATAGATACAAACACTTTCTGTGTTTGTATCTATCTATCACGTGCTGCACGTGGTTCTAGAACGAGTTTCTTACCACTAGGTCGTTCACCAGCAATAATTCTAATACTCACGCTAAAAATGCAATGTATTCGATTTGTGCTTACGGCTAGCCTTTCCCACGACTGCCGCTAAAGGCGGAAATTCCGTTGCACTTCGCTACCGGTGTGTTACGGGGAAGATCAGGGACACTGGCGAGCTGTCCTAATTGAACAAATGACTTTAAAGGAGACATTCGGTCTTGCTCGAAAAATTAATTACTTCTCATATAATAAATATAATTGTATGAAGCTGTGAGGACAAACGGACGGGAGAAGTTATTGCAAAGAATCACGTTAATGTCAAGGCACAAGTGTCGGGAGAGAGGTCATAAGAATAGCCCAGAAATGTAATTTAACGAATCACCTCCGCCTGTGTGCGTGGCTATAGCCTCACTGAGGAAGCGATTCATATCAAACTTCAGGAAAATGTGCGAGTAAGATGGCAGCCGCGGAACATAAGCAAGTGCATTGATACACCACGGGTCCTTTGGCACACGTCTCAAAACAGGGGAGCTCAAGCGCGCTCAGTGCTTCCAGCAATTACTTCCATTGCGAGACCCACACTGATTGCCATTCCTAGGCGACGTGGAAGACTACGTCGTTTTTTCCGTTTTTATTTCATTATTAAGGAAGACAACATTCTTCTGGTCTCACACTCAACTTGAGCTTGCGTCCGCTTCCTCCCTGGCCTTCTCATGCACTTCCTCGACGAGTTTTAGCTTACTCCCGCACACCGCGAAGAAAAGAGAAAAGACCACAAAGGAAGCCGAGACGGGAACACGAAGAGGTCGAGAGAACAAGTCCAGAAGTCCTCATTAAAGCGACAGCTGCGCCGCATGCGAGATCGAGTAGGGTGGGCAAGTGGGTGGGGGGGTTCACTGCTGTAGCGGCTCGGAAGCGTCGTGAAAGAGCGAGGGCGGGGGGGCGCAATAAAATGTCCGCGATTGTCGAAGCGCGCTGCCGTACACGGCACCGAGGGGTATCAGCACTACCGTCCAACGGCGTCGTGGAACGAAGCGCACGTGTATTTGATGGAGTTTTTACTTAGTATGCAGCACACTCGCGCCACCTTCTGTTCTTGGTTCGAGTGGGGCGGCTGGTCCGCGCGTTTAATCGGCCCCGCTTCTTGCGTTGCTTCAACCACCACGTGGCGGCTGACCCGATCCGGCCCTCCCCTTTCCCCCATGAACCAAGCACCACGTCTTTCCATTCTGTCTTTAACGACAACGAGAGAGAGAGCGAGGAGGAAGGAAGGAGGTTCTGAACACCACTACCACGCAGATCGTCCTCACTCCCTTACTTCCTCCTCCGAAACTTCTTCGCTTCGCCCGTTTCCTGAACTTCTGAGTCTCACGGAGAATGAGGGGTGGTGTTGCGTTTTTCTTTGTCTATTTGCGTACTTCCACAATTTGTTATTTGTTGTATGCTCTCCATTTCACCTCCGGTAGTATAACCGTGACTTCGAGGTTGTAGGCACTTGCCTAGTTGTAAATAATGCGCGTCTGCGGCCAGCAAAACGCGATCGAATCGATTACACAGCCTGTTCTTGTCATCTCAGTTAGAAGGAAAACGCATTATTTATGTCTATCTCCCCTCCTCCTCTCTCCTACTACGCCTGAAATCGCTTCCTTCATTACAGCCTCCGTTTCTCTCCGCCTAAACACTCTCCAAGCTAGCGCACCCTCACGTTCTCCACCATGTATAGAATAACAAGAGTACGAGATGGGCGAGCCTGTACTTATCATCCGTGTTTCACGTGAGATCGATCGAAAGGTCCATGCGGCGTGTAAACATTTCGGGGCCGATTATCATATCATCTCTGCTATCCCGGAAGAGCACGCCAAATGTTCTGACTTGATGAGCGCACAGCGCATCGATTGGTGTCACCGAAGTTTTTAAGTGCCACCCGTATACCGACCTTTTATTCAATACGACGCGTTCCGTTTGGTCCACTTTTTACTTACGCTGCAGTGCCCCCCGCCACGCTTTCTGGACGCATCGAAGAGTGAAAGCGCATACGCGAATTCCGATCGCAGCAATGGCTTCGTCTAGGCAGTCGATATGTACAGGAAAAACGGGCCAGCTTACACGAATAAACGAGTTTTTCTCGAAGTGGACTGTCATAAGTCAAAAGCGTCTGCAATCGGAGTTGCCTATCGACATCCGTGCATAACAGGGACATCTTCAGCGAACATTTTCATCTCATTCCGTCACGCGGCGATGTTTCATTGGTGAACGAAGAGCGATGACTGGTGATTCGGGGTAGGTTTTCGTCAATACATCTATTACGTGACTGAAATTTAATAAAAGACCTCCTGAGTCTAATAGAAAGATTGATATGGGATTACTTATAATCGTCATGATCGCAAATCGATTACTTTAAGCTTACATTTACAATTTTTGTTTCACACACACACACACACACACACACACACACACACACACACACACACACACATATATATATATATATATATATATATATATATATATGATTATTGTTGCACGTGACGTCGTAGATGCCTATTCATAGCTTGCTGGTTGACCAACGTGGTGTCTTTCATGACCATCATGAATTTCATGAATTTGCTAGTTTACTTCACATTGTGCTTACCCTAGCTGCTTCAGTATGATAACTATGCGGCTCTACTGATTTGGGCCTCCTTTCCGCAATGCCAAAATAACTTCATAGCGATGAAGCAATGCGTTGGTAGCATTAACGCAATGTCGTGAATTTCAAGTCTTTTTGCTACGCAGTGCAACCAACATGGTGATTTCAGAGACGTGGAAGCAGTACTAGCACCATATCAGATAATAGTTGTAACATAAGATTTAGGTGTCAAAACCACTATCTGATTGTGAGGTGCGCCATAGTAGAGTGATCCGGAAATTTTGGGAATCTCGTGTTCTTGCACATGGACTGACATTGCATAGCAGAAAAGCCTCTATAACGCTTCTTGATGCTAAAAAAATGTGACCACCCCGCCAGGTTTGAATCCATAACACCCAGGTCAGCAGCCGAGACATGACCACTACACCAACGCGGTGGATCTCTGTTGGAAACAACGTGTTTTGGAGCAGTGAATGAACATGAAGGTCTTTGTTGGATAGAAAAATTACTTAGCTATAAGGATCTAAGGATCTGCGCAAATTTTGGGCTGCCATTTGGTCTATAAAAATTAGGCTGGTATATATATATATATATATATATATATATATGAAGGCCAGACTCTAGCCGAAACGTCGAAATAAACCACGTTGTGACCGCTGGATCTACTTGATTTTATATATATATATATATATATATATATATATATATATATATATATATATATATATATATATATACCTGATGTCAGTATCTGTTGCTTAGCCAGTTCTCTAAGAAGAGAGAGAGAATAAAATGAGGGAAAGGCAGGGAGGTTAACCAGAAAATGGAGCATCCGGTTTGCTACCTTGCACTAGGGGAAAGGGGAATGGGGAAGAAAGATTGCAAAGAAAGCGAAGAGAGAAATAGACGCGCGCAAAAAAAAGGGGGGGGGGGGAGCTGGGGTGTTACAGTCTATACAATAGGCCGCTGCCACGCAAAAAGTTCAGTAAGGCCTTCACTGATTTTCTGTAAGAAATTTTGTGCTGTGTAAAGGCAGAGCGAAACGGATGAGCGATCTTAAAGGTGCCTGCAGACATGTACTGCAATTGTCTCACAATTGGACCCGAACACGGATGGGCGGTGTCCACACTGTCCCGTGACATCTTCGCCGTGGTGTGGGCATATGCGAAAAATCCCCACCTGCCCCCCTTCTTCCACCCCTTCCCAAGAGGCATGGAAGACTGCCCTCCTCAACGGCTCCTCGCTGGAGTCTCAACGGACTCTGGTGAGACGGGCGTTAGTCGGGGCCTCGTCATGCGGTGTCCCGGACTAGGGTCTTTGACCATGTAGCCGGGTCATGCTTTAGCCCCCAAGATCTCTTTGTTTTTTCAACAATAAATGTTTTCTTTTCTCTCCAGCTCTCTCTTTCTCTCTTTCTTGTCATACGCTGGTCTTCGCGACTGCTGGAGCTATCTCGGGGGCTTCAGTTTGGCCTTTCGTTGTACAGTACGTACACCGAGAAAGTGGACACGCATGTATCCCCATTTGCAGCTAGTATATGCAAGCGAAAAACAACCGTCAACAGAACATTCTAGAATTCATAATAAAACAGTGTAACGCACAGGAAGCAAGATATATATCAAGAATACAAATGCATTGGCGAAAATTACCATTCGTGCCTGATAAAGCGAGATACCACTGATCATCATAAGACACGTTGATCGTGTATGTATTTCATCACTTTGCCTTCATGTGCCTGCCCAAGTTTAACGCATTTCGGCGTTACAAAACGCCCGCCGGAGTGCTTGCCTCAAGCTAAGTGTTATGCGATGCTCGCTTGAACTTAAATTGTCAGTTTCAGTGTGGCAAACAACTGAAACGTCTTTTGCATTGTACCCGTAGTTCTATTTGATAAACTTACCACTTTTCTGAAGCCACGTTTGATTGACGAAAGAAGCTCGCTAGAACCTCGATTTTCAAAAAAGCTGCACCTCAAGAACAACAACACAAGAGGAAGGTCAATGCACGTTTGCTTGCGGACAGGCTGTTTGCACTACCCAGTTATGGTGAGCGTGGTGCTGAGGGTGCTGTAGGCGGCGTTTTTCGCAGCGCTGCCTGGGTAGAATCTGACGTCTATTGGTCCCGGTGTTGCAGAAGAAATACGCGTAAGTGACGTGGATTGAATGAGATTTTTGTGTTTGCGCTGTTGATTGCGTAGCCGTCTTGTAGTAAGTTGGCCGTGTCACTGCCCAAAACACGGAGCATAAATACATCTCAATGGGAACTGCTCCTACATTCCTTTGAAGGCGGAAATGCGCGTTGTGTGGTGGAACCGTCTGGTGGTGCCATTTTCTCGCATAGTGCTTAGCTAGATAAAGCTTAAACCGGCAAATTCGATAATAAGGCAGTATATTTTTGGGGGAGGCACCGGGGCAACGCGTTGTTGTTTCAGCACTACTCCTTGTTAGAGAAACTGCTGGCATCACGCGTGCTATCATGTAGAGTAAACGTGGGGTAAATCGGTGATAATCTCGGAAATTATTGATTCCTAACTTTGGTCCCTAGACGATGCTGTCCGCGAAACAAGAATGACGTCCTAAGGACCGGGAGTTCTTAATCTTCCAAGCGACGCGTCCTGAAGCGTACCGCAAGGGAAAATTTCAGTTTAGGTCACTCTGCTCAACAAACGATGTGCAACGTGGCAACGGTAAATGCTTTCTTTATTTCTCTCTTTCTCTCGATCTGTTTCTCGGGTGCTTTCAGGAGATACTACAAGAGGACTATTCCGTACGAACGGATGTGTGTTAAAGAAAGACAGGCGAAATTCAAATGAAGAATGAATACACTTTCACAAGCACAGAGCTTGTTCAATTTTGGTTCGTGTGTGAGCGTTGAATAACGCTGCGTTTCTACCCGCAATTCATATATTTCGTTTTAAATGCAGGCGTTTTTTTGTAAGCTTCAATTCATCAGAATACTTTGAATTTTGGGTGCTATTAGCACATTCACTGTACCTATCCCGTGACGGTCATAACGGCGGACAGTATTTGAAAAATAAAGTAAACAGAATGTGCGCGGGTCCTTCAGCATATACCGGAATAGTGCCACTAACATAAACGGAGTTACTGGCCACAAAAAGCTTTTCACTTCTGAATGGTGTACTAGTAAAAACTACACCTGAAAAAAAAAAAAGTCGCCTGAGCCGGGTTCCAAACAGCGGGCCGCTAATATCCTTTCTGCAAAATAACAAAAACGCCGACCAAGGTGAAATACACAAAACCTATAAAGACGTTACGGCTCCCCACACCGGAGCCTTGTTCACAGTCTGTGAACAAGGCTACCGTGTGGGGAGTCAGAACGTCTTTTTAAATTTTGTGTATTTCACCTTGGTCGGCATTTTTGTTATTTTGTACTACGTTTGTCCCCGACCAGACGGGATTCCGTCGGACTCTTGACTAATATCCTTTATGTGTGCAGCCCATTGAAGGCTTAACGTTAACCAACGTGCCAGCGGTTGGTTAGCACAGGATGAATTACTTCCCAACTGTAGTCGTTAAAAGCTTAAAATTAATGAAATTAATCAATGGTATACCAGTGGGAACCTGTAAATGTAAGCATGGTGTTAAACTTCCTATAAACGATTGAACGTGCAGCAAGAGAGACGTGTGAAAGAAACTTACTGCGTCCAATATATACGTGGGACCTCTCCGAACAGCTCAGACTACTTCCCTATCTCACGGGTCAGGTAAGCGTTATTCCCAAATCTAGATACTTTTTTCTACTAGCGAAGCCTAGATTGTGAGCCCATTGCGAGCGACTCCCACATAATGCAAATCCCTCACTCAGGTTTCTACTTTCCTCGCTCTGACATGAAGTCCGAGTAGAACATCCGCAGGTGTGATGAGTGAAGAAAACGCTGACAACGACAGAAGTGCGGGGCAAGGTGCGTGGGATATTTAGCCAACTGTGCGCGTGAGGTCAGCCAATCAGCTGATGACCTGTGGTGGCCCATAGAGGTGGCGTACCACGATTGGGCCGCGTGTGACCATTACGTGGCGGTAAGCTTTGTGGCTGGGGATGAGCCGAAGCAGCGGCAGACGGGAGACAGCGGGCCAAAGCGTCGGACGCAGGCGATCCAGGTTCCGGCCAGGGAACGCGGCTGTCCATGATACTGCCGTCCAACCACCAGCTGGGGCGGCATCGCCGGCACGAGTACTGCATCTCGGGGCGCGGCCTGGCCTGCTGTTCTCTTCCTTGCCGAGGGCATCGCGGATCTCGGCGAGGCGTCTCCGTGGTCAGACGTTCGGCACAGCGACGTACGTGGCCTGGCTAATGGTCACGGTTGCGCCGAGCATCGCGTCTCGACGCAAGCTGGTCGCTGGACGGGCTGGCCATTTACACGCATAGAGCATCGCGTCTTCGATGCGGGTTGACTGCTTCGTAGTCGTACCCACGCCCCCACTCCGCCAAGCGTCATCGTCACCATAGCGTCACACATCGACACGCACCCCGCCTCCGATTGCCTGTCGCCGCCTCCTGCCCTGCACCTCGGCGTTCGTCGGGGCCCGCATCTCATTGTGAGGTTTTGGAACTCTGCGCCTTAAACTCGCGTTCATTTGTTTTATCGTTCGATCAGACAGTTTTGTTACTTATTCGGCTTCTCGGTTTTTCTGGTTATGTGTTCTATGTTTTTCTTTCGTGCTCTCTCATAAACGTCGTGTGTGGTGTTACCGCGTCGTCTCAAAGCCTATTTCTGCTCGTATGACACGCAAAACAAGCGTTGACGAGCCTTGGCACCGATAAGGAATATTTTTCATTACAGCAGGTGTTCTATACTTGGAGTTTGCGTCATGCGAGCGAAAAGAAAAAAAAACGGCCTGATGAAACCACCACCCACCTGAATTTTTTACGTGAATGGTCATCCTTTATAGAGGTGACCTATGAATCACGGGCTCAATCCAGCCCTAGGTGGTTAGATTTTGACGGAGGCCAAATGCTAAAGACGCGCGTATACTGAGCCTTGTCACTGCACGGTAAAGAACGCCAGCTGATCAAACTTTCGGTGACCAATCACTATGGCATCTCTCATAATCATACTAATGTCTTGGAGCGTGAAACCCCGTATTATACTAATATAAATTTATTATTATTATTATTATTATTATTATTATTATTATTATTATTATTATTATTATTATTATTATTATTTGTAGAGGTAGATATAACAGGGAAAGGTTAGTGAAAAACTTTGCAATTATCAAGGAGTAGCGGCTCATGTTCACTATGCAATTCAGCAAGTGATACTCGAGGCAAAACAATACATGAGGGAGACGAAGTAGACAGCTGATGAGCCACAAAATTGCGGGCTTGACTCAAGTTTTTTTTCTATATGTTATCGCTAACGATTCAGCCAACTCCTGAGTTTTTACTGCGCTTGCTGTTAAACGATCTACCCTAACATTCCAGGCAACGTCCCAGATGTTACAAACGTGCACTTTTCCTTTCACGCAGTAACTACCGAGCCGTATACCGCCGAATTCAAGCTTTATGATGAAGGAAGCAGATATGACTATACGCGTGAACAAAGCACACGGATGCGCGCGGTAAAACTTGGACTGCAAGAGTTATCACGACAAGCGACTGTGCTTTTTTTTAATGTCAGCTTTTAGAAGGTAACACCGCATCGTATAACTTTTCTTTCTTGTTGCTTTTATTGTTACGAATGACACTTCAATTTTCACTTTATAATTTTTTTGCGGTAGTGGAAGTGAAATGTCTGCTTCTGTGTGCCCATGTTTCCTGCCGCGGTTTCCGGTTTTCACATACGACGAGGATCATTTCATTTCCGCACTCTTTTTTCTTTTTATTGCCTTACTTTCAACTACTCGTTAAAGCAATGGGTTTCAATGAAGGCAAGAAAAACGAATGCACGGCGCAAAACGAGTCAGAGGAGAGAGCTATGTCAGACACAATACGAAGAGGTGGTTTTCGAAACTAAAAGAAGGGCAGCACATATCGGGAGATGAATATATTTCATAAATGTGAAAGTTTCGTAAAGTTCAACTGAGTGTATGAAATTCAGTCTCGTAAACGTTTCCAACCTAGGCGATTCTTTCGTTCGGTCATAACCGGAAGGGTATTCGCTTTCGTGCTTAGATTTTTTTTCGTTTAGACTCTTGGTGTGGGAACGTGGTGATTCGTGCACTATGTCTGTTTTTGATTTTTCAAGTTGTCTCCAGCGAGAGGTGTTCGTTTCGAATGCAAAAAAATATGTGTAAATTGTGAGCAGCCCAAACGCGTGAATGAGCTCGAGGAATTTAGATGAAACGACCATAATTATTGGGGCATTGTTTTTCGAGAGATATAAAGAGAGAAGAAGAGGGAGAAGAAGATGAAAGGAAGGCAGGTAGGCAGGCTAAAAATTTGTCCTTATTTCATGTGAAAAAAAAAAAAAGCATCAGCACTGTCCAGGGCTTACGATACTGTGACTTACTAAACCTCAGATCCGACTATAAGTAAATGCAATATCAGTGACAACCATACTATGGGAGATAACCAAACATACTGACATCTTGGTAACAGCGAAGGTGAATGAGCACTTGTCTAATCATCACGCTACATTAGTGCGACATTGTGGGCTTCACTCTGTTCTTGGGAAGAGTGCGAATTTTTTTTTCCTTTTAATTCCTGGTTTGATGAGTGCATTCTGGGAAGTTTTTGTGTCCTTCCAATATTATACCTTCCAAAGAAGGTGGTTACTAAATGCTGTTGCCACAATTCTGAAGTGCACTGGTTACTAGTATTTGGGATGCGTTCTTTACAGATATTCATATTTATACCCAACAAAAGATAGGGAATGAGAACCCACGCGTCCTCTATCGGAAGAGCTCAGTATGCGTCGTGTTAAGAATGCTCATACATAATAAAGTACACGATCATACATAACCTTCTTTAAACTATTATTTCATACGTGAATAATATATTGTCACATTTGAATTGTGTGCTCGCCGACTACCTATTTGAGAAAGTAATTAAATATATGTACTTTGTGCAACAAAACCATGATATGATTACAAGGCATGCCGTAGAGTAGAGCTCCAGAATTTCGACCACTTAGGGTTCTTTAACGGGTACCCACATCTAAATACCTAGGGCTTCCAAATATCGTCTCAATCGAAGTGCAACTGCTGCGGCCTGGGTAAAATTACCGCCTCTTTTATGGCAGCAAAAGAGCACCGCAACCGTTACTCTACCCCGCCAGCGTATTCGAGAGAACTTACAAAGATAGAGAAAACAAAAAGCATTCTCGTGCTGCACACTGTATTTTTTCGCTGTCCGGAAACTCACACTTCATTCAATTAGTCATTCAGAGAACGTATAGGCTCAGCGACTATCACATTTGAGCTGGTAAAGGCATGTAACTGTGCGAATAGGCAGTCCATGTCTTCATCTGTGAATGTTATCCACAGGTGAGCAATATAACTTTTTTGCAATTCTTCGGCGAGGACCACATCACTCAACTTCTTTCAAGCATAACATTATTATTCCTTATACGAAATATAAAAGGAGCTTGTCTGCACCATACCAGTTCTACAGATGCCTCTGACGGGCGCTCAAAATGGCTCATATGGCGGCCTCCAGACATTAATATTGACTGCGTCCTCCTTGCACAGCGAGTGATGCGTTTAGGCTGAACTGAAAACAGGAGAGCGTGTGAGGAACACTAAAGCGAGTGAGAATGAAAAAGAAAGAAAAAAACGTCTTAGGAGACGTTCCACACGCCAAGCAGCGGTGGACCGTGGTTGGTGACGGCGACGAGACAAGGCAGACCCACAAAGGATCTCGCCGCAACTCTTCTCCGATCTGCTCATCGAGCGGCAATAAGACAAATTCCGGAACTCCCTGGGACCGGGACGCCTAAGTAATGAAGGGGACCGGGTCGGGAATTCCAACAACGTCAGGAATTAACGGAGCGCCCTCTACCTCCCCACCACAAGCCGACCAGCGCGGTCATGTGGAGGTGCGGATCTGCGCTTCGTTGTCTTCCTCGTACGTCCCATATTTCTGCTTTGCTCTTTTTCTACTTTCTTTTCTCCTGCCTCGGACTAGTGCCGGTAAATACCGCGAGAGATCGGTAAGCCTCGAGTCCTGGCAAGCAACACAGCCCGAAAGAGAAGCGGCCGGATCCCTGGCTGGTTTCTTTCCTATTTAGGTAAAGACGCAGAGAAACGCTCGCCAGCGAGAGCCGGCCCATAAGTCTTCTCCCCTACTCGGGGTGCCGACGCGGGTCAACCTTGGAGACGAGGAAACATTGTTTTGGGCTCGCCGCAGGACGGTAATTAACCACCGCGCTTCTGAGATCGATCAAGCGACTTGTCTTCCTGGCCGGACCACCGGGCTTCACGGCGGAGTCCGAGAGACGTTACACTGGGGCCGCAGCGCGTGCCAGTGCTGCATGCTGGCGAGTACCTTGCTCGGGGACAGAGTAATGAACATGAGAAAGATAGCTCAGCTCGGTGAGTGTTTCCCCGACGACTCCTCGCTCTTGTTAGGGCGACCCTTAATAGGAAAGCTGTTGTACCGTTTTGTTCGTCGGCCTTGCCGGCTTCGGTTACGACACGGCCTGTCCCTGCACTGAGCCTGCTGTCCCTCACGCGACGAAGCGACGTGGATTCTCGAGATTAGACGGCGATTGATATAGTGCCCCTTACTTCGGCTGTAGGCTCGGAAGAAGCAACACTGCTATCATTGTACGGACTGAGAGAGAATCGCTGGCGTAGGCTACCGTCAAGCGGCGGACACAAGCGCGACACCGTAGGCTTAATCTGTTTCTCATTTCCTGTGCGGTTTATAAACTAATGCAGGAAGTTAGTTATACCCTAAATAATAAGGACCCCGCGCTACTCTTATTAACGTTGCTGTTGAAGGCGTCTCTAGACTTGGCTTGTCACATGCGGGCGTTACCAGGTTTTAGATTTCGTAAACGCTGGTACAGAGGAGAAACAGAGAAATAGAAGCAGAATGGAAAAGCAGATGTATCAGCAAGGCCATGCCATTCCGGCAACTTTATTGTGGCAGAAGAAATTGTAAAGGATTAGTGTGAAAACCGAAAAAAAATGGCAGATCCCACGTTCAATGTGAATCGATGATATGTGAAGCACGAAAGAGAGATCTTCATATGTCACTTTAAAATCAGCACAAAGTTACGAGGTGGAGGTAAATGATGCCGCACCATGATTCGTGTCATGATTATCATGTTTCGATGTGTCGTTTACCTTCTTTATCTATTCAAGTCCTGTGATACCAAATATAGTATATGTGGAGCTAGCGAAACGGCTGCGAACGCATCGTCAGTGTGGCATGTAATCATGTTGTTACATGACTCGCATGTCGTGATTATCATGTTTGGATGTGTCATTTACCTATGTCGTCCGTTCGCGTCGCGTAATACCGAGTTTGGTACATGTGATGAAGCTAGCGCATCATGAGCGTAGGATGTGGTAATGTTACATCACACGCATCTCATGTTTAGCGTGCTTGCCCTAGTATCACACCTTCGCAATCCATTCACGTCCCGTAATACCGAGCCCCGCCGTGGTGGTCTAGTGGCTAAGGTACTCGGCTGCTGACCCGCAGGTCCTGGGATCAAATCCCAGCTGCAGCGGCTGCATTTCCGATGGAGGCGGAAATGTTGTAGGCCCGTGTGCTCAGATTTGGGCGCACGTTAAAGAACCCTAGGTGGTCGAAATTTCCGGAGCCCTCCACTACGGCGTCTCTCATAATCATATGGTGGTTTTGGGACGTTAAACCCCACAAATCAATCAATCCCGTAATACCGAGATTGGTATAAGGGAAGCTAGTGAAACAGCCACCAGCGCATTATGAGCGTGGCATGTAGTCATGTTGTTACATGACACGCTTCTCTATATTATCATGTTTGCACCAGTCACTTACCTTTGTCATTCATTCACGTACCGTAATAGCAAATTTGGTATATGTGACGCTAGCGAAACGGCCATGAGCGCATCATGAGCCTGCCATGTAGTCATGTTTCATGACATGACATGCAAGTCATGACATGACATGCATGTCATGATTTTCATGTTATGGCCTCTCGCTTGTGTTCGCGATGCAATCGTGCCATACCACTATCATTGAACGGACGGGGAAAAAACCGCTAGCGTAGGCTACCGTGAAGCGGCGGACACAAGCGCGACACCGTAGGCTTCATATGTTTCTCGTTTTCTGTGCGGTTTATAGACTAATGCAGGCCTAAGTTACTTATAGCCTAAATTAATAAGGACGCCACGCTACACTAGATAACGTTGCTGTTTAAGGCCTTTCTAGACTTGGCTTGTCGCATCCGGGCATTACCAGGTTTTAGATTTCGTAAACACTGGGACAGAGGAGAAACAGAGAAATAGAAGCAGAACGGAAAAGAAGTGATGTCAGCGAGGCCATGTGATTCCGGCTTCTTTATTGTGGCAGAAGAATCCGTGAAAGATAAGTGTGAAAACCGAAAAAAAAGGAAAAGCCTGCCAGTGTGACCATGCCCACTGAAGAGTATACGTCGACTTTCGCAAAGAGTTCGCAGGGCCATATAACAACATTCGTTGGAGGTATAGTTAGTTCATTATCCTAAATACTGGATAGCACTGGTGCAGCTAAGAAAAGAGAAATAGTACTGATACACAGGACAAGAGCTATTCTTGCGCACAGGCAGCTGGGTAACCCTGCTCATGCTTCACTGCTGTATTCGAAACTATACCTCAGAAACCTAAAGGCACAAAGAACCCTGTCCCTGTTCTTGCACTTAAAGACTGAAAGTGGTGCCTTAAGCACACAAAATAAAATGTTTACAATCAGTTCTCGTTCTATGAATCATTCTTCTTTCTGTGCCCATTGCCGAAACATAAATATTAAGTTCCTAAGAGGACATAGACATGTGTTGTAGAAGTACCATGCAGAACTTCTGGCCTTATGCACGCGAGAAGAGTTTGATAAAGGTATCAGGATACTGTGATTCTGCTTGATCGGTTTGCCCTCCGAGAGGCCACGATCACGACAGGACGGTGGATAAAAACATTGGGTGCCGAAATTCCAATGTTGTCCATGAGGTCGACTAACCTTAGATCCCCGTTTGTGAACTGCTTGTGTGCGTGTTCTTGTTGTGCGTATTCACGCTCTCCCTTTGGTATTTTCTGTGAGAATCTATTATTGCGACGGATTCTCTCGGTGCATTTTTGTCGCCGTGGTAACCGTCACGTCCCGTATACGTTTAAATACATATAAAAAAGGTAAAAAGAAAAAAAAGAAGTGTTTCAAGGCATTTGGCTTGGGATTAAATTCAGCCAACCGTCGTTTGGCATATAAGGCAATTCTACTAGCCGCCAAGTATCAGCCGGCATAATAACGGCCACACGTCATTTATTTGGCGGTACGCAGATATCAGAACAGCTTGAACGTGCTCTCTATCACGCAGCGCTCCTACGATATATTTTAATATGTAAACTAGCCTTGAGACGCGCACAAAAAAGAAAAAAAAATATCCAGCCTTTTCGCGAGATATCCAGCGAGATATCCAGCCTTTTCTGTCAATCACCTAAATAAATTCGCATGCGTAGCACTACTCATTCTTGGGCAGTGCCATTATCGACAGCTAATCAAGAAAAACGGCTAAATATTTTAAAATAATAGCCTTGCAGGCTCCATAAGCGGTGGGCTGAGACTGTAGAGTTGTTTGAAAGCGAATGTCATTCAGCGTCATTGGAACCATTTATCCGGGCGGACTATTTCTCGCATTAACGTAGCTTGCCGTTTATGTATACTGAAATAGTTTTTTTTTTCGCCTTCGTGCGACACGCACACACGTACTCAGCACGAACACAACTGTTTGTGCCAGCAGATTCCCCTGTTGCAATGAAGTTTTGTTTTTTTACTGCATGAGCAGTAGGAGGTGAGCTAGGGTGTCTGCCACATTACAGTGTGGACAGATGTAGTCGTGTGACGTTGGTGTGAAGTGATGCATTAGAATGCCACCTCCTACTGCAATGCAAGGCAGCATCCCATCCACACAAGCAGCAGCAATGAATGCTGACCCAAACCTCTTCATGGAAGCGTGGGAGGCTGCGATCTCCAAGGCGTACCTGGTCGACCAGCGCCAACTGGTCGCGCGGGCTTGGCAGGCGGTCCAGGCCAGAGGGTTCCTGGAATAGGCGACCCTCCCACATTCCCTCGCTGGTCACCTAATAAATGTTCTCTCTCTTTCTCTCTTTGCGAAAGTATTTTATGTCGAAACTAGAGGTGCATTTTCTCCATCAGCCACCCTCGTGTTCCGAATAAGGTTCAAATGCGTTACATCGCCCTACGCGTGAGAGTGAAAGCTTGCAAAATTGGCTGACCGGCGATACGCTCCGGCTGGCTTCGTGGGGTGAAGGAGCAGAAAAGAGTAAGGGTACAAGCAGGAGCAGGGAGTTGCGTCGCTTGCCCAGTACCTGCGATTGGTGGCCGAAGGATTTGTTCACGTGCTGTTGCGACTCAGATAAGTGAATGGCTCATAACTTTGCACTTGCTGTGTTTTGACCACTTTTGCGTTCAAGCTACATACAGTATAAAAACCAAATAATTTACTCGTGTGGCCGTATCTCCCGATGCATGCGCTCTGTAGAGTTACGCGAGATTGGATTCTAATAGATTTGCTACTAGCATTCGAGCAACAGGCTGCTATTGCATTCGTTGTGTCACCCTTGCTGCGAAACCATTACCTTTTTAACGCGACAGCGTTAAAGAGCATGTTTCTCAGAAATTCCGGCGTTGTTGTCGTTCGTTGTGTGAGCGAAAAATTGTAATCTTATGAGTGACCGAGAAGTTGAGAAGGATGGAAATAAAATAAATAATGAAATAAATCCTGGGTCTGAGTGGGGATCAAACACGGGTCGCAATGGGTGGCAAGCGGACGTTCTACCATATGGTTACGCGTGTCTTCTGAATACACCAAAGATAACTTCCTCTACTCGGAAATGTTGTGAAAGTAACACATGCTTTACAAACACACGCGTCCTGCACACATGCGTCACAATGCAACATGAACTGTTGCAGTAGTAATGCGTGGTACAAGCGCCCATTGCAATCGAGCGTCAGAACACGTGATCATAATGACTTCGTTCTTTAAAGCCGGCAACTCACTACAAAAGGCAACTATGCTACTGTGCCCTTAAGATTACATGGTGAGTCTAGAGCTACTGAGAGAATGTCTCATGCACTAAGTCTCTGAAGTACGCACCAGGAGCGGCATATTCTATCTTCTCAACTCCTAAAGCTGAAGCTTTAGGGTCCCCTTTTAGTGGCGAAGCTTCTTAAAGCTGCACCCGTTCGTCCCTCGTAGTAGTCGTGGTGTGTAACCAGTTTTACGTTTTGACCTGCGAGGTGGTGCCGGTGTAAGATTTCTCCTGTGCTTTGTTGAACAATAAAGAATTCGCAGCGTGCGCGTTAACTAAAAGCAAAATTCTCCTGTCTCTCATTCCCCATTAGCAGCTATTGGCATGTACATTAAGCACTATCTGACAAGAAAGGGTTGCTACGTTATACTCGCTGGGCGTAACATCCTTGGTTTTAGAAAGGTTTAGCGAGCGTTGGGCCGCAGTGCCATGAATACAGTGAACTAGTATATACTACGAACTCGAGGTGGTTAGAGGTGGGAAGTAGACACGAAGCGCAAGCCGTAAGAAAGTCTGTGTGTACCACCTCTCGTTTAGTCCTTGGAAGGTCCACTGGATGGCGGTGCTTCTATATGCGGAACATATGATGAAAAGATGCGAGATGGTGGTACTTGGAGTGTTGACTAGATGGACGAATGGACACACAAACAGATGCATGGACGGACGCACGGATGGCTGCACGGATGGATGGATAAATGCAGGGGCGGATACATAGACGAACGCAGGGACGGACGCACAGATGGACGTATGGACGCATGAACAGACGCACGCACGGACGGGCGGATGGATGCATGGACGGTCACACAGATGGACGGATGGAAGCAAGAACGAATAGACGGACGGATGCTTCGTCCCACTCTCCATCGTTCACTCCATGGATATGCTGCCATTATTTTTTTCTGTCTTTGTGACCTTCGTTGTTTCACGGAAAGGAGCTGTACTGAGCGTGATGGCGTGTACTTTCTATGATTGCTCCCACATATTATGAAGTCTTTGGGGTCAGAAAGATTTGCCTTATTTCTCCATTTCACTTCATATCAAAGTGGAGTTTTTTTTTTTTTGTGGTGTCTTGCTTACATCAGCCTGGTTGCACCTAATAAGAGGAAACCGAAGACAACGGAAAGGCATGTCGTGCCACTACCAACGCAGCTCTAACGCTCCACCACGCACAGGAGAGATACGACGAGATCGCTCGGCCATCACGCGACGAAACGTAGGAAAACAGCCGAATCGATTCGACCAATGCTGAGTACTGGTGTGTATCGTGTGCACGATGATAGCGATCATTTAAACACCCATTCGGTCATACGAAGCACAATATAGAAACACCAAAAGATGGAACACATCGTACAGCTTTAGGGAAAAGCGAACAAAGACATTGCGTGTACGACGTTTCGTGTACGTTCACGTAGATGTATCCGCAGTTATTTCAGGCCCTTGACTTTTCGTGCTACTTCGTGGCGTCTGTCGCATTTGCATATTAGATAAGCTAACATATAGTTGAGAAATGCCATTATTGATGTATACGAAATTACACGTGGCGTCGATTCAGGTTTGGTAAGGGGCAGGCAATGATAGGCTGAGCTTTCTTTTGTTTTCCCTTTGCTGTTAAATATTGTAAATAATGATTCATGAATTTTTGATGCCGAATTTGGAGTGCTATGGCAGAGCAATACATACCCTGTTGGTTGAATTTGCCCAGGTTTCACTTTTGCCGTCTGTTCAGGAAAGCTTTTTTGCAACAAAAATTGCGTACAAATAAATGAAGTAAATTTCAGATAAATATGAGTTGATGTCCCTTTCGTTTACACTCACAAAAGAAACGTTCCGAATCTCAAAAACGTAATATATTCGAAGCGAGTCCTAAGCCTGTACTTCCCATGATTCCCTTGGGGGTACAAGCGCCATTGGCGGAGCCCGCATAGACGCTAGCGCCGAATTCCCCTCTAGGTATTAATGTATGAAACTCCACGATGACAGCAATCATAGGTACAGTTCATTCATTCATTCATTCATTCACTCACTCACTCACTCACTCGCTCATTTAACTAACAAAGAAGTAAACGAAGAAATTTAGCAATTTTCGAAACATTTCTGCAGACGGCGGCATGTCTTGCAGGCGTACTGACTGCGCAGTATTCCGTCCAGCCTTTGTTTTGCTTGAATAGTTCCTCAAAAATTTATATTAGACTTCGGCGAAATTTCCTTCCAGCGAGGGGCGCGGGTCGCGCAGACGTATCGTGTATCGCTCATTTCCATTTGAATCGAAGACAGGTTGTTTATGCGTCCGCCGAACATTGAACAAGACGCGGCCTTTGTAAGCACACAAAAGTGAGATTGGCAGCACGTGAATAGGCATGCTATGTACTTTAGGAAAAAAAGATTTTTTTATGTTTTCCAGTCACATACTATGCATTTCTGAAGAGGATGCGTAGGCTGTTCGAGGTTGAATGTCTTTTTTAGGAGACACTCTTGGAGTACTGGAATGTGAAAAAGATTCTTTTAGATGCGGAGCATCTAATACTCGAGGCCTGTAGTGCGGCGCCGTCCGCAAGCTTCCTCCTCCTTCTTCCACCATCTGTGCATCCCTTCCTCCTCTACACACCGCGCGCGCTTCACTCCTCCACCATCTGTGCACCCTTCCTCCTCTACACACCGCGTGCGCTTCTCCTCTTCACGAACATTCGCTAGCTGTATAATGTAGCGCGCATGCGCCGTCACGCTTCGAGAACATCGGCAGCTGACGCGCGCGCATGCGCCGTTGCGCTTCTTCCCCTTCTCGAACATTCGACAGCTGACGCGCGCATGCACCGTCACCCACCATCTGTGCCGCGCGCGCTTCTCCCCTTCGAGAACATTCTACAATTCTCCTGATTCTCCAGTGGACGCGCAGTGGACGCGCCGTCGCGCTTCGAGAACATTCAACAGCTGACAGTGCATGCGCCGTCGCGCTGTATATATACTCAAGGTCGGCGCTCGCTCACTCAGTTGCCGCTCGTCGGTTAGTTTGTACGGCGCGTCGACGTCCAAGGTCGCGGTGAAATGAATTCCAACGAATCCACAAACACAATGATCGACGTCCCTTCGACCAGCGCCGCCCTTTCGCATACGTGTGTACGTGTTCACTCATTTAACACCCCCTCCTACAACCACGTTAACCAATTTAGCCATCGACCCTAGTAAGTCGCAATTTAACACCCCATTAACCAATTATATGCTCCGCATCCTCCTCAGTGTTCCCCCGAGGGAAGCTGCGGGCAATCTTTTTTCGTAGTATTGATGCGTCAACTTATATGCTGTTGCGTGTGATTCTAAACTAAGGAACAGTAAAAAGAAAATGAAACTGAAAAGAGTTATTCAGGGGGATGGGAATGACAAGAATGAGTGCGAGACAAATGCTGGCCGCTGATACAGTATAGTATACTTGATTATTGTTATTGACGGTGGTGCCAGGGTTGCATAGAAATTGTTCAATGACCCTAAACTGTCACTGCAGCCTATGACAAGCCAATCAAGGGTCTGTCATGCTTCCGCTTGAATGTGAACTTTCGCTCGACATTGCTGAGCACTGCTTCAATAAACATGACGTAGGGTCATCTAATTGCTAGTGTTTATCACTCTGTGGCTTCTGAGGTTAGCCTGCATGCCTCCGAGATTAGCAGCTATGGCCTTTGAGGTAGGCCTCAATGGCCGCTAAGATGGGCCTTCGCGGCTTCCATAGCTCCTGCTGTTGGGGGGCGGTGCTGCCATCGATGTCCACAAGTTCTGTTCTAGCTGTAATACCTGGGTTTGTTATTTGAGAGTGATTTGGCTTTTTACAATAACAAGGTGTCTAAGGTGCATTGCTTTATCACGTATGCCGGTTGGTTGTGGGAGACCTGCTTTCTTTCCAAATTGAATTGATTTTATGCCAGATGAGGTGGTACACATCTAGACGTGTGTTATATTGTACTCGGTTGCAACCAAAGAAGAAATAGCACTCCATCTAAAAAGCTACGACATTCCTGCCCCATGCCTTCGAGAAAATCGGGTCGGTAGGTTTAAACTCACGCCGTTAAGTTTTTAAAGACGATAGTGTTTCTTGGGGACCTTCGACGCAAACATTTTGGTCTGTCTGTCTGGCTGTTTTTACATGTGTCTGTTTGTCCACCCTTAACAGTACCCCAAATGGCATCAAAGTGACCAAGTGATACTTCAAACGGCTGACCCCATCCGCAGTGCCCACCAATATTGCTCAAGGTTCAGCGTTCATACTTGT
The DNA here is from genome assembly GCF_013339725.1 of Rhipicephalus microplus. Taxonomy (NCBI): domain Eukaryota; kingdom Metazoa; phylum Arthropoda; class Arachnida; order Ixodida; family Ixodidae; genus Rhipicephalus; species Rhipicephalus microplus. The sequence continues at coordinate 115,118,366 of NC_051170.1, read as the reverse complement.
GCGATTGTCAATTAAAAAGCAATTATTGCGCACATCTGACGCACCATAACAACACGTCAGTTTTATATATGCGTATAAGAAATAGATCGAAAAAAGTACTGTCTAACCGGACGTACATTAACATCAGCGTCACGTTTCACCATTCCAGACTGTCAAATACTGTTCAGGCCCAGTAACATGACCAGGTCGAACGGTACACCACTTTCATTGGTACCTGGGAGAAATCTGATGCTGTAGGCATCAAGGGGAAGATTAAAGCCGGTTGAAGAACGTCCCTAAAAAGACCGCATCCCAGCAGTCAAGAACAGGACCATCGGTTGTTTGCGGCTTATCGAAGAAAAAGCAAACTCCAACCAAAGGAACGAACAAGACTTTTTTTGCATCCATGGTTTCACAGGCAATGTTCCAATGTGAAATTTGAAGGAAAAGGATTTCGCTTCAGGTGTTGCCTTCATTTTTTTACACTGCTTAAGATATTCTAGCCTGGACCTACATGGTATAATATTATTTAAAGAGGAACAGGAAGAAGTGTTTCTACTAGATCCTTTTTATAACTTTTAAATGCGAATGCATTTATTAGTCTGGCTATGTCAGACGTCCGTCGGGATCCGTTCACCATCTTCTCCCATAGCAACAGCTGTGGCAGCGCGCGCGCTTATTCTCACCCCAAGCAACCGGATCCCCCACCTCCTTGACTTGAACGCGACTTGACTTGAATTGCGTTTGTAGTGTTTGTGCTGCCAGCGTTTGCGTAGCGTTTATGTTGCTAAGACGCTGGCATTATGGCCGTCAGGTAAAATGACAGGTGCAGTGCTTGGCAGCTCCTTCTCTCGCCGTGTTCTCTCTCTCCTTTCTGCGCCCCACTCTGCGGTCTGGTGGAGTGGAGCGTGCGCCTCTCTCTCGACCGTTCGATGGCTGGGTGCCTCTCAAGGCGACGGCGGAAGTCGGCGAAGGCGAATATCTTACGACAACGGTACCCTCTTTGGCCGCAAAGAAATGCATTACAATTTTCTCGGGACTCCCTTTGGGGAGGTGGAGGCATTTTTTTTTTCTCTCGTCGAGTTGTAGTGTCCCCCCCCCCCCGAAAAAAAAAACGCCAGGCCTGTGTGGAGGGCACAGAAGAGTCACAGCGAGAGCTAAATGAGCGGCCTTTCAGAGAGTTTTCAAAACACTTATTGGGTAACTACTGAAAGCACACTTGCTTGATACCCACTAGAGCACTAAAGGGTCACTCACCAGGCTCCCGAAATACAAAAAAGAGCGTAATATTCTTTCCTGATATTTTTTGCCCCTACTTCACATGACATGAAGGGGATGTGCTGCGACAAACCTTCGCCCCGTCCTGAAGGGGAACCCTGCTCACGCTTATGTAGTATTTGGTGGTAATGCTTACTACGTTTAGTGCACCGTGAGCCGCGTTCCCGGCAGGTTCTCGGCATGTGCATACATATTGACGAGGTTGTACTGTAACGAGCTTTGAATATGCGTTGCACATGTGTGTGTGTGTGTGTGTGTGTGTGTGTGTGTGTGTGTGTGTGTGCGTGCGCGCACGCTGCTATGAACTTCATTCCGCAGTTAGCTTCCACTATCTTATATCACCGCTTCTGTGCATAATCCTATTTTCGTTTTTTTTTGGTGCTTATTTCTTCGGCTTGCTGCTTTTGTCTAAATGAATATGTAAGCTTAGCTATCTCTAAACTAAATTGAAGCTAAATTTTCTTCCTCTGGTTGTGTAATGGTAAGCCCGTGCATGCTCCACACGCAGATGTAGCTGTTCCAAAAGCAGATTTTGTCTGCTCTACTGGCTACTCCAAAATGTTCGAAGACATGTCCACCACTGCATTGCATGTTGATGCCATTATTGCAATTATTTCATATTCTATACATCACATGCTTAATCGTCGCTTTGGGGTGTGGCAGTGTCATCAATTAGTTGCATTCGGACGTTTCAGAAGTGGGCAAGTTCTCCAAGTCACTCTTAGTAAAACCATATCGGCTACAAGAGACAGCTTATCGAGACTTTCGCAGTGACTGCCTAGCTAACATCTGATGATGTTGTTGTTGCATCGAACATGGCTCTTACAAAGTCAGAGGGATTGGCCAAGAGCTGGAGCTGACTGAATGAGTTTGTTAGACTATTCGATGAATGGCTTTCGATAACCATCAGAACAACGTACATAAAGAAAGAAGAGTGCAGCCATTGTTTTTCACCCATTAAGATTTGACATTATAAAATTTGTTTTGAATATAAAGTAAACGAAAGAAAATAACATTAACTTTTTAAAGAATCATTTCAAGCCACATTCGCTTCGTTTCTTAAACATAACTGCAAATGGTATCAAAATCACTCTTGTGGCTTAAGCCCGTATCCGAAACACCGAAGGAAAGTGTGTTCTCACTTGTGCTTTTCTGCCCCAAATAGGCAAATGGAATATCAAGAAGTCCTTTTCTTCGTATACTGTATAGGCAACATGACAAAAAAAAGTACTCCATCGTTTCCATTTTTAAATAAAAGTTGCATAGGGGTGATATCGCCAGACCAGCCCTGTGTGAAATACGTTTAACGTGTGGACACGACGTGCTCATCTGGTTATTATGACTTGAAATTATCTCGAATGACACCACTGAAACGCATCGTGGCTCGTTTCGTTGAACTGAGTGAGGCACGAGATTGCTATAAATTCTTCTTGTTCTTGTTCACCTATGCTGTAAACGCCCACTGTGAAAGACTGACCGAGAATGAAGTGGTTTGCCTGTACCAACCTAATAAAAGCAGAAAGAAAAGAAAAAGCGTGTTTAACTGGTACAGAAAGGCAAGTTTATTATTATTTTTTGGTCGAAGTTATACGCATTCGAATGAGTCCCACGCACATACTATCATCAATCACAGAAAACAGGACATGTTCACGCTGTCTACTTCGTGAAAGCATAGCGTGAATTTGGGCGTGCCAGTGAACGCGATAGAGATGACCACAACCTTGCTTTGGTTTGTTCCTAACCCGGTACTGAGACTTTGTTTCTGGACTCAATATATTTTTGGTTTTTGTAGCACAGTTTTCTCCTATCTGGTGTCTCGTGCAGGAGGGTCAAAACGTTTCCGCTGCTGCTTTGTATTCAGTGCGGCACTCGGTTTTGAGCCGCAAAACTTCCAGAAAAGAGAACCAAGGCAGCAGACATGCATGTACGCACGAACGCATGCATGAACCGCATGACAAACGTCGTTGATCACGTCACCGTGATACACCAAGTCTCCTTTGCGCACATTTGGTTTTTCGTTTGCAGATTTTTCGTTACGTTGGAAGACTTCTTGCTTGCGCGTGACAGTTTCTTTATACGACGTCAAATTATTCGACGACCCTGGAGCCGCAGAGGCCGACAAGAAGGTAGACGAAACAGAAAACAGTGAGTGAGCTGAAAATCGCCACAAAAAGTGCGAGTCATCTTGGCCAGTTAGCGGATAAACGTATAAAAATTAAGTGTGGCAAAAAAATAAACACCAAGCGCTTTGTGCAGCGCGGTCTCAGCCAAAGTTGGAAGAGCGGCCTTCAAGAGTCTTTTTTAAACTCTCTTTGAGTAACTGTTATAAGCGCACTTGCAGGGTACCCACTACGCCATAAATCATGATTTTGTGTATTCGGGAGGCATTCACTACACCATCCTTCGTCATTTTTCGAAGATGTGTGGTACCCGCTAAGCTCTAGCGCAAAACTTTGTGCAAATTATTGGTTCTTTGGCTGCCGATAATGAATAATTACGGCTGAAGTTTTAGTAATGACTTGGAGCATTAGACGAGCCACTCGATACGCAGGTCGCACCGTTTGACGTCTGATTGTGCCTAGGCTGTTCTAAAGAGCTCAATTATTCATACTAACGTGATTTCAAAACCAAATCTGTTATGAGATCACAACTCTAAACTCGCGCAGCGCCGTAGCTTTCCGCCGCCGCCACCGGTGTGAGAAACCACATTGTGCAAAATTAGAACAATAAAAATTATGACCAATGACACAGTGGGGCTCCAACCAGGGTCAGCTGAGTGCCAGCCCAGTATTCCACCACTGCGTTACGCCAGAGCTTGGGACTTGCTGGGAAAATTGTCTTATGCCGGCTTGATGTAAGTGGGAAGTGATTCTTAAATGAAAAGAAGAGAAAAGTGAGCCCCGTAATGTCTCTCAGGGGGAGGACACTTCAACAGTAGCTCACGAGGGGTGGGGGTAAGGACGGATTAAAATGTATAAAGATAGAGAGAGCGGAAGGAGAGAGCGAGGGGGAGGGGAAGATAGGAAAGATGGACACGGTCGGAGGAGTGCGAGGACGGGGCACCACTCTGCGGGAGCTGTTGTCAGCGTAAAGTGATGGCGTATGGCGAGCCCAGTCGGCGAGAGCTGCGCTGTCGTCGGAGATCACGGGGGCACAACCGGTCGGTACGAAATCCAGAGAGTGAGTCCTTAATGTCAGGTAATCAATCGCGTTATTACGACTTATAAAGTGTTTCAAAACGGCGAAAGAACAAGCAGTCGTCGCAAAATGCGAATAGCGCAACGAATGGGTCGTCCAATGCTAGAACCCATTACAAAAGCTTGTTTTTGTTTAACTAGTAACTGTAGCGCACACCCACTTCAGGCATAATTTCTCATCGTCGTCAGCCACTGCATGCACAAAGTGGCACTAAATTCTTCGCAATAGTTTACCAGATGCAACGCTTCTCAGAAGAATGACGAAAAATAACATAGCGAATACCGGCCTACTACCCTAAAATTTTTATTATTAATGCCGTATTGGGCATCAAGCAAATGGGCTTGCAGCACGTACCCATTGAGTGTTCAGAAAATGCTCTGAAAGGCCGCTCTTCTAGTTTTCGCTGTGACTATGCTGTGCTTTCCACACAGGCAAGGCGCTTTTTTTCCCGGCATCCTGCCTACCTAGGGTCAATTTGCAGCCGAGTTTTAAGCAGCGGCGTGACTCAATGGTACAACACTGGGCTGGCACGCAGAAGACTCGAGTTTCGAATGCTGTCGCGACCTTTGTGTTTGTTATTATCAGTTCTTTTTTCTCATTTTGCGTGATAGTGGTTATGGACAACGGCACCGGCGGTGGGCAGCTATACAGGGCACGCGAGTCTTGTTGTGACTTCATAACAGCTTTCGCACTAAAAAAAAGCGAGCAACTTCAACAAGAGGCTCAAGGCCGGAACCATCGGAGAACGTATACTGGCCGGCCTAGCTAAGTTCCATCAGTGGCGCCTAGTTTTTGATAGAGATGCTAAGCTTTTGCTGGTATAGTATGATAGAGTTGTCTAGGCTGGCCCTGCAAGTATTCGTTACGTGATAAGATTACGGTCCCGTGCCTGGCCTTAACGTCGTTCATGACGGAACACGCAACGTGAATAGCTGTTAAGCGCTGTGCGCGATCTTGAGGCATTTGACTGAGTGTTACGTAATTTTCAGCCATGGGCAGATGTTGCACAATGATACGTGTTTCATAGTCGCGCAACAAGTTTCGATAATAATGTCATTTTAAGTCACGTGACCATTTGTTACGTAATGTTGCATGATTTATTCGATCGGTAATTTAGAGTGTGGTGCACGTGATATCTTGTCGCGTAACAGATTCGCCCATCATAGATTTTCTATCCTACAAATCGGCGCATCTGTTGTGGGAGGAAAGCACAAGTGGATGAAGATTAAGCTAGCGCGCACAGTTAATGATGATGATCCTTCGTGTTTCCACTACCTGGAGAAAGGAAGGAAGGAGATCAGACGAGAACCCACTACCTGGAGAAAGGAAAAGCTTAAAGAGTGCCCCTCTCGAAAGCAAAATGATTGAGGTAAAGACCGAAGCACACAGATAGGTTGGCTAGAAGGAAGAAGTCACTGCTGAATTATCAAGCATGCAATTTTTGTGGCACATAAGAAATTTCACATGGCCCCGGAATTGCTCTGCTGCCCTCCTAACCCAGCCATTATATTCCCTATTTTGTGCATTAGTTACTACTGCTACTACTACTACTACTACTCTAACTATAATAATAATAATAATAATAATAATAATAATAATAATAATAATAATAATAATAATAATAATAATAATAATAATAATAATAAGTAGGGCTGCAGCAATCTTTACTACCCTGGTTTCTTTAACGTGTGCCGAAACATAGACCCGAGGGCCTCTGGTCTTCGACTTCCTTGAATAAGAGGCTGAATTTCGACCATGCAAAACCTCCACCTTTCTTGCGCATAGACCACATTCAGCATATTCAATTATAGGCAATTGTAACGAGTCTGTCGATGATTGCTTTTGGTGGAGCTTAGGCGTTACCAGGCGATAACGGTAGTTGCAACTTTCAGGACGGCATTCTGTAACGCACCACAAAAAAGACAAGAACCACAACGCGTTATGTGAGTGTTCTCGTCAAAAGAAGAGAAAGAAATGTAGCATTCATTATTAGCTCACTTGCTCATTTCGAAAGCCAACACATATACACTCTACGTACCAGTGATAATGTCATCATCACCATCAGTCTGACTACTCTCCACTCAGTTTGAATATACAAAAGAAATGATAGAGGCCTGTGTATTATATATACTGTGCGATGCCGGTTCACATTATAGAATACCAGATAGTGATAACATCGGGAGCCTTTCACTACATGAGAATGGCTCGTATTTATACTGTGGTTTGAGTATGTGAAACCCGAGCTGTGATTATTAGTGTTATTATTATTCTTTGGTAAAACAATGCACTTAAATCTGGCGTCATCAATCAGACCGCTCACATAAACGTCTCTGGTATCTCCCGTAGACCTCTCTAATGTTTGATTTCGTGTTTACCGTCTCTTACCAAACTCTTCCTGTGAGAAAAAAAAAATATATATATATATATATATATATATATATATATATATATATATATATATATATATATATATATATTTATATATATATATATATTGATGAAGACTAAAGGAGAGTGAATGGGAGAGACTGCGAGAAATGCATTTGTTTGCGGATGGCGTCTTACGCATGCACGCATGTTCGCTCAGCGCTGTCTCCGCCTCTAGCTCGACAGGACACCGTGTTTACATGAGCACTGGACAGGAGAGGACCGGTAGCCGGTCGTTAGCCCACTGCGAAGTGGTGCTCGTTAGCGCGTGTGACACCCGATGCATATTCATTGGCGGCACTAGCCGCAACGAGACTTGATGCGGCCGATAACTCGATATTGTGGACTCTCATGTCAACGAATTTCCGCCGAGCCTCTTCGAAAATGTGCGGTGACACGATAAACAAAAATGCTGTATTGTAACTGGAATATTGTTACAACGAGTCACGCTTCAATATTTGAAGTGCTCGTTAGGGCTCATTGAAGTATAAATGAGAGTAATTTAAACTCTTGCCTAAAAGTTCCGGTGAGTGGTATCAGCTGTCACATACAAAGTTATAGGCTCTGTGGTCCACTCCTCGCAACGCGACGTACACATGTTTACCAGCTGCATATTTAATATCCACGAATTGCGCCGTTTCACATGGAGGGAAATTTTAAGTGATCGCTGCGAGGCATGACGTGCAATTTCGGTTTTACGACGTCTCAACTGTAAGCAGTTAAAAAAAAGTGGACGGAGACAATGATTCGTGGCTTCCTCTATATCTCTCTGTCTGGGCCTCATCGTGCCTTCTAAATGTGCCTACTCATCCTCCGCATTCATTAAGGAAGATGGATCGTCTCAATTCAAGAGCTCCACGTGATATTAACTTACGTCGTGGTCGCGTTAGCATAGAAACTTCTTTTGGAAATGTCGTTTCGTAATCGCGAGTGACGTGGAATTGAAAGTTGGTGGTCGTGATATCTGTTGCGGAATATTCTCACAAGCATGGAAGTGTTACAGAAAAGTGTGGATTGACCACTCTATGACGTCGTAAATTACATATTCCCATTACTGACATTTCAATACACGGACCTTAGTGGTACCATATGAAACACGTATGATTCACGAGCATTAGTTCGTTTAGACACATCGATCTCAAATTGTCGTACAAGTATCTAAGTGGGGAGCACATCAGATGCGTGGCTTGCCGTCCATTGTGTCATGCGGCGGGATCACGCTAACAGTAAAATATTCAATACCGGTCATTTCAATGCTGGCAGTTTTCAAACACAAATTAAGATGAACGAACTGTCTGAAGTATTAAAATTAACGAATAGTCGCGAATTCATTCAAATATTTACCTAAAATTGCCTGAATGTTTTCGAAACATGAGAATGACTCCGACGAGGCGCTCAAAAGGGCACCACCGCCTCGCAACTGACCTCTTACTGCGCCACCTTTGCGTCGGCGTTCCGTTGCTACTTGACTAAAATGGGCGTTGTGTCATGCTTCCAACTGGGCTACAAAAGTTAAGAGCCTTTTCCTTCTTCTAATCAGTACCACCACCACATATGTTAAAAGCTGAAATTTTCTGCAAGCACTGACGTGAAATTTGCAAGGTTATGTACATACACATGGAGGCAGAAAGGTAAGAAGGTGCGCCTGATTTGATTGATTGATTGATTTGTGGGGTTTAACGTCCCAAAACCACCATATGATTATGAGAGACGCCGTAGTGGAGGGCTCCGGAAATTTAGACCACCTGGGGTTCTTTAACGTGCACCCAAATCTGAGCACACGGGCCTACAACATTTCCGCCTCCATCGGAAATGCAGAAGAAGGTGCACCTTCAAGCGTCAATTGTCCTCATCCACAAAAAAATTGGCAGATCCCATGCACTATGGGAATTGATGATATGCGAAGCACTAATAAGGAAGGTTGATCATCATCATCATTAACATCATCATCATCATCATCATCATCATCACCATCATCATCATCATCAGCCTGACTACGTCCACTGCAGCACAAAGCCTCTCCCATGTTCCGCCAGTTAACCCGGTCCTGTGCTTGCTGCTGCCAATTTATACCCGCAAACTTCTTAATCTCATCTGCCCACCTAACCTTCTGTGTCCCCCTAACCCACTTGCCTTCTATGGGAATCCAGTTAGTTCCCCTAATGACCAGCGGTTATCCTGTCTACGCGCTACATGCCCGGCCAATGTCCATTTCTTTTTGATTTCAGCTATGATACGCTGAGACTGTATTTGTTGCCTTCGTCGACCACAGTGTCGTTGTTGACGTTGGGCATTAGCGTTCGTTCGCCCCTTGGTCGATGAAAACTCGGGGGTATGAAACTGGTTGTACCTCGGTGGTCTGTCTTTATGACGCTGTAACATGGTGTAGAGATTTGGTGGGCGACAGTGGGTGTGTTAAAGCAGTCGTTGCTTGCCGAGTAGACATTTACGTCATCTGAGCGGGGTGGTGTGGTTTTTATGCGGATTTGAATGCCGAGCCGGAAAATGCTTGCGCAACAGAGGGTGAGTGTGAGCGCTCACAGGCCACTGGACGCAATCATGACGCGACGTGCCCGCAGCTTCCTTGCTGTTATCGCTCTTGTTTTGACCGAGCTGGTCATGACCTGAACAATCAGGGACGATTTCCATGGTGACAACTTCATGGGGGTCTGCACGACGTTCAGGTTGTGCGTTGAGAGTCAGAATGGCGTGCTTGTCATCGTCGGAAAGATCGTACATCATGTTGCCAGAAAGGCCGATGCTGGCTCTCTCTGCCTGGAACGCATCGATGTAGCTCACATGCTCGGCCAATGACTGCAGATGTGGTAGACACTGGTCCAAGATTGTCTCCTTGATATCCACGGTTGTCTCCGACAGCTCTGTCTTAAAAATGGCATTGGTTGCTGGCACAGAAGCTCGTGAGATGGGTCCCGGTGTGGAACCTGGCATCGGAAGAGCAACACCTGCCTTGGAGCCTGTTTCAGTGTACCCTGCGGAGCGTTCAGCCAAAAGGTCATCAAAACTTATGCAGAGTACAGCTGCAAATTCGGGATGGTTCAGTGTGGGTATGTCGTTTGAGTGACGTCCTTCACGAGGCCCGTCTTCGATAGTGGTCTTTGGCTGAGCTGAACATGAATTGGACGACGGCAAAGAGTCCGAAAGCTCAAGTGAACTGCAACGCATGACTGCAACCTAGAGGCGGAAACCCTCCTGCGCCTTATCTTCGGTAGTCGTCAGGTTGAACTGGGTGGTGGAAGGGAGATCGGAGAGTGTCCGGCCGAAGGCAGCTATGAGCTTGGAGCTCCACTCCACCCAGGACTGCTGCTTGAAGCCTTCATACCAGAGCCACGCCGCTGCACCTTCCCGAAGACGGTCTACAGCCATGGTTCATTTCTGAGATTCCGTCCAGGCCTCGCGCATTGCTATTGCGTTGACGGTTGCCACCCAGCTGTCGGCGGCGTTCCGGATCCCGTGGAATTCCAGTAGTTCGCAGACGGCTGGCGATTGTGAGGTGGCAGGTGGTAACGCAGAGATCACCGACGCGAAGCAATCGAACTGGTGTGAGAGCTCGATGACAGAAGACCGAAGCTCCCTGCGTTGCTCCGGTTTGCTTGCCTCAAGGTCGTGTGAGGCAGTTATATTCAACACTGCGTTAATGTCACACATTGCTGGCAACATTGTAGGAGCTCGCTCGGAGATTGACGCTGTCAGTTCGTGAGTCTTGACGCGGAGTAGCGCGATGGTACGCCGCAGGTTCGCGGCGCTGTCGTATGTGAAGTCCGAAGCGTTGGTGATCGTGGTCTTCGAATGAGTAGCGGTTGCAGCACTCATGCCGGTGAGGTTGACCAGCGGAGAAGCCTGGACGGCGTTGCCTGGCAGCTCGTATGTTGAAAGAGTGCGGCAACGGGAATGTAGGCCATGGGAAGCGTGAGCGGCATTCCCAAAGGACAGGAACCGGTGTGGATCCCTGCCGCGAAACGGTGGCAGGGTGTCAATAAGGTCACGCCCTACAACCCCAGGGGAGGCCTGGACGCCGTTCACTGGTGGTTTGAAGGGTAGCTGAAGCGGCGGGTGGGATCCCATTGCCAAAGAAGCGTGAACGGCGTTCCTCGATGAAGAAGCCCGCGCTGCCAATGAACCACGAATACAAGGTGGCTTTCTGCAGATGATTCACTTGTCGGACTGCGCTTGTCTTCTACTCTCTTAAGGTTACACCTACCATTTTTCTTTCCATTGCTTGCTGCATCGTCCTCAATTTAAGTTGAACTCTCTTTGTAAGTCTCCAGGTTTCTGCTCCATAGCTAAGTACCGGCAAGATACAGCTGTTATATACCTTCCCCTTGAGGGATAGTGGCAATCTACCAGTCATAATTTGAGAGCGCTTGCTAAATGTGCTCCACCCCATTCTTATTCTTCTAGTTACTTCAATCTCGTGGTTCGGCTCCGCGGTTATTACTCGCCCTAAGTAGACATAGTCTTTTACAACTTGAAGTGCGCTATTACCTATCTCGAAGCGCTGCTCTCTTCAGGGGTTGTTGTACATTACTTTTTTGGGAAGGTTGATATGTCACTTTAAAATGAGCGAATCGCTACAAGGCGGACGTAAATTATGCCGTACATGACTTCCATGCCATGATTGTCATGTTTGGATGTGTCATTTACCTTCGTCGTCTATTCACGTCACGTAATATCACATTTAGTATCACGTGACGTAGTATGTAGAGCTAGCACAACGGCCGTGAGCACGCTATGAGCGGAGCATGTAGTCATGTTTTGCATCATACGCATGTCATGATTATCATGTTTCGACGTGTCACCTACCTTTTTCGTATGATTAACATCATGTGTTACCAATTTTGTAATATGCGGAGCTGGCGAAATGGTCACGAGCGCACTATTAGATAGCTTGAAGTCATGTTTTACATAACACGCACATCAATATTATCATGTTTCGACGTGTCATTTACGTTCGTCATTCATTCACGTGCCGTAATACCAAATTAGGTATAAGTGAAGCCAGCGAAACGGCCACGAGTGCATCATGAGTGCGGCGTGTCATAATTTCTACTCATAACATGAAAATCATGACATGCATCTCATGATTTACACGTTAGAATCTGGCATTTATGTTTGCCACGCAGTCATGTCATACCATACCAGTATTGCAAAATGTGATGTGAACAAAACCACCGCAAGAGCAGCAAGACCATGAAATACCAATCATGACATTCATGACATACATGTCATGATTTCCATGTTATGACTAGGAAATTTCTCGTCATACAGTCATGTTATGCCATACTAATTTTGGCATCGATACCATTATCGAAACGGCCAGGAGACCTAAATGTCGTAGGGGGCTAGATAGATAGATAGATAGATAGATAGATAGATAGATAGATAGATAGATAGATAGATAGATAGATAGATAGACAGATAGACAGATAGATAGATAGATAGATAGATAGATAGATAGATAGATAGATAGATAGATAGATAGATAGATAGATAGATAGATAGACAGACAGATAGATAGATACGCACAAAGTAGTCAAAGTTCCTTAAGAAATGCTTCGTATTTAAAAGATTACACCGTCTCCCGCTAAAGGGAATCATGTGTGGATACAAAGCAGCGGAGAGATGGTGCACTTTACTGAGAGCTTCTGCTGGCGCTAAGCTAACATTCGCGGGGGCGTTCACACTGTTGCTGATCGCAGCGTTGCGCAGGAGAGAGTGAGGCGCGCTCTCTCCACCGTTTTATAACGTGGAGCTGCCGTGCCGCCCTCAGAGCAGTGTGCAGCTGTCGCACCACCCGTTGTGTGCACCGCTCCATATAGTAGAGGATTGGTAGAAGAGAGAAAGAGAGGGAGTGCAGGAGAGGAAAGAAAGAAGGAGCGTACGCGCATATGCAGTGGTAAGTGGACGACGCGGGAAGGAAGTAGGGAGAGACAGACACAGCCCCGACAAAGAGAGTGAGAGAGATTAGCATAATGATAGAGTGGATGCGCGACACGTAGCTTGGCACGTGCATCTTGATTTGGTGACACAGTGGTGATTATACAATCAGTTCAGATTTTCTTGGGCCTAGCCAGGTGACGTAGAGTTAACTCGCGCCTAGTGTGGACCAAGCAAAGATGTTTCACCAAGTCAGTCACTTTTATGTCACTTGTAGGGAGTAAAAATTGCAATTGAAGTCGAGTGCTCATCCTGTAGCTTTCTGTCTCCTTCTTGTTTTCTGCTGAATTATGTATTCAAGACTACGTCTTGGAAACAACCTGATGAGGCTCGCTGCAGACAACGTGTTTGTCAACTGCCTTAACAAAAAGGAAGTTGACAAAGCGTCGCAACAAGTATAGTACTTGTGTTGCCTATGGAGCATTTGAATCAAAATTAGGCTCCTCACCGGAGAAACCCGACATAAAAACAAAATAAAAAATAACAGAAATAAAGAGGAAGAAGTAAGCCACCCAGCTCCGTACTTCTTTCAGGTGTGGCATCATTAGTGTGAAGCTGCCTTTATTTTATTTTACTAGAAAATCGCCAATTGTCGGAAGAAAGGGTATTTAGGACACTGGCCGAGACCGTCCTCGGCAGGCAAGCCATTGAGAGCGTTGTTGCGCTTCTTGCAGGCAAGTGTTCTTAAAGACAAACTGTGAGAAGCGTGAGACTGTTGATCGTACTGTTGTCCTTCTCCTTTTTTCTCTCTCCTTCAACGTCTCTTTTCTCTCATCTTTTATTTCCCTTACCCCCTTCCCAAGCACAGTGTAACCAACCGGCCTGAGAACTGGCTAATCTCCCTGTCCTTCCTCCTTTCATTCTCCTCCTCCTGCCTTTATTTTTCTTCTTAGTAGATTCAGATGATTCTGCTCTCTTTATCGTGCAAGGTTTCGCACCCGATGTGGTCTTACAGCGCCTAAGTAATCGTGCAAGCTTTCTGCCCGCAGCGCGATTTCATAGTGCCTACACGATTGTCCCCGCTTTTACCGTGTGACAATATCATGTGTTGACGGCATCTAGTGGCACGTCATGTGACGTCACAGTGACGTCGTGATTACAGATTAGGTCGCAGTTTTGGCGACTCATGCTGTCATAGCGTGACACCATGGCGCGATAATTTTTTTTCTCTCTTCTAAGCATTCGTGTTCACGCCTTTCACCGACGCCAATGGTTACTTTCGGCATTTCGTGAGGTCTCCATAAAAAAAGAGAAAGCAGAAAAGTGGGGGGGGGGTATCATACGCACGGGAACACACAAGCACACACGCGGTGGTTCAGCACTATACTGTCAAATGCTGCAAATGCGGTAAATTGGAAAGCAGTGGAAGGAACAATTTGTCGGGAGGCGTACTCTCTCTAGTCTTAGTTTACTCGTTAATCAACGAAATCCCCAAGGCTGACCAGGAGACGGACAGTCCACCTGCATACTCATAAGACGGTCGATTAGCCGGAGAGCAAGGAAAAAAGAAGACCGACAGTCCCGCGAGAAGAAGAAGCCTCCGCGTACACAGCACTTTTATTCTGGAGCGGCCTTCAGTCACGCCACCTCCAGCCGCAGATAAATGACCCCTCGCGTCCGCACATTACCCCGCAAAGAGAAATGCTGCCAGATAAAAAAAGGAAGAAAGAAAAAAAACGCCCCTTTGCTGTGAAAAGAAAGGAAACCATCCCCGAGATCCGACGCTGCTGGTCATCGGGGCGAGGGTGTTTGAGGAATGGCCGAGTGAGAGCGGTGCAAATGCAGAAGTGAGCGCAAGCAAACACGAGACGAGGTGGGGGAGTGTACATAGATGAGAAATACGAAACAGAACAAGCAGCGTAGATAAGAACCAGCAAAAAGAGAGGATTTTTTTTTGCAAGAACAACAAAAAATTAGAGAAACAAAAGCTATTCGTAATACTTGGAGGGGATAAAGAAAAAACGAGGAAGTATGAAAGCAAACTGCCCTACAAGCAGCAGCGGCACAAGAATTTCCGCAGTGCCGAGCGGCGCTTGAGGGGCGTTATGAATGTCTAGCGGAGTCGGCACTGCGTGAAGCGCGCAGAGCTGCTCGGCACTGAGGAGGACAGCAGAGAAGGGAGAGGAGGGGCGAAGGGTGCCTCAGCATCCCGCTCTTTATGTTTGATCATCGGCACCCTGCCGTCGACGCCGGGCCATAGGCTGCGTCAGGCACCGCCGTCACGAAAGGGAGCAGCGTGGCGGGCATAGCCGCCGGAAGATGCCGCTGGTCTCCGCGTCGGAGGAGGGCAACTTCTCCATCATTTTCGCGGTCGCGCAGAAAGGATTGCGGCGGACAGCGGAAGCGGAAATGACGGGAGCAGAAATTGTGGTGGAGGCTAGAACAAATGAAAAAAATGAAATAAATGCAAGGACGCCGGTGCTGCTGAATTATTGCTTCACTTTCAAACGGAGGTCTTAGATCGAGAACCGGAGGCCCGAAGGTTAGCTTGCTCGAAGGTGAAAGCCGGTGTAGAAGAGCCAATGCTTGCGAAGCAGGAAGGGGGGTGGGGGGAATTGACGTTATAGAGACGGGACTGTCTCGCCCATCATTTCAGTGCCTGCGGGTGGAGTCCGCTGTCACAGCGTCTTGACGCGCTGTTTTGTTCGGATAGAGCCCGGGCATCATTTTGTTGCTGCGGTGAAAGCGTCCTGTCGATGACTCTATGCTTTACCCGGCCACCACCGCAGCTTCCCGCTGCGCGGTGCCCTATCCTGAGACGCTCGACCTTCTTGGTATCTCCCCTCCCCCTACGTTTTTCACGTTGAAGAAAATGATTGCTGTTCTTTTTTCATGGTGCCAATGCGTATTCCGGAAATAAGGCATCCTCCAAAGCCACCACGAGCAGGCAAAGGGAGTAGAAGTATGAGGGCAAAAATAGCCGACTAGACATTTTTTTATTAGTGATGGCTGTTTCTACCTAGCACTATAAATCAATAATGTAACTCACGCCAGCTGGTAATGCCGTTAACTCGCATAATTCAACCCATTTTTATTTCTTACTTCATATCTGTTTGTTTAGAAGTAGATGATTGTTATTAGCTAATCGAGAGCTTCATCCAGAATAAATTATCTGATGAAAATGCCTAAGTACCCATTCATAATGCTGATACAAACGCCTTCCATATAGATTGATCGTATAGGCCACAAGCACATACATGTCCTATTTTTTTTCGTTCGATTTTGTTTTTATCTCATAGTACCACGTTTATCATGATTGCGTGGTACTTGAGTTTAAGACGCTCATTGCACACAAGCGTTAGTGGAAATTGATGGCCCCGTGTTTCAACATATGCCGCGGTTACATGCCTGCTGTTCCTGCTCAGCAAAAGAGTAGAGAGATGGGATAGTTGGTGCTATTTTATATTCATTCAGTGAACTGGCAGCGCGGCAACACACAACAGACAGCCGAGGATTGGCGGTCGGGCTCTGTGGTTATTCCTCTGTCTATTCTGTTGCCGCAATCCAAGTTTGCCAAACGAATACAAGTTCCTGTTCAGAATTGTTAAGTAAGTAGGCTTTGCAGCTACGACAGCAGAACCAACAAGTGAGCATGATATCAGAAGTCTCAGAATAACAAGATGCAATAGACCAAGGAAAAAGTATGCGAAAAGAAAGAGCATTTTTTTTTGCGTATTGCACACTGTTATTTCACGCAGCGCAGCAACTGACGTAATAATGGTTTCGCAAGTGCATCCCGATGCTAAGTGTTCTCATTCTTTTTCAGGAACCCCTACTGGGCTGACCAAGCTTTCGGCCAAGAAAGCGTATTGCTGGTAAGTGCATGCAGTGACTCAAAAAGAAAGTACGAAATATCAGGCCGCACATGCCTCCAATATACAGTGAAGGCTATAACGCATTGATTTATATACCACACCTTGAGCAGAGTGAAATAAGCCTATCAACATTGTTACTCAGTCATAATACTTCTGTTGTCCACATGACGTGACTATATCAACGTCATCGGCTTACTTAATGCGTTCTTAACAGCGACCATAAAAACTGGCGTAATGCGACGGAGAACCTACCAAGGCACCCCGACGTGCGTTTATAAAGATGCCAACGCACTGTAGGTGTACAGCGCCTCTAGATACTCGCACTCGTCAGGTCTTTCAGAGTGCAATAAACATTTCCTATTCGACTTGCGGAAGAGCGCCACTACGTTACGAAAAAAGCATCGACACGCTGTTCTTTCCATACGGCATTTGATTATCAAGCGCCTGGCAAAAATCTCTCCGCAATAAGAGTTGTTAGGGAGGAAAAGAAAATCTGCGCTGTGGCACGTGGTTAAAAAGCCGTCAGATGAAACAGAAAATAGTGCTTCGTATAAATTTTTTTTGAACGACTTCGTGAGAACTCTTACTGCCATATTTTGAAACGACTTGCTTTTTTAAATAACCAGCAAAGGCAGTATGACTGCTCTCGCTAATAGAATAATTTAGTCAAACAGTTATGCTGGAGTGGACGCTATTTTCCTGACGCACGAATGCAAGTCATACTATTTTCGTAGCGTCATCAAACGAACCTGAATATTACGGAACCTGGCCCCCAGCAGCAGTAAATACAAAAGTAGCATCAAATATCTGTGCCATTTATTTAATGCTTCGTTGTCACACCGAGATTACATTTTAGCGCAGGTTGTTCGGAAACGACAGTCCGTTTTTTTTTTTTCAGCGCTCTTTCTTTTACGCGGCAAAGTCATGTGTGTTAATCACAGGGATTTTTTATAGGCCCCGTATATTAGTTTGGTCTATGAAATGTGGTTTGCTAGCGTTATGTGGCTTTCTTATTTGAGGGTCTGTTACCACATAATCGAATAGCTGAAGCTAGAAGTCACGAGCAAATGTAAGCTTAGCTAAATATAAGGGACTAAAACAACACAAACAAACGTAAAATAGCATCAAAAGAGTATGTAGAACGTAACGCTATCATTACCAATACGTTGAAAAAGTACACGAACCATTGTGATGGTATGAGTGCCCGGTATCCTCAGGGCACCGAATAAGTTTACTAGAGTTCACGAGGTCCTCTCACCGACACATTTCTTGGAACAAGACGGGTTTTCAAGTACTACATAGCTATTGAATATCAGCAAGCAGACAACGCGGAAAGGTTACTATTGAGTTCTTTTTTTAAGGACTGATTGCAACTATGCAAGCAGTTACAACAAAGGACATCATATTCATACTATGGCCGCATCTTAGGCTGCATTTTTTTAAGGTAGCGGTGGGAGCACGAGTGCGAAACAATTTTTCAGGGCGGTTTTTGTAAATGGCAAAAAAAAAACATATGTATGTGACTACATGCAATGGGGCGTTGGTTCCACGTTATGTCATCATATGGGACATGGGGGCAGCAGGCTGCTCGTAAAACGGCACCTTTGTTTTGTTCACTGCTCAGGCTGGCAGCTCATGTTTTTCTAGCCAGCTGTTTCTCGACTGCAGAGTTTCATTATCTTGAGTATCTCCGCAAGCAACGCGCGCGACACAAGCATGGCCAAACTTCACACGCTAGTCCTTTAGGTATTTCACGGCAATCCCAATAAGTCACTAACGAACATCAAGGGGATGTGAATCAACAATGAAAGCCAGGGAAAGAATCACTAGTTATTCCTATTTCAGTAATGAAATACCCGCTTAGAGGTCGGCATTCTGATTAAGCAAGCAAATACTGCCGTACTAGGTGTACCGCAGACTATTTGAAAGTCGCGGGTACAAAGCCGTGCAGCAGACACACACCCGTGCCTTGTTAATAGGAGGGGTAAAAGGAAACACCTCGAAGCAATCGCTCCGACCGAATTCCAATGAATTAGACGCGTCGTCTGTGACAACAAAAGCCCCGAGGGGTTGCGATGCAGTGGGACGTGAACAGCGGCGGACAATAGAGAGCCCTCCCCCTCCCCCCCTCGTGGGGTCAAAGCTAGGCTGTGCAGAAATTCGGAACCAAAGAGCGAATGACCTGCGAAAGAGAGGCGACCGATGTAGAATGGCGGAACTCCCAAAGGGGAAAGAAGGCAGCGAGGAGAGTAAATCGAGGGCAATGAGAAAGCAAAACGGACAAGCACCTGCCTTTTCGCTCTACGTAACTGAAAAAAGAAGCTGTCTCAAAAAACAATGCATCCACAATTCGGGAAGAGGAGAAAATGTGTCAGAGTGGACGAACAGAACAGAGTAGGAAAAATAAAGCAGCAAAAAGAAATCGAGAGCGCTGTGGGACAAAACGGCCGTTTTTTTTTTTCGTTTACGACAAAGAAAAGCAGTGGGAAAGCTGCAAAAGTAGCGATAAAACAATCTTTTAACAGCGCAGAATGGGCCAGCAGGCGAGAAGAACGAGGCTCTGGGTCAGTTGCACGGAAGGGTTTAAGGCTGGCGAACAGGAAAGTGCGGAGGAGCCTTCCGAAGAGAATGGAAACAGACGTGGTACCTGAAGGAGAAGAAGGCAAATGGCTGGCAGAAAGCAGAGGAGCCATTCTTCAATTGCCTTAGTGTGAAAGGCTGCAGCAGCAGCAACAACACACGGCACAATGCCTCACTGCTGCCATCTAGCGAGCCATGGCAGCGAACGGAGAAGAGAAACCTGCTGCACCCGTGGGTTGGAGCGCAGCGTTCTTTCTTGTTTCTCGCCTCACGAGGCCTAAGCCAGGTGTGTTTGTCCGATAGGAAGGTAAAGAGAGCACGTAGTACGCGTGCGTCTCGTTATCTCGACCAACCTTCGTGAGTAACGCGGCTATGCGACGACAACGGCAACGCCATCCGACGCACCTAGTAGCCCCCCGCCAACCAACACCGCCACCCCCTCCTCATTTCTCACCTCCTGTCAGAACGCCCGTCAGTGGCCCTGTTGCTGGGGCCTGACGCTTGCAAGGAAAAGAGGCGTGTCACGTTGGATGCTGTATGGCCACTCTGGATGCTCCTCGCACGCCGACGCTAGAGCTTGCACTGCTAGGCAGGACACGAAAACGCAGCAAGCAGTTATAGGGCAACCCCGCTCCTAGATGACTCTGATAAATTGGCCGCTTTGGGGAAGCGCGCAGGCAGCGCCACGTGACAATGTCGGCGAAGGAAGCATGGTAGAGAGGATACAATGAGGTTCCTGTCTCGCGTCTAATGCCCGAGGACGAGGCTCCGCTCCGCGTGCTCTTTCAGGCCGCTTCCACTCACTTCCGAATGAAAAGCTTTTGCGCCGTATTGTGTGCGCAGTAAGAGTGTCTCTTTCGCACACCTATCGTCGATAGGTCTGTTATCTTGTCCTGTTCCTGCTAATCAAGTCACCTTTCGTCACGGCTCAGTGGACTTCTTGGTAATGAGTTTTCCAGGAAGTCCCCAAGGCGAAGGAGCTATTTTTCTCGCGTGCCACTGTTCCTGAACACTGCGTTTATCACGCATTCACGCAGCACCGAAGTAGCTGCATCTAATCGTCATAACCGTGACAAGACAAAGAGAACCTCTATTTGAAAATCATCTAGGTGTTCTTTAACTTTTGTGGCACAAATGGACACTTTAAGATACGAGGGTAAAGATGATACTGCGCAAGATAAAGCGATTCAGCTCACCGGAGTGATACCGTGGTGAAGAAAATGAAAATGTTGGGAATATGTTTTTTAGGAAATACCCAAATTAAAGAGAAAAATAGATTAGAAATTAGGAATTCAAAGGGACGGCTCCTCATATTACAGAAATTATTTCGGTCATGGCCTGAAAAGCGCCTTCGGAAAAAAACTGAGCCTCTTCCAGAAAAACTTTGTCGACCCTGAACCAAATAAGCGCGTGTGATAACCAGCCATGCGTTACTATATGCGAAATGACGCGTTTGTTTATACGCCATGAATGTAACTAGAAATGTGTGCGTGTGTAGTCTTTTTTGCTGTGAACTCGTGCAAGCGAAATGTATAATATCACGTTACTTTAGATTGTTCCCGTATGTTTTACAAATTTTTCTTAGTTGTTCATTTCCGTTTTTAGTGCCCGTTTTTTTTTCGCCGCAAAACCTATGGAAATGGACCTCCCTCGGTAATATAAACCACCGCCTCTCAACAGCAATTCATTTGAACTGCAACAGAACTGAACAGAAGAAGCGATGATGTAGTTAGCTTTGAAGATATATTGATGTTTACAAAACCTAAAATCTGGGTGAGCCTCGCAAGCTAAAAACTGACACATGGTTCCGTCGTGACGGCTTTGTCAATTGTCTGATTCGGAAGCTGAATGTTGAATAAAAATAAGCGTTCTAAAAATGTGTCTTAAAAGACATGCCTAATTTCTTCACGCACGCCTACTCACTTTGTCAGACCAAGGATATATTTTAAGCATTATTTTCATGACAACAGGTCGATTGTACTTCCATTCTTTCTTGTATGTGCCTTCCTATGAATATGAAGTGAAGCCTGTTTTTCGCCTTATATCTGTAGATAAAGTTATTTTAACATTTTTTTTCTTTGAGGAGGAAAGTAGAAAGAATTGCTCTTGAAGTTGAATAAATGAGTGCTAATTTCTTTTCGTGCATGGAGAATAACGAATAACGCCGTTTTTCATCTCTAACTGGCGTATTTGCACCGTCTAACTATTGTATCGTAAAACCTTTTTTTCTTTAATGTAAGCGTAGCTGTACCACACAGAAATAGTCAACACACTTCCGACAAACGTTTATTATTGCATTTTTCAGCCAAGTTCAAAACTTGGCTGAAAAACAGTGCAGTATGAAAACAGTGCTCGAACGATATCTTTCACATGCTGGTTACCTCGGATTCTTCGTCCCGACAAAACCTAAAGAAAAAAAAACGGATGGAGAAACGCAGTCCTCTCTTGTATATAGGCATAACCAATACACGACGCAACTTAGTGGGAGCTCACTTTCGCTTTACCGGCATAACCAGGTAAGGAAACTGAGTTTCACGGTAATTTGCATGGCGACACTGTATCGCAGGCTTGATTTTTCTACCCGGAGAATCTCAATTATAAGCCCTTTTGAAGTTTAATGCTTAAACAGCGATCGTTAGGGCTCCAAGGAACAGCTATTTGAATAAGATTTCGAACACTAATAAAGCACCTGACTAATGAGGAAGCGGAGATCTCTCTTCTTCATTAAATAAAACATAAACATTAAATAAAACATAAACCAGAGTTATCGAGTCCCTCGATCTTCGAGAAATCCAAGCTTTCGTGTCACCTATTTTTCGAAACGAGAAACCTTTGGCAGTGCGGTTCAAATTTTCTTTCGTTTAGGTTTTTTTTTGTGGTACTTAAAACCGATATAAACGAAAGAGCTAGTGCACGAAGTAAGAATGTCTGATATGCCTCAGATCTCCAAGATCTCTTCTTAGCTTCTAAAAAAAAAGCAGCTTCTTATTTTTGCAACTAAGCCCAATAATTAGGTAGGCCATTTTTAAATAATGACAAGAGTATGGTAATAAATAAGGTGATACGATACTGACACATTTTAGTTTTTAAGAGAGAGTGCTCATTGAGACACCATCGCAGAAACCAAGGCACTGAACTTCAGCTTAACATCTGTTGCTGCGGGAATAGCGTTAATGCTGATTACTAAATAAGACTGTTTCTATTCGTCTCTCTATCAAATATACCCAAAGAAATAAATATCCACCAAGGAAATTCCTTATCCTTATAGATGATCAGTACGTTAAAGAAAAAGACGGCGTCAGATAACGCACACCGTTTCAGCAGTGCAGAAAGTATGAGATCAAACAAACGATCAAATAGAAGATGTTTTTTTTTTTAGTCTGGTGGTGGCGTGTGCTGTGGTTGTAGTATTCGGCATCTACATAGAATAATTAAAGTAAAAGTTTAGTATTCGCGGAAAACCCCCCAACGTGTGGAGGAAGGAAGCAAACATGTGGGGAGAGGGAAGGGCGGTTAACCAGAAAGACTTCCAGTTGGCCACCCTACAGTGCATGGGGGATTAGCAAAGGTGAGCGAACATACGAGAAAGAGAGAAGGGGAATAGAAGAAAAAAGGCGAGAGGGAGACAGTGAATTCACTACAGCGTGGAGAATTCCGCCGCGACTCAGAGGCGTTCACGCAGGGTCGTCGTTCGCAAAAATATTTGAAACAAACGTACGTATTGCCTTCCGCTTCTGGTTAAACAAATGCCATTGTTGTTGCGCACGTGACGCATATATTAACAGATTCAGAGGTATGAACCGTGATGGCCAGGAATTCAGTGAAAAATGAAGGAATTAGAGTGTAGAATTTAAATAAAGACAACAACGAGCATGTAGTGGCGCTCACATTCATTTGAAATAATACTGACTTCATTTATAAATAATGCATAAGCACTCCGCATAATACACACAAATTGTAGGGGTCTAACGTTCCGAACCCATGACATCATATTAGGGAATTTTAGCTAGTACGTATACTTCTTTACGTTAACGTGTTACCGGATACCGGTTTGCGTTTACCGTCTCACCGGGCGAATAGCTTTCAATAGGGAGTCTTAGAATAGCGCGCCGCGAACCATTGCGGTGCGGTCGCTGCCACTGCGCATGCGTCGTAACGCGAGTCAGCGTTCGCGTTCGCGGACCGCACGCGAAAAATCCTAAATTGCGTGTGGTAATGGCGGCCCGCATGTGGCCCGCAAGCGCTGGTTTCGAGGCTACGGTGTCGCTGCGATGGTGCGTTGCGGATCGCAGCAGGGCAAACGCTATTCTAAAACTCATATGGCGCCCGCTACGCCCGCAACGCCCGCAGCGCTTGCAAAGGGTGTTCTAAAGCTCCCTATTATTTTAGCTCATCATACGTAAACGTTTACGTACGTATGTAAACGCGCATACCTTTTGGTTTTCGCAAACAATAAATTGCGATACTAACTCTATATAAACTGCTTTAACTTAGATAGGATTGAATCACCGTTGCGGCAAAATCGCGAGACGTTCTTTTATTGCGTACAGTATTCTCGTATGCGCAAAAGGGGGAAAATTACAAGGCTACTGCAACGATGGTGTAGACATCTTGTAACACTTCGTGCAACCACACCCATGAACACGTTGGCTTACGCGTAATGTTCTTGAAGTGAAAATGATTTAAAAATGCAACTCATTTGCAATAACGCCGCAGCACGGTTTTCGCAGCAGACGTGCAATGCACAATGTTTCTGCAGTAACAATTTTGTGGTTACCTGATTCACCATTGCCACACTAGATGGCGCGACCCATCCAGCTTGTCGGGATTGATGATTGATATGTGGGGTTGAACGTCCCAAAACCACTATATTATTATGAGAGACGTTGTAGTGGAGGGCTTCGGAAATTTCGACTACCTGGGGTTCTTTAAAGTGCACCCAAATCTGAGCACACGGGCCTACAACATTTCCGCCTCCATCGGAAACGCATCCGCTGCAGTCGGGATTCGAACCCGCGACCTGCAGGTCAGCAGTCCACTGCCGTAACCCTTAGACCATCGTGGTAGATCGAAGCGCTCCGAGTATAGAAAGTATTGTTGTCTTTTTTGAAGAAGTTCTCATGCAAAACACACGTTATACTGCAGGTATACAACCTTATGTACTGCCTTGAGGTACTAGGCTTGAGGTATGATATGTAATGAAACATGTTACTACCCTGGAGCCAAGCAGATCCGTAGCCGCACGCGTTCACTCTACGTTCAGCTTTAGTACAAGAGCTTCCCGATACTGTTGTGTCCTCTCCCCCGACCAAAAAAAAAAAAAGAATCGACAGAAAAAACACACAGCAATAGTTAAGTGCTCGCCTGCGGTGAAAGGACGAGTATGCCCCGTCTTACTAATCTTTGCAGGAGACTGTCTCTGTTTCAAAACATTTTTTGTTGAACGTCATTCCACACTGATACCCATGATGATGTCGTAGCCCGTACAGCGACGACAGCAAAGACAAAGAAAAGAAGAAACTGTTCAAGCGAATATGGTCCACCGGCAAATAGGCAACACAAGGCATCACAACCATAATGGCTGTGTCGCCCCAAAGTAGCGAAAGTCTGGGGGCGGTTATTGATCAGGTACGTCCCGAATACAAATGTGATTATTGGCTCGTGCGCAATTTTTTTATGCGAACCGTGGCAGGCTTTCAACCTAATTATATAGAAAGATTCCTCGCCCTTGCTAGCAAAAAGAACAAAAAAGAAAAAAAAAGCTCCGGTATCTCTCTTCGTTTTCAATTCTTTGCCTATTTCCGGCTATGTTCTTCGCCTCATAATTGTACGTGCCCCAAAGCCCCTCACTTACATCGGGCCCACAACCGTCTCTGCTTCTTTTCACACTCCTCATTCACCTTCCTCAACCTCCTTTCTGGCGGCTCTTTGCTAACCACAGCCAAGTCATCCGTGTGCGGAACCTGGATAACAGCCGGAAGGACATGATCCGCACCAGTACTGGGATGAGGAGAAGGAAGTAGAAGAGAAAGAAGAGGAGACCGCTATAATCTGGTTTGCGCAAATTGCTGGGATACCGGAAACCTGAACAAACTCAATTCCCACTCGTTAGACCCGCACACACGCAACGGGCGACGTATGCACTAGCACGAGAGTGGTTTTAAGAGCACGCACCCCTCTCCCACCTCGGTGAGCAGTCGAGCCTTCTATAGGCCCGACACGTGCTCTGTCTGCCTCAGGCTTGAGCGACGGAAGGGGAAGGGGCGCATATTTTTTGCGGTTCTGCTGGTGATGCGGTGTAACCAAAACCTGGAAGGGGATCGAAATAAATAATTTTATTTGTACTTAGGGCCGATGTGCGCTTGTGAGGGCTTCTCCTTCTGTTGTCCAGGAGCAGCTCGACTGAAACCAAAACTCGGCCGGAAAAGTGGCAAATGAAAAACGAGCTCGAATGGAAGAGCGCAGTCTTTGTTGTTTTCGTGCTAACCCTTTTATCGAAATGGGTTGGGTTCTTACGTAGAGAAAGCAACGTTTTCTCCACTGTTTTGGGAAAATCTTTTGTTTAGCTTCAATAACATGCTGAAGTTCTTTAAGGAACATGTCGTGATTATATTACTCTCAAACCTTTTCCTAGAGTTTCATGTGTACTAACCTATTTAAACGGCAGTGCTTGACCAGGAATGTTAAAGCATAGACAACACAAAATCATAAATCTGAAAATCTGAAAATGCTTATATGGAATAACGAAAACTTCAGCGGTTTTTCATATCAAAACCACAATCCTGACTACCCGAGATTGTTTACCGAGAAATGATGTCACACAATGCACGGGCCCCCAGTTTTACCCCACCATTGATTTGAGGCGGTGGTGTTCGGGATCGAAAACACATGTTTTGTGCCAGCAGCCGAGCACTCTTAAGGTGTTACCGCGGCGGGTATTGATTACATTGCGTTATGGAAACAAATTATGGTCACGACTGACATATCTATCAAGTACTTCAAGAAGTCTAGACTTTCTCAGCCCTAATACACCTAGAATTTGTTTAGAACGTTTTTATTATTTTCGAAATGTTTACAAGTGCCTTTAAAGGTGGGCCTCGTCACTGACACAACTTTGAGTGAACGAAAATAAACACGCTCATTTGAAGAAGTGTCAAAAAGGTGCCCGGGTTTTTAGCGATTACTAGTACAGGACGCCTCTAGCAATTCGGCGTGCCCAATACGCTGGATGATACCATCTAAGCACAAGAACCCACCCAGCTGGCTCGGGAAAAAGAGCATTAGCCGTGCTAAATATGAATTCAGCATTGGTAGCCAATTGAGTGTTGGTAATCCACGCTTGCATATTACTCCGCATCCCCAACTCTACACCACGAAAAAATATTAAAGAAAGAGAAGTGGGTCACGGGCGTTGCCGTAAAGGCTTGTCTATTACATTATTTCAAGCATTTGGGGAAGCTAACCTGCGCTCCGAAAGTTGGATCAGGAATGCAATAATTTATTTAAAGTCCTCTATAGGATTTTCCAGTACACCGATCTACTCCACATTTCCTAGCGAGTTCGATATCAGCAACTTAGACTGTACAACTGACGACCTTGTAATATATCTATACAGAATGAATGAAAAGTCAAAAAATAGAATGCAAAAATTCAAGACGTAGCACATGTTCACATAACGTGCGTTATGTGAACATGCGCTAGGTCTGCTTGAACCTGTCAAAGAACTACAATCAAACCCTGCTATAACAAACGTCGCTTCAATCAACTTTTCGCTTCAGCGAAGTATTTTTTATTCCCCATCAGCTTGCAGTAAAAGTCAATGCGTCAAAGTTATTTCCACAACAAACCATTTTTCGGGCTTGTTTTCGCTTCAATGTTACTTTCGTTCACTGGATCTTGACTTGAAAATTTGTCTTACGATAATTTGAGCATATCGTCCACCACAAAACTTTTCGAACATTAGCTGCGCTTTGTTTCCACTGAAATATGCGCCCATTGCTCGCTCATAGGAAAGCATCATTGTTTGGTGGTGATGGCGATGCGGCTGGCCGCTTTGAGGCAAAGTACAGGCTTGCTTTGCTATGCCAGAGCCACAAGAGCCAATCCGCATTCATTCTAGATTGCGCGTTCACAGCATTGTTGTGCGACAAAAGTACCAAAGCGTCTTTTAAAGCAACAGACCTGCCCTTTGTGCTTGTGCACTCGCGTGCGTTACGGCTGCCTGAGCATGGTAAACGTTGACACAGACGTGATAACGGACAATTACATCGGAATTGACGCGAACGTTATCGCTCATCATGATAACTCACCAGGCAATAACTGAGGAGGTTCGCCATAACGCCGCGTCGTCGGACATGAAAGGGATGCACAACACACATTGGCGCCACCTTCGGTCAGTTAGCTCATCATGAGCGATAACATCCGCGTCAACGGTGAGGTATTCACTGTAGGTGATGGGATGAAGGCATTTGACATCATTCGCACTTTCACTGGCGCCCGCGTTTATGACCTCGAGAATGCACTTGCTGACCACGTGCCAGTGTTGAACCGTTGCGCTGATGTCCAAAGGAATGCGGCAAACGAAGGTAGCAATCTTTTTTTCCGAAAATAAACGGTGTTTGTGGAGGGTGTAGTGAGATGTGGCACCGTTCTGAGGCAGATTTCGCCACAACGAAACTTCGGCTTAAACGAAATTTTTCGTGCGTCCCGTCAGTTTTGTTGTAGTGAGGTTCGACTGTGTTTCTATTGTTTGATTACTGGGGAGCATTTCTGTTATACGGAGTGCCTTACTCGGTTTCAATTAGCTCACTTAGCTTTTGAATGAGAGTGTCCCTTTCATATGATAAGCGCAAGTGCTTTTATCTCTTATTAGGTGCACCAAGTTCTAATAACACGCACGACAACATTACCAGCTATACAGCCGGTCACATTACGTAAATTGTTGCATAAACAAAAAAGCTCAGTGTCCGTTTAGCGGTAAATGACATAGAAATGCATTAGCATTTAGTCAGGGTACGGGGCATTGAAGAAGTTGAGCAATTGTTCACTATTGCGAACAACAGTGCTACCAGTTGCGGTACATGGGGCACGTATTAGTGGAGAAGGTGAATGTAAGATATAATACGGCCAATTGAGCGTTGTGAATGTGCGTCGAATACTTCAACGTTCTGTTTGCACAGTGAAGGCCCTCAGCAAAGTAGAAAGAAGGCCGAGCGCCTGCAGGGGCTTGTCTGCGCATGGGAGATTCTCAGCAAACAAACAAGAAAAAAAAACCTGAGCCATCTGTTGTGATTGCCGAAAAAACAAAAACTCACAGGATCCATTGTGCATGTGCCCAAGACTACTCGAAGTCGAAAGCCATTATCTCCTTCTTCTAACTCAGCGTATTGAACATCCCGCGCCCCTCTCTGGAAGCTTCTTGCAACTAGCCTCGTTTTGCAATGCTTTCATGATCAGAGGAATCGTAAGCTTTCTGTACCATAGAGCTTCCTATAATTACACCAGATATAACTCTGGCGCTGATGTCTATGGGAATCGCAAAGCACGGTGCTTTTGCAAGCATGGGAATGATAAGAATAGTACACGAATGCGTCTAGCCTTCGTACTTCTGGCTCAGCTTGGCTTCGCGTGGCTTGGGTCTGCTTTGTCACGGGACAACAATCAACAACTATTCAGTAGATGCACTTCACCACCTTAATTGTTTAGGAGCACCAATATAAACTGGGTCACAAAGTTCGAAATGATTTGTTCTTTCATTCGAAACAAAAGCAAAACTCAGCAATAAACAAAGGCACAAGCACGTTAAAAGCCCGCACTTCCGAAGGCTACGCAAAATCCGTATACTACGCATCATTTCCCTGGTCGCTGAACGATCGCTGTGCCAGAGTCCCCTCTAAGTAATTTTAGGATACTCGATGTTCGGCACTTCGCTTTTCGTTCTGTTGCACTGCCTCCGAGATTGGCCCTTTTCAATCAAGCGACCATGTAATCTAAATAAGTCATCTCGTGACGTCTTGTGTGGCGTCCCAATTCATTTTCACGTTTAAAGAAATATCTTAGGCTTTCGCCTTGATAAACCAGTAAACATATGCTGCCTTGAGCTGCTCAGGCAAACTTTGTTGTCCAGCGCGGAAAGAAGCCTTCACAAACGCAGCTTGATCCCGTCACTTTCCCTAGTGCCATCTTTTCATATAGAGGCCCATACTCACGGTTTGCATTGCATATAGTTTCCTACGATATTTACTAAAAAGAACTCAGGCCCTCCAGTCACTCAACCAACATGGGAATGATGGGTAGTACACAGATTTTCCTGAGCTTCGTGACTGCGGCTTCAAACGCACATTCGGCTTCATTTGTTGTGTTTTGGTGTTTGTTTTGAATAGTAGAATAGATCGTTGTAAACTTCGTGAGCCGATTAAAATTGGTGAGCACATAAAAGCTACGTTGGTCGAGTGGAACTGCTGAACATTTGCTGAACTTCGTCAAGCGACAAAGCAGTTCCAAGGCACTCGTAATCAAATGGAGCGGAAAGAACAAAATTCATACAAATCCACGTCCTACCAATCACCGCCATGCTGTCCTTAGTGTCATGCGTTGAAAATCCCACAGACACTAGCGCCAGGGTTCCTTCTATAGTATTTATCGGAAAATCTGTGTTTCACAAGGCTGTCGTACAGTATATATGCCTTCACACAATAGACTGCCCCTGTCGGGCGATAGCTGGCATAAAGCAGGAGTGGTGGTCTGACCAGGTGCGTTTCTTGCAATCACGTGTCACCACGCACCGGGTCCTGTGCTCTAAGGCCCGTTGAGTAAAGTTCGTTGCAATAATATCCCGCCCCAGAACCCCAATCGGAGATCAAGGTCGCGTTTAGTGACGCGCGCTCGAGGTCATGACGTAGCTTCCTTCTCTCGTGTCATCCCTCCCTTTAAAGGTTTCAGTGCGTTCGCAGAAATGAAAGAAGGAAGAAAGCGTTTATCGCATGACAAAGTACTGTAGCTGGTTCTTCATGCATTCAAAAAAAAATAACGCGATGACCAATTCGCGAGGGACATAAAGCATGCGTCGACGAAACTAAATAGTCAATCGACGGCTATTTGCAAAAAAGAATAAGCAACAAATGAAAGGCGTTCTGTTCCGACTGATGATTGAAGCACCAGTGTTTCCGTGAGAAAATCAAGGACTTCGTCAGTTATGGGTTCCCAATGACAGTTCAGCCATCGAAGTATTCTCAGTCGCAATCATTTTTATTGCAAGACAATTATATGGACTCTCACGGCTGGATTTCGGTGTAGGGGTCGCCGTAGGCGTCGGTGTCCATGTCATGCACCGTATATGTATACGTATCTATATATATGTTAAAACGCAAGAAAGAAAGAAAAAACAAGAAAAAAAGACTCCGGTGCACGGAACCGAACGTGGGACCTCCACGTCGTGAATGCGAGACGTTAATAACATAGCCATCAAAAGGTGACTTTTTGAACGTTCAAACGACAAGCTATTCATATATACCACATACCGCTGTTCGCGGGCATCACGTGGGGAGGGGGAACTATTGTATTTTCAGCATTATCAGCAAGATGGCGCAGTAAGCGCGCAGCGACTCTCACTTCTCACGTGTAAATTGGCCGCGTAGTGAATAAGGGGTTGTATGCTCGATAGCGTGTCCTTATTTTGCAGTGGGGAGAATCGTACGTCTTGGCAAGCCTTTGGGTTTCGTCGGAACAATACTGTTGCAGTTAACGGGTGCACAGAGATCAATGCAATTGTTTGTACAGCCTCCGTTTTCGAAAAGGGCGCGCTTTCAGACAGAGGGAAGTAACAACTGAGACGCTTATTTGCGTTCATCTGTACCTGAGAGTACGTTTTATGCGTCATTTTTGCGTGACAAACGCGGAGAACGTTTTAATCTACTTGCTATCACGTTCATTTCTTCGCCAGTGAAGGCGATATCATTTTTTGGCTTTCGCGTTTGTTGCTATCGCGTTCATTGTTTCGCCTTCGCGCCAGAGCTATTTTTTTTTACGCACGTGACTTCACCATCACCGCCAATCCGCTTCTTTCGAGCTTTTTGACCGAACCCCTATTAACAGCTCAGCACCTGCTTTCCAAAGACTCAACCAATGATTTTCTTTTAGCCTACGTTCCTGATTAACGCAACTATAGTCAGCAGACGGTGGCTATGATCGCGCCGTAGAAGCCTATTGCTTTGGGCGTTCTCAAAATGCCACCGCAACCAGAAGCGTGCTTTGCTTCTAGCTTCGCTGGCATGAGGAGAAGCATCTTCAAAAAAGTCGACAATACGCGTGTATTAGCACTCTACTGTTAGTGCACACAAGATAGACCTATTGCACTATCATGTCTCAGGATTTATACAACACTCCGACCAACTTATGAGACATAGCGTTCACTATTCAAGTCTAATAATGCGTTGATAGGGTCAACGTAGTTGGCTGATTCGTGTCGCCGAGTACGCGTCTTGAACCGATACGAGCACCGTAGAGCGCACTTACATGGTATCGTACGCACGTACTGTTTTGCGATAAAAATACAGGATATCAATGGATTTAAATGCCTGCTGCAGGCTCACCAGCAAGCGTAATTATGTATAACCTCAGCAGTACTGTTAGGAGGAGTCGTACTCTTACTTATCATTATGAGTCAGGTGCTCTATTCTGGTTAGTTGATTGATCGATATGTGGGTTTTAACGTCCTCAAACCACCACGTGAATATGGGAGATGCCGTAGTTGAGGACTAAGGAAATTTTGACCACATGGGGTTCTTTAATGTGTACCCAATTCTGAGTACACGGGCCTACAACATTTACGCCTTCATCGGAAATGCAACCGCCGCAGCCGGGATACAATCGCGAGACTTACGGGTCAGCAGCCAAGTACCTTAGCCATTAGTCCACCACGGCGGGCCTATTCTGGTAAGTTACGAAGCCAGTGACATCGAGCACTGAACGTTTTTTCGCTCTGTCTCTCCTGCGGGCTACATTACATTACGTCACCTACAACGCGCATGGACTCGGTTCGCAAACGTGTGCTGTCCCGTTCTTCTTTTAGATGAACAATTTTCAATGCAACTGGGTTCGCAATGTAACATGAATCAATTTGAGTGACCCCACGATCAAAGTTTTAATAAACTTTACACAATTACAACACCGGAACTGTGTCATTTTCTATTATTTATGCAAAAAAATTGACTTACTGTAAAACTATTGCGTGTAAGACATGTATAGTAAAAACTAAAACATTAAAGTTGGCTGTTTACCGCGCAGAATTTAAGAATTTAAGCGTGCATAGTAATATAGTCTTAGCCAGTTTCAGCACCAATCAATTGATATATTCTAGCAGTACTTAATCAAGCTGCAAATAGGGAAGTTATTTCCGGCAGTCAGGAACATTGCCTGCTAAGGGCATCGATATCAAGTTTGAGGTCCACGAAATCAATAAAAACGAAAGGATTTGTGAAGTTCGTAATGGCAGTGCGGAAACCACGACGTAAGTAGCCTGCATGATGAAATCATTGTTTATCGGAAATTGGTGTTGAAGGAGTAATTTTAGTAGTGCCGGATATGGCCTGAATTCTTAAAAACAAGCCGCATACGCTCTTTTAGCTGAGTTCTTGTACAGGTTGTCGAAATTTCTGGAGTCGTCCACTACGGCGTTTCTCATATTCTTATGATGGATTTGAGACGTTAAACCACACACATCATATCAATCAATCAAATAAGTTTTTGTACATTTAAGGACGTGATTCTATAAAAAAGAATGAAACAAACAAAAACATGCAAATTGGCAGATCACACGTACGTTGGGAATTATTTTGGGATGAGCACGGAGTAAATGTGACTGCTTTGTAATTTTTTATTGAAATAAATGTTCCGAAACGACGCAAAATACACGTACCAATCTTGCACGCACAGACGTATCTTGAACAGCCGCATACGTTCTGTATAATCAGTGGGTTACAGTTGCGCAACGAGCCCCGCCGTGGTTGTCTAGTTGCTAAGGTACTCGGCTGCTGACCCACAGGTCACGGGCTCGAAATCCCGGCTGCGGCGGCTGCATTTCCGATGGAGGCGGAAAATGTTGTAGGCCCGTGTACTCAGATTTGGGTGCACGTTAAAGAACCCCAGGTGGTCAAAATCTCCGCAGCTCTTCACTGCTGCGTCTCTCATAATTATATGACGTTTTTGGGTCGTTAAACCCCACATATCAATCAACAGTTGTGCAACGATGCCAACAGAAACATGAGTGTTAGCAACACAAAAGTGGTAAGCTGATCTGCCCTTGCGCTCGCGAGGATGGAAACCCTGGACTCTGCTACATAAATCAACTTCAGTGGACACCGCTTAACTTCAATTGACATTAGTGTAGCGACGCCGTCAGTCGGGTGAACAACAACTTTATTGCAGTTGGGTTAGTGCTGCGTGACGTAACAGATGCGTGACGTAACGTAAAGAGATGCGTGACGTAAAATGTGACGTGATTACGGGTGTTATCCGATGGCTGCACGTCCAGCCGGGTTACATCTTCCTTTTATTGTAGCGCAAATTAATTATGCCTTTCAGGCTGTGGGTATCGACAGGGCTGGCAGCGAGCTTGTGCTTCGGCGAAGCTCTCGAGGGGAGCTGTCTTCTCTGGGGCCTTCGTCGCTGTAGGGTTGTCCTGTCCCGCAGGTGTTCTTTTGTGCGCCTGAATTCTCGACCTCTTCTGTTTTAAGGATCGCTGACCGGGGCGTGCAGGCTGGCCTCAGAAAAACCGCCGGTGACCGTGTTCGCTGGAGGGTGTCGTGTGAAGATACTGGCTGGCCTAGAGGACAGGACCGGCAGATCCATCGTTCTGCGGTTGTAATATACCTTCTGGCGTTGACGGATCTCTGAGGCTGTTGTGAACAGCTGTGCTAGGTACTGCTTCTGGTTCCAGGTGGCTGTTAGACACAGGCAGGAGGGTCCTTGTTTACCATCCCATGAGTCTCTGCACAGGGGACTTTAGCACATCATTTCTGGGGATATTGCGCCATTCTAGCAACGCCATATAAAAGCCAACCCGGTTGCGCCCACATTTATTTAGGAGCTTTTTAGCTTCCTGTACGGCTCTTTCCGTCATACCATTGGTGCGGGGGTGATAAGGGCTTGTAATATGGGTAATGCCTAGTTGTCGCAAGAACACTTTGAAAAGGTGACTGTTGAATAGCGGGCCATTATCACTGCAGCGCTGTGACGGCAAGCCATGAGTGGCGAACAATTCTGTGCACCATGCTGTCAGAGCACTAGCAGTGCTCTACCGGAGTTCACGGATTTCAAAAAAGAAAGAATAGAAGTCTACTAATATGGCAAATTCACGGCCTTCGTGGAAAAACAGGTCCATGCCAACAAATTCCCATGGCAGTTTTGGGATGTCGTGGCTGTGAAGAGGCACTTTGGCATTCTGCGGTTTAAACTTGTCACAGACCTTGCAGTTTTTGCAAAAATTTCTCTATTTCACAAATTTGGCCAGTACATTATGTCTCTTGCCCACGCCTTCATCTTTTCAAGTCCCGGGTGCGCAGCAACATAATTTCTTGTTTCTGTGAGGTTGGTATAATCACCTTGTTGCTGCGAGAAACAAGACCATCCTGTGTGTATAGCTCCTCCTTGTAGGACCAGTACTGACGAACACTTTCGGGCACCTCGCTCTTTTCAGGCCAGCGTGTTTCGGCGTAACCTCGAAGTTTGACCAGGGACGGATCTTCATTCGTTGCAGCATGAAGATACCTCAGGCGCTGCTGCGAAGCTAAAAAGTATTCAAGCGCATTCACTTGAAATTGCTCTGTTTCGTCTTGCATGAGCTATTCGCTGGGAAACCAAGATAAGGCGTCAGCTAGGAAGAGATCTTTCCCTGGCTTTTAGATCAATGTAATAGGATATCGTTGCAAAGTCTATCGCATGCGCTGTAAGTGAAGCGGACATTGATAAAGTGGTTTGCTGAATATCGGCACCAAGGGGCGGTGATCGGTCTCAACGATCACAGTTTCTTGGCCGAAGATGTAATCGTGAAACTTGACGCAACCATGTACAGTTGCCAATGTTTCCTTTTCAATTTGAGCGTAGCGTTGCTGCGCCTCTGTTAGTGAACGTGACGAGAATGTGACAGGATGGCCGTGTTGAACAAGCACAGCGCCAGATACCTTTTGACTGGCGTCAACCGAGAGGTTACTGGCTGATTTGCGTTGAAGAAAGGAAGAACTGGTGCATTTGCTAAGCTTTCACGCAACATTTCATAACTTCGCTGCTGAGAGTCAGTCCAAACCCTTGCAATGTGTTAGTGCAGCAATGTTCTTAGCGGGGCTGTCACGTCAGACAGGTTAGGAAATGAAGCGCTGTACATAGTTCATCATGCCTAAAGAGACTTGGAGTTCCTTACAATTCCTTGGCTTTTCCATTTCCAGTCTGTCTTTCACTCGACCTGGGTCCAGGCGGAGGCCTTCAGTGCTAAGCATGGGGCTTAGGTAGCGGACTTCAGGCTGCAAAAAAGTGTATTTCTTTAGATTAAGCTTGAGGTTGTTTGACGACAGCGTAACAACAAAAGTGACGGGTTGTTGTCGTGCTCCTCTTTTGTGCGGCCCCAAAGCAATATATCATCCATTATCACGGCTACGCACGGCAAACCTTCCAGCATGCAATGCATAGCTGCTTGAAATATTTCTGGTGCAGACGCGATGCCGAAGGGCATTTGAAGAAACCGATAACGCCCATACGGCGTGCTCATCGTACAGAATTTCGAGCTTGATTCGGTTAGTTTAATTTGCCAGAATCCTGACGCTGCATCGAGTGTTGAAAAGCACTTGGCACTGAATAGTTGCGAGGCTGCGTCTTCTAAGGTTGGCATTGGATAATGCTCCCGCAGCAGCATTTTGTTAAGCGCTGTAGGATCCAGGCAAATTCTAACCTTGTCCTTCTTTACAACTGTTACCATATAGCTAGACCATTCGTTTTGCTCGGTTACCTTCGCGATGACATCCTGGGCTTCCATGTGCTGCAGCTCAGCCTTGAATTTGTCCTGAAGAGCTACGGCAACTCTTCTCGCCGGAACGACGACTCCCACTGCGTCTGGCTTGAGCTTCATGTCATACTCGAAGTCTTTTAGCTGCCCGAGTCCTTCAGAGACGTCTGCGAAAGATTGTACTGGCAGGGTACAGTTCATGCGGTAGGTCTTGCATACGGTAGACGAAGCCAAGACTTTCAGCGGCTGCACCACTCAGAGTGGCAGGGATGTCTTGATCGACAATGAAAAATGTTCTTTGGTTCTGTCATTTGCTGAAAGCATCAACTGAACTTGCGCGTACCAGCTGTTGTGTGCCCAAAAAATGCTGCGAGCTTAACGTTGCAAGCTTGCCGAGCTTTATATGGCAATTTTGAAACATCGCTTCTTGAAATTACACAACAGTTTGCACCGGTATCTAGCTTGCATGTTATGAGATAGCCCTCGATGTACACAGATGCGCTCTGGTCATCACTAGTGATCGCGCAGACAGTCAACGTTTGTAGAAAAAAATCATTGTCTTCTGCTCACAGATCTCGTATTTGTGCTGACGTTTTGCGGGTACTTGTATAACCTGCATACTCTAGCGAAATGGTTTAATCTTCGCACTTTCGGCATGTTTTCGCTCTCGCTGGACACATGTCACTGCGGTGCATTTGACCCCCAAATTTATAGCAACGATTTTTTTCTATTGCGACTGCATTTACTACAGTGCCTACACCTGATGCTCTGGCTTCACGTATTTCTCTGAAGTGCTCTTTGCTTTGTTCCTGCGCTCAGCACATGTCGACGGTCTTTTCGTACGTCGGGTTTTCCGCTATCAATCTTTGCTGGAGGCTCTTATCCGTTGTGCCCAGAATGATTCGGCTGCGCAACATGTGGTCTCCGAGACTCCCGAATTCACAGTTCTTCGCTAACACATGCAGTTCTGTTAACCACTCGTTAAATGGTTCACCTGTCGTTTGGTTTCTTGAACCGAAAAGAAATCCTTGAAATGTCAAGTTGGTCGCGGGCCCGTAGTGCTCTTCAAATTTCTTAATCAACCCCGCCGCGGTGGTCTAGTGGCTAAGGTACTCGGCTGCTGACCCGCAGGGCGCGGGTTCGCATCCCGGCTGCGGCGGCTGCATTTCCGATGGAGGCGGAAATGTTGTAGGCCCGTGTGCTCAGATTTGGGTGCACGTTAAAGAACCCCAGGTGGTCTAAATTTCCGGAGCCCTCCACTACGGCGTCTCTCATAATCATATAGTGGTTTTTGGGACGTTAAACCCCACATATCAATCAATTATCAAATTTCTTAATCAGGACTTCCACATCATTTCGGTCTTCCGCTTCCTCGAACTTGAAGGTACTGTATGCCTTTCGAGCTTCTTCGCCTATGATAACTAGCAAATTGGCTGCTTGAACATCCTTTGGCTGTGTGTTCAACTTCGTAGCAGTGGAAAACAGCAGAAACCCACTTTTCCAAGTTTTCTAGGCAATCCAAGGGTCCTGTGACGCCTCCATGGGCTTCGGGGGTGGTAATAACGCTGACGCCATTGATGCATCAGGTGGCTTCCGCTGCCACCATGTAGCGACGCCATCAGCCGGGTGATCAACAACTTTATTGCAGTTGGGTGAGTGCTATATAAAGAGATGCGTGACGTAACATGTCACGTGATTGCGGGTGTTATCTGATGGCTGCACGTCCAGCCGGGTTACAATTAGCTTGACGTGACGGCTGTATCATGGGAACGTATATGTTTCCAGACTTTGCTACTTTTTTCTATGTTATATGTTGCCGGCCTATTGCACGTGTAGATACTGTCTTGCGCGAATCTCGCCCGAATCTTTGAGAGAATTCCAGATTATATTGGAATAAGCTGTTTGGCTTGAGTGCGCGAACACGAACAGATGATTTTCTTCTCGAACAAACGTGGTCTCCAGTGATAACACCCGAATATTCGACGCCATATGTACAAATGCTGACGCGCCTCGCACGGATCAGATTATTGATAGTCGATGCTCTGTTCCACGATATCAGTGTACACCGTGCATTGCCTGCTCAAATTTTAAGTTTCCGCTTCCGGCACTCCAAACTCGGCCAAATAAAGAGTTTCACCTTGACTGCTACCTTTGTCAACGTCATGACCCCATGACAATAAGTAATGTTTCTAAAAGTTCGATAGCCAGCACTGCAACGACTGTTGACGCTTTACTCAGCATCAGCCTATTATAAAAGCAAATCGGAAACACTGGTGTGGCTGTGCGCTGGAATACGTCATTGCTTCGCTGCCGGTGGTCTAGTGGTTAAGGCACTTAGCTGCTGACCCGCAGGTCGTGGGATCGAATGCCGGCTGTGGCTGCTGCAATTTTGATGGAGGCGAAAATGCTGTAGGGCCGTGTTCTCAAATTTGGGTGCCCGTTTTCCCTGGTGGTCTAGATTTCTGGAGACATCCACTACCAGCAACTCTCATAATGATATCGTGAATTTGAGACGTTAAAAACAAATAATAAATGCGAAGCATTTCTTTGCGTACTGCAGGTACTTTTGGCGTCTATCTATCTATCTATCTATCTATCTATCTATCTATCTATCTATCTATCTATCTATCTATCTATCTATCTATCTATCTATCTGTCTATCTATCTATCTATCTATCTATCTATCTATCTATCTATCTATCTATCTATCTATCCGCCTACGTCTGGGTGCTCTAGTGATTACTTCAACTTAGGGCGAACCACAATTAGTACGAAAGGGTAATATGGTTCGGATAATATGACACCCTGGTCATACCATGAAAAATATGACCGTCCCGTCGCGTACGTCGTCAAACACTTCTTGCCAGGCAGTCGTACATACCGTAGGTGGGTCTGTGCCATTGAGATGCGGGTATGCGACACAGGTAATCGATTAGCAGTTTTTTGCGTGCCCAGGAACAGCGACAAGAGACATTGGTAATTTAAATTTGAGAGCGTTAAGAAAAAGTGACATCAGCAGCGTTTATCTGACGAACATCGAAGTCCTAGCAGGAATCGAACCCAAGCATTCTGCATGGCAATAACGCATTCTACCCCAGAGCGACGCGAGGTCTCGGTACAGCTTTGGAAAAAATCACCATTCAGGTGCAATGTTGGTGAAACATTAATTGTGGTTGCAATGCTGTGTTATCCGTTTTTTTAACAATACATATTTGCTCTTATGAAGCTGACAGCTCGTCGGGCTAGCGTCAGTTGTAGTTAAGTGCCATTCACAGAAAATAATTTGTGTAGGAGGATGCAGGACTACCATCCTCGCGAGCACGAGCGTTATCACCTTACCGCTTCTCGTGTTTCTAATTCTCATTTTGCTGTTGGCTTCGTTGCACATGTGTAAACAACTGGCTACGTATATATACATGTGCGTCTCTTCGTTATATGTCTGTCCGTACAACATTAATCATATATTTGCGTGATTTCGTAACGTGTCACTCAATAACAAAAATTACGACACTGTCCCCTTGCCTCCACATGCGTTGCTTAACGTCGATTCCCAAGGTGCGTAGGATCTGCAAAATTTTTAGGGGCGAAACTCCTTAAGGCGTGGGTCTGACCATCCCTTGTATGTATGTAGTAGTACGTAGCCACTGGTGGCACATACCCTCTCTAGAGCGAGTATGTGCCACAGGGGATGCGAGATGGGAGATGGCGGTGCTTGGAGTGTTCACTAGATGGACGTACGGACGGACGGACAGACAGACTAGCAGATGGACGGACGGATGGATAGACGCGTGGACGTATGGACGGATAGACGCGTGAACAGACAGACAGAGAGATGGATGGACGGACTCACGGACGGACGCATGAACAGACGGATGGACGCATCGATGGACGCACGGATGGTCGCGCGGACGGACGGAAGCAAGAACGAACGGATGGACGGATGCATGGACGGGCTGACGGACGCTTCGCCCCACCAATCATCATTCACTCCGTGGATATGCTGTGATTTTTTCATTGATATTAGAGTACTTCATTGCCTCAAAGAATACTAGGGTTCGAATCCTGCTGAAGTTCTTGTATTTATTGTTTGCAGTCACCAGACCAACTCTGCCGATGTCAGCTTTGTTTTAACGCTCTCTCGTAACAATTTCCAATGTCTGTTCTCGCCGTTCCTGGATAGTTACAAACTGTCAATCATCTGTGGCATACCTGTGGCGCATAACCTGTGGCGCATACCTGTGGCCATAACCCGCATACCTGTGGCGCATAACCACCCGTGGTATGCGGGTATGTGTGACACGTGTCTGGCTGAATGGATTCCACAACGTACGCGATGACATTGCGACATTACTCATGCCATGACTAAGCGACTCATTCGTGAAACCATCTTACCCTTTCATACTTATTTTAGTTTACGCTAAGTGAAGGGGGTGATCACTAGTGCACGCAAACGTTGGTGTCTAGACAGATAGATACGTACATAGATACACGCTAAAAGTACCTTCATTACGCGAAATAATGATTCGCATTCAAAAACCGGGCAAATCACCAAGGGTCGAAAAGTTAAAAATGCAACATGCTAACGTTATTTTTGACGCGTTATAACTGAAAGAATAAAAAAAATTGAGCAACATCTTGTTTTCTGTAACGGAACATTCACGACATGATCTTAGAAGGAAAACTTCAGATGATCGAGTTACGTTAGCATACTTGTCCGAGGTATTTACTCAGATTTCAAGATTTCTAATTGCGAAAGTTGTTTTCTATTGTACGACTACGCTGAGAGCGAGCAACACTCATGACTACACGAAAGTCTAATCATCGTGGTAATAACTGGGTATCTGACTCGCGAAAGAAGAGCCCGGTTCAGGGTTTACAAAGAGGTCGCAGATAAGCTGAACTGAGTTTCTAGAATTAGGCACATATAAAAACGAAAGCCCCGACAAGAAATAAAGGACTAACAAAAATAAAACAAAGAAAAAGTCGGTGCACATCTGAATCTCGCTATCAGTGTGAATCTAGTCTGAACAGCGAAAAAGAAAGTGAAGCTCGGCGGGAACGACGACTGTCACGTCGATAGCAAATGAGGGCTC
The DNA here is from genome assembly GCF_013339725.1 of Rhipicephalus microplus. Lineage (NCBI taxonomy): Eukaryota > Metazoa > Arthropoda > Arachnida > Ixodida > Ixodidae > Rhipicephalus > Rhipicephalus microplus. Next base: position 115,077,048 of record NC_051170.1, on the reverse strand, counting down.
GTTAACTCGGTATCAAGGGTAGGACGAGAGAGGTCGGGTACTCTAGTCCGTAATGTGTTACTAGGTTTCTGTGCGCGCGCTTTTTTGTGTGTGGGTGTGTTACAAAACTTTTGCTCCTCTTCGTCGCATATCTGGAATTGCGTGCACCGAATGAGGTAATTAGTGGTATAAATAACGACAAGAAAAAGTAGATTCAAGTTACATATGTTCACTGGCGGAGAGAAGCAGCTCAGAGTAGAAAAAAAAAAGAGTGAGAAACAAACGAGTGAGGCGGGCATACGAGGCGTTAAACATTGGTCAGAGCACCCGAGTCCCTAGAGTGGGGACCTTATCTCGGCTTCGTATTCAACTCCTACGCGTCTGTTCGTTATATTTTTTTTTTGCTTTTCATATGTTCTCTGATGCTTTATGCGGGTTTAACGGGAGAGAACAGCTCAATATGCACACGGCTCCTCGGAGAGCGACAAAATGGTGCAGAAGAACGTATACAGAAATCGTCTTCTTTTTCTGTTCACCGCTCTCCCAATTCAGATTGTATACGTCATTACGTCTACGTAGCATAAATGCTCCTTTAATCAAACTTGCCTAATAAATATGCTGCCTCAAAACACGAGGACCACCGGGAAACACTGATGTATGTTACTCCGAGTCGCCCACTTCAAGCTTCTTCTATTTCTCATTTCTGCTAATAAAGCAGATAATGCGCTCAGACTAAACTTCCGTGAGAACGTAACAAGCGAAGCAACGAGTACATCATATGTTTCCTGAAAGAAAGCCGCTAAAAAAATGAACAAGTCGAGTTTCTTTACACGGATAACATAATAATGCGAACGAAGATTTGCATCAATGAGGTTCAATTGGGTACCGTGACACTATCCTCTTTCAGAGAACTGAAAGCTCAAACTTTCTTATCGCGGACTTATATCTGACACCATCGGGTTACATCTGAAATACAGCGTTTTCGCTCCTGATGTCTGTCTGATGCTCAGAGACGTTCTCATCAACGATGAATGTCGATGCAGGCAGGTGCAAGCTGATCCCTATCAAGCGGGTATCACCTGCACAAGAAAGCGACGTCAGCCACACGCACTGCAGACAGACATGACTAAGTTTCCCGACAAGACCAGACGATAGGAAGTCGTCAACAAATTTTAAACAACGCTACAGCTTTTCGTATTCGGTCATATTGTACAACTTATGTTACGAAAAAAGATCCATAGATAACGGTGTATTAAGGAAAAACTCTAAATCTATCGTTGAGCTGCCCTTTTAACGAAACACGAAGGGCGAATAAAGATGGTACAAGCCCCCCATGCAACCATGTCACTGATGACGTTATGTGTTGCCGTCTTAATGATCTCACATACCACCATATTTTCTCATTTCATCAAGACGCCATCACGACGTTCGTACTGGCGTCATTTCTTGGCGTCGTTTCTTGTTCAAATTTGGCCTGGTCACAGATGCAGTTCTACACCCCTTGCGGTGCAGAAACCTTTCGGAGGTTGGGGTCGGGGGAAGGGGAGGGCAGTACTATAGACTGAGAGTGTTCGTGCATGCCTCACATCATGCGTCTTTGTCACTGCGGCTCGTTACCTTGCAAGTTTTCTCCACGATTGTACAAATGGTTGCCTAATCGCGGCTGGCTTTCCGAGGGTGAAGTGTTACAGTGTGTAACATGCTTTCAAGTTTCTGTGCCTTACGCTCTAAACTAGGGGATAGGCATAGAAATTTAGGCTATTTTCGTTTCACCACACGATATAATCGCTGAAAGAAAGATACGTATCTGTAGTACGTATCTGTAGCACGACATTTGTTCCTCAACTTAGGTACCACATGTTCCCGTATATAGTGTGTTTCAAATGGAGAGCAAAGTTTGGCGTCCGTTGGTATTGCCTAAGCACGCAGGAGTTAAAACGTGCTACTGAAACGCACTTAACAGAAGCAATCAAAGCGTGAGTGCGAATAAGACAGGCGTCAAATAACAAGTATTTCTTTGAAGAATTCATAATGCTACATACATATGCAAACACCAGGAGCATAGCCAAAGGGGGAGGGGTGTGGGTGTCAAAGCTTTGCAATTTTGCTTGCGTACATATACCTCCAGACATGCAAACGCATGCACGAACATACAATAAATATATATGGCTGAACCTTACCACCCCCCTCCCCCGATTCCTAAAAAAAAAAAATCCTGGCTATGTACCTGGGAAGCGCAAAAGACGTCCGAGTAAGCCGCAACGCTTGGGGCGGAAAAGACCCCTCAGGTCTCTTGTTGTATCTTTTTATTTACATATTTATGTACTGATAGAAACGTGTGAATGTTGTGAAAGCAAAGGAACACCTGTTCATTTTTTCAGTAGAATTTTTTGTCGCTGTGTGAGTTTCAATGGCACGCTGCAATCAGTCGCAATAAAAGGGACAGAACGCACACTTCACTGACTTTCTAGAAGGCTACAGATTTACACCTTAAGACACTTCTGGTCATCGTTGCACAGGCGTATCTGCTTGCGTCAACCGGCTGCCAACATGGCTCTGGAACTTTCGCTGACGGCGCACGCAAAAGTATAGCGCTAGCGCTTAAGTAGACTTTAGCGCGTGTCAAGCGCAGGCGACACCTTACACGTCACGCATAAACATATTCTGTGAGTTCCCTGATGCGCGAGATATGATCACTGAAATTGCTTGATGCTTCATCAATGGAATATAAAAGGTACCCCTGCCGTCCCTTTATACCGCTTCGAAAAGGAAAGAGGTGCAAATTTCAGGGCTCATTTTTTTGTTATACTTGAGAACTAACGGAGAATGATGCCAAGTAAACTATAGGGGTAGGGTACGGAAATCTTTATTTGGGTCCGCCGGAGCGTGAACTTCCACGTAGCGGGACACTCCCAGGTCGGGACAGATAGGCCGAGCCTCTCCGTCACGTCATGCACCCATTGAACAGCCCGTAGCTGCATCCTTAGATATGGACTGCGTGGCGCAAGCGATGTGACTAGAAATAATTGTAATGTAAACTTGAAGAAAGAAAAGGGGATGGGATAGGCCTGTGTACTCAGATTTGGGTGCACGTTAAAGAACCCCAGGTGGTCGAAATTTCCAGAGCCCTCCACTACGGCGTCTCTCATAATCATATGGTGGTTTTGGGACGTTAAACCCCACAAATAAATCAAATCAAAAGTGGATGGAAAGATAACTCGCTAAGAGGCAAAAATAGTGTAACAAACTGGCCGTAATGACAACAGGTGGCGCTGACTAACGCTTCCGCATTTAAATGGAAATATATACTCTAAAAAGTGGACGCAGAAATGGCTGCCGCCGCAGTTATGTGGCAGAGTATCGGACGCGTTATTCGAAGGTCGCAGGTTCGGTGCCTGCTGGTGGTAAGTCATCTTTTCGTCCACGCTGCTTTGTTCACATTTACATTACAACTACTTCTACTAACAGACCCTATATTCTACCTGGGTTTATTCAATATGAGTTCTCATTACCTTTATGCCTGTTGTCACACCAATGTCCCACCTATGTGAGAATATTGTTACCCCTATGTGACAATATTCTGCGAATGGCACCACCGTGGCTCCCATGCTCCTCTGAAATGTGTCATTTCTCGGGGTTCTTCAATAAATGAACATACTTACGTAAAGGAGCGGATACTCCCGTAGATCCCTGTGGCCGAGCTGCATCGCTGCTTTCACTGCCACGAGCGGCTGCTCAGACGCGATAATGTATTCAGCGTATGTAAAACAACAAATTTTTTTTCTTTCCGATGCTTGAACTTGAACCCGTACCCTCATGCTCCTGAAGCGAGTGTCTTTATTACGAGGATACACACTCTTTTTCATTTCTTTATTTGCTTTATTGCCTCTTCGCCGACACTGTGTACATGAACAATGGCGTGATGGTCACGAAAACAGGTAGTTGTAGTCTTTCTTAATAGAAACTATCTTTTGATTGATTTGTGGGGTTTAACGTCCCAAAACCACCATTTGATTATGAGAGACGCCGCAGTGGAGGGCTCCGGAAATTTTGACCACCTGGGGTTCTTTAACGTGCACCCAAATCTGAGTACACGGGCCTACAACATTTCCGCCTCCATCGGAAATGCAGCCGGCGCAGCCGGGAATCGAACCCGCGACCTGCGGGTCAGCAGCCGAGTACCTTAGCCACTAGACCACCGCGGCGGGGCCTATCTTTTAAATTCCTTGAGAGCTCTCAGGGGTTCCAGCCTCGACAACCCTCCCTGACATCTCTTAAGGCTACACACTCTAGCCTCCACCAAAAGGATACATGCGCAGTACATCTAAACCGCATGAATGTGTACCGTTTGTGCAAAACAAGTGCATAAAGACATTACTTTCTAGTGAGGCTTCACTGATTTTTGCGGTAGCGCATTGAACGTCTTTAGCAGGACGCGACGTCGAGCCGATATAGAGAGTTGCACAAATGAATAAATTTTTAAATGCGAAGCATTTCTTAGCGAACTTCGGCGACATTGAGCGTATCTATCTATCTATCTATCTATCTATCTATCTATCTATCTATCTATCTATCTATCTATCTATCTATCCGTCTGTCTGTCTGTCTGTCTGTCTGTCTGTCTGTCTGTCCGTCCGTCCGTCCGTCCGTCCGTCCGTCTGTCTGTCTGTCTGTCTGTCTGTCTGTCTCTCTGTCTGTCTGTCCGTCCGTCCGTCCGTCCGTCCGTCCGTCCGTCCATCCATCCATCCATCCATCCATCTATCTATCTATCTATCTATCTATCTATCTGTCTGCCTGTCTGTCTGTCTGTCTGTCTGTCTGTCTGTCTGTCTGTCTGTCTGTCTCTCTATCTATCTATCTATCTATCTATCTATCTATCTATCTATCTATCTATCTATCTATCTATCTATCTATCTATCTATCTATCTATCTATCAAGTTGCTTACGACATTTAGCTCTCCTGGCCGTTTCGATAATCGCATCAAACCAAACTTGGTATGGTATAACATGACTGTATGAAGAACATACTTGATTAGTCGTAACATGAAAATTATGATATGTATGTCATGAAAGTCATGATTTACATTTCTTGGTCTTGCAGCTCTTGCGGTGGTTTCGTTCACGCGGCATATCCCGGTGGCGCCGGCTGCATTTCCGATGGAGGCGGAAATGTTGTAGGCCCGTGTGCTCATATTCGGATGCACGTTAAAGAACCCCAGGTGGTCGAAATTTCCGGAGCCTTCCACTACGGCGTCTCTCATAATCATAGCGTGGTTTTGGGACGTTAAACCCCACAAATCAATCAATCAATCATCACGCGGCATGTTGCAAAACTGATATGAAATGGCATATTTGGATGGCGAACACAAGCGACATGCCCTAACATGAAAATCATAATTTGCATGTCTGGTAACAACATTACTACATGCCACGCTCATGATGCGCTCACGGCCGTTTCGTTAGCGTCACATTTATCAAATGTGGTACTACGGGACGTGAAATAATGATGAAGGTATGATACTGGTGCAAACATGTTAAACATGAGATGCGTGTCATGTAACAACATGACTACATGTGTCACACAGGTCCCGTTTATTAGGGAGGCGATCGCCGGGCTAATTCCAAGAGCCGAAGTATCGGCCCCCCGAACCGCACCACGAAAGCGTGGACAATTTAGAAGTGGTCCTTATTGGTGCGCCAGCGGACGCCGGCTGTGGCCCAAAGAACAAGACAGAGCCGAGAGTTGATAAACAAACAAAATTATATTCTCATTAACGGCAGATCAAAAACAATACACACGTATGCACACTCCACAATAGTTACATACAATACGTCACCAATCAAACAACGTACTACACAGTACAATCAGCCACACTCAAAACAACGGACACAGACAACGATACGCACTACAATGCAGTCGCATGCATTGAACAACCAAGACACTCAAAGACTAAAGAGATATAAAACCTATTCAGTCCAAAGTCCTTGGAACAAAAGTCTGAATGATACTCTTCCGAGAATCACTCACTCAAAGTCCAGCGTTGTTGTCGTTCCGCGCCCTCGAAGTTTCTCTTCCAGGAAACCTCGCCGGAGTTTCTCTTCCAGGAACACTCCCGTCTTCAATTGGCCACTCTTCAAACTTCAACTTCTTCGCCGGAAAAACCGTCGGCTTCACACACGCAGCTGTTGCCCGCGTCTTCGCTCGATAGCGGTAAACTCACGCTCTTGCCTGTAGCTCGAGCCGTCCCTACGGACCAAAAACTTCGCCGACTACACGGCGGACTCTCTGCGCACTCTGGCGCTCACTTCCGTCTCCTCCTGTTCTGTCACTACGGGCAGAACCTTCGCCGACTACACGACGGAATCCCTACGCGCTCTGGCGCTAACTTCCGTCTCCTCCTCATTTCTCGTCTCGGCTGCTCGGTTAAATACCTTGCGCGCGACTTTCCAGATGTTTCTCGTCATTTCGTCGGCGCGATACGCAGCGAAGGCTGGGGAGAGGCACGAGACGGTTCGACTGCCCTCTCCCGAGGATGATTCACTCGGTCTGACCCCGCCTCCTTCGTTCTAGAAAAATCGCGGTCTTGCTGGGCCGCCGATGTGGGGTGAGGAGGATCGTCTGCGAAGCCGTGCTTCTGCGGGGAGAGCGCGCGCCCGGGAGCCCTGGATGTTTGCTTTCTTTTTTTTTCTTTTTACCTCGCGGCGTTTCTGCCGCCCGTTGTCGCAAGGATTTGGCGGCGCGCTCTTTTTTAGCGCTCGTTCTGTGACACTGCCCCCCACTTTAAGAATATTATCTCATAATATTCAAAACCACACAAACGAGCGCGAACAGTCACCACACATTCTCACAGACTGTAACACAATCCGTCGCTCATGACACTTCACATTCACAATATATCACTCAATACAATCGTACATTGTAGTTCAATTCCACAACACATGAAATATAGCCACAGGTACATGCCTACAACACTTCATCACACATTCTAAACAATACAAACGTACAAAGTTCTGTCTATCCAACCATTATACAACACTATACATCACACCATCGCACAGAACACTGACTCGCTCGACATACACTTGAGACACAGGATAACAAGAACAATAACACAACATATGGCACTCAGCACTGCCCAACACATTCTGATTCGACCTCAGCACTTATCCTGAATACTTCGAACAGCGCTTGCGCCCCTTTTTGCGGTGCTCGCTCGATCTCTTCTTGTGCTTCCACGTTCTTTTTCGGCGAGCCCTTTCCAACGACGATATCTGAGGCGTCGTCTCAGCCATCGTTGTCTCTTCCGACACCGTTAACGCGTCATTACATTCGACGGGTCCTGTCTGTTTATTTACCCGCTTGATAATGCCTCTACATTTTGCCCGGCTGGCCAACACCGTCTCCTTTACACTGTCGGTCGGTTGAGGTCGTGCCGACGTAAGTCCGGTTGCTCGGCCCGTGAACTTATTCGACACGATCGTCTTCTCCTTCGCTGTCTCTTGCGCCGCGGCTTCGCCTCGGGCTCTAGTGAGATCCGTCACGGGATGTTCCTCCACTGTATCTCGCGGCCGCTGTGTTGGCGAGGGCTCCATCTTCGGGTCTTCTCCCAAACATTCTGGATCACTTGGCCCTCGCGCCCCGTCGATGTTTCCGATGACAAGGTCATACAGGGGGGTCGTCATGCACAACGCAGTAACCTTCCCGCTGAAATACGGGGTTTCAACCTCAATTTCTGCTTCGGGAAGCATCCGGACCGTACGGTCAATTAGGCAAACCGGTTTCGTTCTGCCTGTCAACTCTCTTTCCCGTACCAAATTTCTCCGCACGATAACCGTGGAGCTACGGGTGTCTCTTAGAACCGTAATCTTCTTGCCTGAAATCTTTCCAGGAAGCGTTGGCATTCCCTTCGTAACACCGGTTGACTGTTTTGACATTACAGCCCCCACAATAGGAATTTTCTCCCCATTCTTCAACTCTACGAATCCATCAGTGACGGCATTATTATCAGATTTCGGTGCTGCTTGCACACAGGATACCTGGTGAGTTTGACTCACTCTGTTCCGACATGCATCTGCTTTGTGCCCAGTCTGACCACACTTGAAACATTTTACTGCCGCAGGGCTCGTAAAGATCGTTCGACAGTTTTTCGCGCGATGACCCACTCGGTTGCACAGAAAACATCGCGGAATGCTCTCTGGTGCACGCTTCTTTTCTTCGGGAGCCAATTTCTTCGAATCATCGGGACAATCCTTCTTGACCCTGGCCAAATTAGTGCCACCTTGCGCTTCCAAGAATTGATCAGCCAATTCCAGCATGTCTTCAAATGAGTCAGCCTTCCTCTCTTTTAAGTACAGTGAAAGGCTTGGGTGGCAACTAGTAAGAAATTGTTCTCTAATTAGGAGCTCTCTAAGTTCATCGTACTCCTGCGCTGTCCCTGAAAGTTCAATCCATCTGTCGAAATAATGACAAAGTCGGGCGGCATACTGCGTAGCCGTCTCACCATCAGCTGGCTTTCCTATCCGAAATCTGTCCCGGAATCCTTCCACAGTGAATCTAAATCGCTTCAACAAAGCAGCTTTCACCTTTGCATAGTTGGCTGCATCGGTCGGCGTCAGCCTACCGTACACACTGACTGCTTCACCACTCAAGCAAGTACTCAAAGCAGTTGCCCATTGATGTTCCGGCCAATTCTGGCTCTTCGCAATCGTCTCAAATCGGTGAAGGTACGCGTCAAGGTCGTCCTTCCTTTCATCAAACGCTACGAGCAGCTTGCTTGGGTTCAAGCGGAAGCCGTGATCTTCCCGTTCGCTGCTTTCAACTCTAGCTTGGACGGGAGTTTCGCTTCGCTGTTGCAAACGGAGCCGCTCGAGTTCCATCTCGTGCTGCCGCTGCCGTTCCCTTTCAGCCATCTCCGCTTCTCTTTCTTCTCTCGCCCTTTCGGCTGCCAACTTTTCTCTCTCCAGCTCCAACTTCAATTGCTGCTCTCTTTCTTCCTTCAGCTGTCGCTCTTTTGCCTCTCTTTCTTCTCTCGCCCTTTCAGCTGCCAGCCTTTCTCTCTCCAACTCAGCTGCCTTTTCTTCCTTGGCCCTCTCTGCCGCCAACCTCTCTCTTTCCACCTCAGCTTCTTTTTCCGCTTTGGCTCTTTCGACCGCCAACCTCTCTTTTTCCAGCTCGGCTGCTTTTTCTTCTTTGGCTCTCTCTTTTTCTTCTTTTTCCTTCTGGGTGACCCACTTCCGTAGTTCGGCGCCAGAAAGACCCATCTTTTCACCAAGAGCAACTAACTTTTCGAGATCCATTGTGTCTCGCAACTAAAACCTTGCCGCGTGCAAAAAGTATCTGCCTAAATCAGTCTATCGGAACACTCCCCTGCACTCGTTAACGAGAACACTGAACAACACACAAAATCGTTCCGATAGCACTATCAACAACTCGAAGCTCTTTCTCACTACTTTGGACACACTGTGCACCAAAAGGTCCTGTCGCGGACGCCAGATTAATTGTCACACAGGTCCCGTTTATAAGGGAGGCGATCGCCGGGCTAATTCCAAGAGCCGAAGTATCGGCCCCCCGAACCGCACCACGAAAGCGTGGACAATTTAGAAGTGGTCCTTATTGGTGCGCCAGCGGACGCCGGCTGTGGCCCAAAGAACAAGACAGAGCCGAGAGTTGATAAACAAACAAAATTATATTCTCATTAACGGCAGATCAAAAACAATACACACGTATGCACACTCCACAATAGTTACATACAATACGTCACCAATCAAACAACGTACTACACAGTACAATCAGCCACACTCAAAACAACGGACACAGACAACGATACGCACTACAATGCAGTCGCATGCATTGAACAACCAAGACACTCAAAGACTAAAGAGATATAAAACCTATTCAGTCCAAAGTCCTTGGAACAAAAGTCTGAATGATACTCTTCCGAGAATCACTCACTCAAAGTCCAGCGTTGTTGTCGTTCCGCGCCCTCGAAGTTTCTCTTCCAGGAAACCTCGCCGGAGTTTCTCTTCCAGGAACACTCCCGTCTTCAATTGGCCACTCTTCAAACTTCAACTTCTTCGCCGGAAAACCGTCGGCTTCACACACGCAGCTGTTGCCCGCGTCTTCGCTCGATAGCGGTAAACTCACGCTCTTGCCTGTAGCTCGAGCCGTCCCTACGGACCAAAAACTTCGCCGACTACACGGCGGACTCTCTGCGCACTCTGGCGCTCACTTCCGTCTCCTCCTGTTCTGTCAGTACGGGCAGAACCTTCGCCGACTACACGGCGGAATCCCTACGCGCTCTGGCATTAACTTCCGTCTCCTCCTCATTTCTCGTCTCGGCTGCTCGGTTAAATGCCTTGCGCGCGACTTTCCAGATGTTTCTCGTCATTTCGTCGGCGCGATACGCAGCGAAGGCTGGGGAGAGGCACGAGATGGTTCGACTGCCCTCTCCCGAGGATGATTCACTCGGTCTGACCCCGCCTCCTTCGTTCTAGAAAAATCGCGGTCTTGCTGGGCCGCCGATGTGGGGTGAGGAGGATCGTCTGCGAAGCCGTGCTTCTGCGGGGAGAGCGCGCGCCCGGGAGCCCTGGATGTTTGCTTTCTTTTTTTTTCTTTTTACCTCGCGGCGTTTCTGCCGCCCGTTGTCGCAAGGATTTGGCGGCGCGCTCTTTTTTAGCGCTCGTTCTGTGACAACATGCTACGCTCATGATGCGCTTGCGGCCGTTTCGCTTGCTTCACATGTACCAAACTTGGTATTACGCAACGCGAACGAACGACAAAGGTAAATTACATATCCAAGCATTACCACATGCGTATTATTTACCACATGCGTGTCATGTGACAACATAACTACATGCCACACTGATGATGCGCTCGCGGCTATTTCCCTAGCGTCACATATACCTAATTTGATATTACAGTACCTGAATCGATGACGAAAGTATGTGACTGGTGCAAACATTATAATCATGAGATGTGCGTCATGTAAAAACATGACCACATGCCACGCTCATGAAGCGTTGGCGGCCGTTTTGCTAGCTTCGTTTATACCAAATTTGGTATTATGGGACGTGAATTGATGATCAAGGTATGATATTGGTGCAAACGTGATAAACATGAAATGTGTGTCTTGTAACAACATGACTACATGCTACGCTCATGATGCGCTCACGCCCGTTTCGCTAGCTTTACATGTACCAAACTCAGTATTACGCAACGCGAACGAACGACATAGGCAAATGACACATCCAAAGATGATAATCAGGACATGCGTGTCATGTGACAACATGACTACATGCCACACTGATGATCCGCTCGCGGCCGTTTTGCTAGCTTCACATATGCTAAATTTGGTATTACCTGATGTCAATAGATGACGAAGGTGTGTGACTGGCGGAAGCATGATAATCATGACATACGTATCATTTAAAACTTGATTACAGGCTACGCTCATAGCATCCTCGCAGCCGTTCCGTTAGCTCCACATATACCAAACTTGGTATCAGGAGACGTAAATAGATGAGGACGGTAAATGAGCCGTTCAAATCTGATAATCATGTCACGGAACTCATGTACGGCATTATTTACCTCCACTTTGTAACGTTGTGCTGATTTTAAAATGACATATCAACATTTCTCATTCGTGCTGCGCGTATCAGCGATTCCCACTGTACGTCGGGTCTGCCAATTTTTTTCTTCGAAAAATTTTGAACTCAAACTTGGATCATTGTGGTACTTCTGAGGCGGCTATTGTATGTGTTCACTAACGAGTAAAAGTGACCATGGGTGCTTCACGCCACCTAGCGATCAATGAGACCCTTATTGACACGAAAAGGCTCGAGTGGCCACTCATTACGAAAATGTATTTCTTCTTCCGCGTTTCCTGGTGCGAGTCTGGGCATGAGCTCAACATTTTCTTTCTGAATATAGATCACAATCTTCATCATATACAGGGGGCAGCCATTATTGCTGAGGGGGGGGGGGCACTGCTGATTACGCAGGACGGTCTACTACGTAAGGTTCTAGCCTGTTTTTATCCCGTCATGCCTGGCAGTGTTCGCTCGTCACTAGCCATGACGTAACTATTCAGTAGCCCCTACGCTGGTCTTGGCGACAATCCACGACTGTGGTCATGGTTATGTATGACCACTCCCGCTCTAAACGTGAATGCAGAGAGTAAAAATAATCTGGTCACTATTCTGCGGGTGATCGGCTGGACTGCCGTGTTCCACTATTGATATATATATATATATATATATATATATATATATATATATATATATATATATATATAAATATATATATATATATATATATATATATATTATGAAGTCTTGGTTTGGATTACCTTTTATTAGGCCGAGGAACCGGCAGCCGACAGCTACGATGAATGAGCCGCCATGATGAGGTTACGCGACAACGATGAGGATGCATGAGCCACACATGATAATGATGATAATGTACCGGTGAAGAGGATGCGTATACTAAATGCCCACATCAATTCCCCCCACGTGAAAGCGGCCAGCCTGGCCGCGGCAAGTCAAGGGGACAAAGAACGTCGCATGAAGGGCTTCATACGGGAGACGTGGACGACCTCTGTAGTTCGATAACGGCGATCTGCTGGGGCTACAAGTGGCGTCACGCGATAATTCACTGGTGAAGTTTCTTCAAGAACTGTGTACGGCCCAATAAACCGAGGCTGAAATTTGTCGCACAAACCAGGTGTGCGAACAGGCGTCAAAAGGAGCACTTCGTCTCCAGGTTGGAAGGATACATCACGATGCGATTCATCATAAACTAGCTTTCTGTTTTGCTGGCGGGCTTCAGTGTTTATACGAGCTCGTTGGCGGCACTGTGCGAGTCGTGAAACGCATTCCTCTGAAGAGGATGGAGATGAATTCGCTTGGCAGGTAAAGAAGGAGACGTCCAGGAAAGAAGTAGGGGAGCGTCCATAAACTAGGTAAAATGGCGAGTAGCCGGTTGTTCGCTGAATGGCCGTATTGTAGGCGAAAGTGACGAATGGTAGAACAACGTCCCAGTTTTTGTGGTCTGGTTGAATATAGGCGGCGATCATGTCAGCAAGAGTGCGGTGGAATCGCTCAGTTAGGCCGTTAGTCTGGGGATGATAACTAGAGGCAGTCTTGTGAGTTGTGCCGGAGGCCTGAAGAAGTTCGTTCACTAGTTGTGAAAGAAAGGTCCTTCCACGGTCACTGAGCAACACACGTGGAGCACCATGACGCAGTATAATGGCTCGGAGGATGAAATCAGCAATCTCAGAAGCTGAACCTGTAGTAACGGATGCCGTCTCGGCGTAGCGCGTCAAATGGTCAATGGCTGTTACTATCCGGTTTCCACCAGCACTGACTGGGAGGGGGCCATAAAGATCGACGCCTACAACTTCGAATGGTGTGGCTGGGCACGAAAGAGGCTGTAGTTTACCAGCGGGAGCAGATGTTGGTAGTTTTCTACATTGGCAGGTTGTGCAGGACCCGACGTACCGAGCTACACTAGTGGTAATGCCTGGCCAATAAAACCGACTTCGAAGGCGATCGTAGGTTTTATGGTAACCAAGGTGACCAGCAGTCGGATGGTCATGAAGTGCCCTGAGGACTTCGGACCGAAGCGATCGGGGTAGAACGGGAACCCAGCGCTGACCGTCAGGATGGTAAATTTTGCGGTACAGTACCGAGTTGTCCAGCTTAAATTGCGAGAGTTGGCGACGGAGCCTTGCATTAGGTGGACGGGAACTGCCAGTGAGGTAGTCTATAATACGTCGACAGTATGGGTCAGCCAACTGTCGAGAAGGAAAATCGGGCGGGTCGTCCGAAGGCAGCTGGTCCATAGAGGCGAGAGAGGAAACCGCCGTAGACGTGGACTCCGAGGGCGTGTTGTGCAAATTGATTGCGGAAACCCCGAGTGGAGTCGCTGGTAGTGGGCAGCGAGAAAGAGCATCGGCGTCGCTATGCTTCCTGCCACACTTGTACACGATCTCAAAATCATATTCTTGGAGGCGTAGAATCCAGCGTCCGAGGCGTCCCGACAAGTTCTTGAGTGTCGAAAGCCAACATAAAGCATGGTGGTCGGTCACAATGGTGAAATGGCGGCCATGCAGATATGGACGAAATTTCTGTACTGACCAAACGATGGCGAGGCACTCCTGCTCGGTGATCGTGTAGTTCCTCTCGGCTGCGGAGAGGACGCGGCTGGCGTATGCAACGACTCGCTCTCGCGAAGAGTTGTCGCGTTGCAGGAGCACGGCTCCGAAACCGCGGCCGCTAGCGTCTGTGTGCAGGAAGGTCGGTGCATCATCGTGAAAATGTGCAAGTACAGGGTCGGTCGTAAGGGCACTCTTCAACCTGTCGAAAGCCGATTCACATTCCTGAGACCACTGAAAGGGCATACCGGAAGCAAGTAGCTTATGAAGTGGTGCCGCTATGGAGTCAAAGTTTTGTTTGAATCGCCGAAAGTAAGAGGCGAGACCAAGGAAACTTCGCAAATCTTTTGGTTTGTCAGGGCGAGGGAAGCGAAGCACTGCAGCAGTTTTATCAGGGTCTGGGCGAATTCCGTCCTTGCTCACAACATGACCGAGTACCTTGATAGATCTGCTGGCGAAATGGCACTTTTTGGTGTTAATGTGAAGACCAGCGCCCGCAAGACAAGTCAGGACCTCGTCCAAGCGTTGCAGATGTTGATGAAACGTCGATGAAAAGACAACAATGTCATCGAGGTAACATAGGCAAGTCTTCCATTTCAGGCCACGCAGCACGGTGTCAATCATGCGCTCAAAAGTTGCGGGCGCATTGCATAGACCGAACGGCATAACATTGAATTCGTATAGGCCGTCCGGGGTTGCAAACGCAGTTTTTTCTTTATCATCTTCGTGCATGGGGATTTGCCAATAGCCGGAACGCAAGTCGAGGCTGGAAAAGTATTCAGCACTCTGTAAGGAATCTAGGGCGTCGTCGATGCGTGGCATGGGGTATACGTCCTTTCTAGTGATCTTATTGAGTGCTCGGTAATCGATGCAAAATCGTACGGAACCGTCTTTTTTACGCACCAGAACCACTGGAGACGACCAAGGACTGGTTGAGGGTCGGATTATCTCCCGTTGCAGCATATCTTCTACGTTTTCCTCAATGATTTTCCGTTCGGCTAGGGAGACGCGGTACGGACGACGATGCACAATGGATGTTCCATCGGTCTGAATACGATGTGCTGTAGCAGTTGTCTGGCCCAGGGTGGATGAATGAACGTCAAAGGAGTTTGCATGCTTTTCCAACAAATCAAGCAGCTGCTGCTTCTGTGAGTCATTCAAGTCTTTGTTGATGGCTGCTGTAAAGGCCGAGGAAGCAGCATGATCTGCAGGATGGCCTTTAGAGGAGACAGGGGTAAGAGGCACAACGCACACAGGCTGCAGATCGGCAACGCAGGCGACAGTAGTGCCCCGTGGTAGTAAAATTTTATCTTGTGTGGTGTTGGTAGCAGCGAGGACAGTTGATCCATTGTTGAAGCGAGCCACACCTGATGCGAGAGCTATGCCTTTATTAAGGCAACACGGTGACGGAGTGACCAAAATGTCACCAGAGTCGACGTCGTTGGACAAAACTGTCACTAATTGATGTTCGTTTGGTGGTAACTCGATGTCTACTGCAGCGATGAGTCGAAGTGGCCTGTAGGTTTCGTCGTTGAGCAAGTGGTCCGTGTCAGTAAGATGGACGACACGTTGTGCACAGCAAATAGCCGCAGAAGCAGAGGAAAGAAAGTTCCAGCCTAAAATGAGTTCATGGGAGCACGGGGATAGCACAGCAAATTCTATATGATGAAGAATTTCGTCGATTAGTACACGGGCAGTACAGAGAGCGGAAGGGCGAATCATTGTTCCCTGGGCTGTAACCAGTGTCGGTCCATCATAAGGCGTTGTGACTTTTCGGAGACGGGCACACAAATCAGCACGAATAACAGAAAACGCAGCCCCAGTGTCCACCAAAGCATCAACGTCCACTCCCTCAACTGTGACCGCAATCATATTGTAGGGGCGCGCTGGAGGAATTGGAGTCCTGTGTTGGAATGCAGTTTGTCCTCCAAAAACTGCATCGCTTAGTTTTCCGGACGCCGATCAGAAGTAAGGGAAGCAGGCTGAAGAGGAGAAGAAGAGCGCCGATAAGGCGACGGTGAACGGCGTCGGGTTGACCGGTGACTACTGCGCAGTTCACCCGATGCTGGCGGAGATGGAGACCGACGCGGTGGTGACGAATAACGGCGACCCTGGTACAAGGCTCCTGCGGTATAGTCCCGTTCGCGTATGTCATACCCTCGGCGCTCGTCTTGCTGGCGCTTGCGGCAAAAGCGTGCAATGTGACCACGATAGCCGCAATAATAGCACGTAGGCCGAGTCGATCGATGAGGAGGGTAGTAGCTTGCGCTAACTGCACCAGGAGAGAGAGAAGTCAGAGGGACAGGTGACGGCTCACGCGGTGGTGATGAAAAGCTCGTGGGAAAGCTTGTGGGAGGTGCGGCAGCAACCGACGCGTACGTTCGTGGCGGGGACGTCGAGCTGACGGTGCCTGGTGGTGCGGCGGCGGTGTGCGGGAACGATGGTAGAGTACGAGAGACAATGGGCTGCAGGTTGGCCATGTGGGTCATGGACGTGAGCTCTTCCCTGAAGACATCCCGCAATGACGTTGAAGAGGACTGAACGGGACACACTGAAGGTAGTGTGAATCCCATTGATTCTAATTCTTCACGTATAATCGCCCTTATCGTGTCTCGCAGGTTTGGATCAGTCGTAATACGGGCCGCGTCACTGTCTGATTGTAGGCGCATAGACTCAAGTTCTTCGAGGCGCTGACAGGTTGTCGCAACGTCAGCAACGGTAGCCGGATTCTGGATCGCTAGGGCATTGAATGCGACGGGTGCAATCCCCTTAAGAAGCTGGCGCACCTTGTCTGATTCTGTCATTGGTGTGTCAACCCGGCGGCAAAGTGAAAGAACATCCTCGATGTAGGATGTGTACGACTCCCCGATGTGCTGTTTCCGAGTCGCGAGAGCTTTCTTTGCGAGAGCCGAACGAACAGCCGGTGTGCCAAAGACATGACGAAGCTGATCTTTGAAGGCTGACCAGTCGGGGATGTCGATGAAGTGGTTGAGGAACCACGTCTTCGCGACACCCGTGAGGTAGAACGACACGTGAGCGAGTTTGTAGGTGTTATCCCACCGGTTAGCAGCGCCGACACGTTCGAGATCGTCCAGCCATTCTTCCACATCTTCCCCGCGCATACCAGCGAAGGGATGGGGCTCACGCTGGAGGCTGTTGATGACGTGAGAAGGCGCGGCACGCGGTGGTTGAGTGGGAACGGCTGCAGCACCGGCCTCATCTTAGTGCGACATATTTCCGGACACCTGGCCCAAGCGGCGGCCTGAACGTAGCTCCAGGGGGTAGAGTGGTTGAGAGGATGGCGGGGGATCTAACAGCACTCTCCACCACGTATGAAGTCTTGGTTTGGATTACCTTTTATTAGGCCCGAGGAACCGGCAGCCGACAGCTACGATGAATGAGCCAAGATGATGATGCTACGCGACAACGATGAGGATGCATGAGCCACACATGATAATGATGATAATGTACCGGTGAAGGGGATGCGTATACTAAATGCCCACAATATATATATATATATATATATACTCAAAATTGAAAGGAACACGTTTTGACAAAAACATATATTATTACTATAACTATTAGGTCACTCTATTTAACTATTTCAGTGCTCGCAACGGTAGTTGATAAATAGCATAGTTTGATTTTGCTCGCTAAACTTGTCTGTGTATGCCTCCATTAGCAAATACTTCTTGGGGCTCAACGAAAACAATTCTTCCAACGATCTCTCCCGTTCTGCGTTATCACAGGCTTCATCGTCGCACGCCACTCTGGGCGCGCGATCTGTCGCGAAGAACGACGCGCTCTATAGCGACGCGGACGCGCTGAGGCTGGTAATCGATCGGCGGAGAGCTAATCGGCCGGGCCATTAAGTTTTCACCGCGCCATCACTATTACCGCTCCGCTCCCCGTGCGTCGACACGGCGGAAATGCACGATGAACAAGAAGACGACTCGATATAGTCGGCGCAAAGCGGATATGGAAGCCGTACTATGCTTCCACTTGCGCTACGTGTTTTAGCGCTCTCGATCCCTGGATGGCGGGATATGTACGCGCAGAGTTTCGGAACTTTTTTGGCACGACTACCGTTGACAAGTATCACCGATAAACACGGCACATAAATTATGCAGCAAGCCGAACCGTCCCGAGATCTACACTATTCATGCCGAAATGCGTCACTTCAGCGCTTCCCTTGACGAGCGTGCATCATGCAAACCATCACCGAGTTCTTTCTGCGACAGGCCAAGCGCATCGCTACCAATGTATTAATTTAGCTGCCGCTCGCAGCGCCGCTATGAAGTTTCGTATGCCTTTCGTTCTATTTCTGGGATGTCTGGTGGCATTCCAGTAAAAAGAGAGTTAGCTACGTGACCGCTTGCATTGGGCTTCCCATGTGCACCTTATTAAAGGCTCCTACGATACGTATGACCAATCAGCTCGGAATCGGTTGAATAAAGGAGAACCGTAGCAGGAATAACTTCTTTTTTCAGTGGAATGAAAGCAAGCAGAAGCCGCCTTTCACCCGCTGCGAAAAAAAAAAATGCAGCAACGAAGTAGCTCGCCTTCAGCGGGTACTTTAATCGTCGCGAAGAAAAATCCGGTTTCCGGGTTATTCTAGATATTTTCACAGCTAGGTATTGCATGGCAGATAACAAGCCATCAGAATAGACAGCCTAAATTTCAATACCTGAGTGACGAAGGCAAACTCTCTTGTCGAGAGATCTGCTTCAGGGAATGTTCATCATTTGATGAAACATCTTAGCCAGCACTCCGCATAAACTCAGCCCGCTTTCGATCTTGCTGCCGAATATTATATACATTTTTTTTCAATAATTCTCGGTGCATCGGCTAGAATACGTGGTTTTCGGCTGGCGCCACTTTGCTCACAGCAGAGACCTAAAGTACTATAATGATTAACTATTAGAGGCGCAAATAAACAGTGCCTAACGAATGATTAGACACTGTTTGCCTAATCACACGCAAGACTATCGTCTTTAGACGACATTTGCAGTGAAACATGCAGATACGGGGCCAATTTGCCTAAATTGGCCCCGTATTGCCTAAAGTGCCCTAAAGTATAAAACCCAGCCTAATCGTCTTAGTGAAAAGCTTTGTGCTAGCGGTGGCAGCTACCTGCTGTGAATTGCCGCGGATACATGAGTTCGACGCTGGTAGTGGTGGTGTTCACGTATAAAACAAAAACGACAAGGAGAAGAACTTTATGGCACAAGAGAATCCAGTTTGAAGTTTGTCAAAATGGTTGATTGGGCGAGTTGGTTATTCATGATGGTTTTAAATACGAGCGCGATACGTATACAGGGACAGGATAGGACACGGACAAACGCGTACTACCAACTGAAAGTTTAAACAGAAAGCTGTGAAATATATACTGAAATATGATATATTTCGTAAAGCACATACGATAAGACCACACCGAAAAACAAATTAAAAAATAAACATT
Source organism: Rhipicephalus microplus (assembly GCF_013339725.1). Taxonomy (NCBI): domain Eukaryota; kingdom Metazoa; phylum Arthropoda; class Arachnida; order Ixodida; family Ixodidae; genus Rhipicephalus; species Rhipicephalus microplus. Next base: position 115,057,455 of record NC_051170.1, on the reverse strand, counting down.
GATAACCTATCGGTCTCTTCGTATCGCGCTCGTACGTATTTAAAACCATCAATTTGATGTTGTCGTCGGAAAAATTTCATTTGAAGTTTGTATAGCGAATGCAAAAAGTTAACACGTCTTTATAGCAAAACTGTATAAGGCTTTGGTGTGTCTGGGACTCAGAAGCAAAAACGTGTGTCACAGAAAAATTAGGCAAGCCCAATCACTGATCACTTGTCTCTCGAAAAGGAAGAAGGGAACACAAGGTCATTATATCATCAAATGTTGGCCAATTCCCATCAGTAGGTATGGGCCATCTTAGTGGCTTACAGCATTATAGGTGCGGGAAAAAGCGACGCATGTGCCGCGCAAATAGGGCCAAACCTACTGTGGTCCGTTGAAAATGGAGAATGGAACACTGGGTGGCAAATACCATTCAAGAGAGATTACTGTAATGTGGCAAGCCAGTGTACACAATGCATATTACGAAATAAAAAACGCAGGCTGCTCAAAACCCCAAAATTTTCAAGGAACGTACGTTAAATTAAAAGGGACATTGTGAAGAGATGTTTAGGATTTTGTTTCGTGGTGTGTTATTGCCTGTGGTTTGAAACTCTAAGCCTTGCATTAAACAGCTTTGTCAGTCATCACTTCACAAAGCGGATAAACTTCTCAGCTCTTTTATTTCACATGTCGATGCTCTATTTCACGCTGCGAGCTTTATGTTGGAATTTACTGTCTAGGGCATTTTATATGCTCCCACGTTTAAACCGTATAAAGTGGACGGAGGGATTACCATCGCCGTAGCTCTGTGGTAGAGCATCGCACGTGTTATTTGAAAGTTGCAGGTTTGGATCCTCGCGGTGGCAAGTTATCTTTTTGTCCACTTTTCTTCTTTCACATTGAGATTGCGAATAATTGTAACGATATTCCAGCCACTTCTTGTGGAATCATTGTCTGTTGCTTCTAATTATTGCTTTTTTCTAATAAAAAAGTGTGTCCTTAGGTTTGCACTTCTTTAGCTTCATGTCTTGGACAAATTATTTTTTACCGGGACTGCTCAGCCGTCGCAATACTTGCCACCGAAAAAAAAGGGCAAGTGAATCTTGTAGATTATATGGTATCCTTGTTGGAATGACATGCAGTGAAATACCGCGAGTCCGAGAAAGAAGGTCACCGTTTTCAGTCCCTCAGGTTGGAGAAACGAGTGGACAGGTGCCTACAGCAAAAACACGAATACAGCAACGCACTCGATCTGTCCTTACACAATTGCAGATCCACTTTTTTTATGCTGGTCAACTGAACACTTTCATTGGCTTGCCCAGCTACTCGAAATCTTGCCTTGGAACCAGTTCTTATTTGTAAATAGCGTGCACAGCTGCAAACAGAAAGAGAAATGCCGCCATATTTGTTGCTAAAATAGGTCGGCAAATTCTCTCACGCGTCGACGATTCACTCGGGCTCATTCAAAATCAAGTCATGGTTCTGAGTCTCAGTGAGACAGGCTGTGTAACACGTTGGTGAATTGAAGTCCTAGTTAGTGCGGTTGAGGCCGAGGAACATTATGATCAAGATATATTTGTTGTGTGAGCCCGAGTGAGCTCCAAATTTTTTTGTCGTTCTGTAGTTTCTACATTGTGCCGTAAGTCGACGCATGCGCAAGCTTCGGCCTCTTTCGGACCATTTCAGATCTACACGAAGCCCGAAGCAATTTAGATAAGAGAGTCAATAATCCGGGACAACCGCTACGCGGCGGGGTACAATGCGATGAATGGATGAGGGCGCACCGGTGTCGGACTCGAATGCTCGGAAAGCTCTATCTTTAATAGAACCGCCATCGTCTCGTCTGTCAGTAGCAGCGCCCGAAGGGGTGGAATCGACCGCACCTGGACGACCATAAGGTCAGCGACGTTTCACTCCTCCTCCCTTTCCCTACGCCTTCACTAAGCCATCGTCTATCGTTGCCTATCCAGAAATGAACCTTAATGAAAGTGGCAGTGCAGGATGACAGGCTATACGAGTATACGATCGAGTGACGTTGCGCATTTGCGCATGGCTGATCACTTGAGATTACCTGATGCAAACAAGTTAATTGAGAATCGGTGAAAACGTATATACCGCAAAGTAGTTTAAAGTAATCAATAAACACGACGACAGCCTAAAATTCCAAAATTAGAACTGGAACGCGCAGGACACTGTAGCTGTTTCACTACTCATTGGTCACGCACGAAGCAGAAGTCGTGCGCTACGTACGTGCCATGTTTGCAAGATATGACGTCTCTATTGACCGGCACACGCTGAGGCCAGTCCCGTCACACGAGAAGAGAGCGAGGGAGAAGCAGCATAGAAACAACAGGAGGGAAATGTGGATAGGTGAGGGCGCGGGCAAGTGCACTGGCGCCGGTATAGGTAGACCAGAGCTCCTGTTCCCCGCATGGTTTGCTACTCTGTCGCGTGGTTTTAAGGTGTGCAGCAATGCTAGCAATAAGTACAGATGGTCTTCACAGTCCCCACCACTCGTGGCCTTCGAACACCCTACGTATTTCTCTGAATAACTAACCGCTTATCGGTACATGAATGTAGATGCTTGTTTGCGAAACCGATGCCGCAATAGCCTTGTACACCTGCTGGTTTAGGGTTGCATCGCCAAGAGTGAGCGAGCGAGCGAGTCGTTGCGCAATCTTATATGGGCGCACGCGAGAGGTAGAGCTACACAACCGTAGCAAGCTGCGTGAGCAACGGATACACTTGGTAAATGGAACATTCACACGCATAGCTAGGGAACTGCGTACGAGAGTGCCATTATTGCGTATCGATCTTCGTGGTAATGTGCAACTGCCGTGTATAGTGCGGTATGACTGTGCAACTTGGTGTCCCCGGAATTTATCCCATTTTTTTACTGGATGAGAAACGTCTGTAGTGGTTCTAACACCACACACTGCTCAGTTCGCCCAGTGCAACACTTCCATCAACTCTCCGACGTCGTTGTCTTGACGGGATACGCAACATAAAAGATTACGGGTATCACCTCTCCGTTGAGTGGTGGCTTAGTAAAATGCCTGCTAGATGCCCTGCCGTTTTCAGGATCGTATAACGTTTGCACAAACATGGAGTGACGCAACATTCCCTGGCTCTGCTCTGTACACTCTGTCTAGTTATCTATCCTACACGTGGGGAAGAAAAAGAGGTAGTTTATGAGATAGGGAGAAATTGTGAGTACACAAAATCCACAATGCACATACCCAGTGTAACGTAGCGATAGGCTATGGCATGATTCAATTTACCTCACGGACTGCAGAAGGGCTCACGGTTTCTCGGCTGATAAACTGTGATTCCCGGCCTGGAACACTTTTTCCTCAGTAAAACGCCGATCACTAAATCTGGTCAAGGCACACCGTAGAATGTGGTCAATGTCGGTGAAGATGACAACAGCAGCACCACAGGCGATCTGTGGTCACTTCACATGAGTAAGCGCAGAAGGGGGAGCACGCCGTTCCAATGTGATTGCTGCATGAGTTTGTAAATGCCATGTCAACACTTTCTATATTTGTTTCAATACCAGTCAGATGTGCCGCATCCAGCCGTTCATCACCATCTCCTCTGGAAAGTTCGTGCCCGCGCCTATCCCCTAGCCTTCACGTGTGCTTTGCGGTTATGGAGGGAGAGAATGCATTCTGTGGCGCCGCATGACGAAAATCATATGAATTAACTTTTTCTTCGGTTGTGTACAGATCCGTGTTGCGGCGTCTTGCACTGCTCGTGTTCACATGGTTGGCGGCCCCGCTAGCTCTGTAAGAGATAGGGTGTTTAGAGATGGCGTGTCGCTGTTCGTGGCGCTATGCGGACAACTAATGGAGAGCATCAGCGTGACGCTGCACCATGCGCTGACTTTAAAAGCCTCGTGAGGTGGTGGCAACGTGGCTGTTAACGAGAAAGAAGGAACACGAAGGAACAAATCTGACAGACAAATAATATCGGGGAGGAAAAAATTGGCCCCGTATCTCCATGTTTCACTGCAAATGTCGTCTAAAGACGATAGCGTGTGACGAGAGCCAACAAAACGTTTATTTGATGTTCTGCGAGAGAAAATCGGTGAATTGTATTCTGGAAGCGCTGCGTTAGAGAGTCTCGTTCCGTGCAGCGAAGGCAAACGAGCGTATCGAGGCACGTTAGACACGAGCGCCATCTGGCAGTTATCTTCAAAAACGAAGGAAGATGTACGCGCCCGCGGAGAAAGATGCGCGCTTTTCTCGGAAGCGATAAGGTGTAGAACACAAAGCGACGGGCAGGTGCCACCACCGTGTCGTTTTAGCAAAGCGTTGGAAACACTTGCCGTTTTGAGCATCGCGTTGCATTGTCAGCGCAGTGTCATAAACGCTACGGTCCTTAGAATTACTTGTGTGTGTTTTCTATACTATAAAGACACACATCGACCTGTTGTCATGGTGCCTCAGATATGCGCAATAATTGCTTTTTAATTGACAATCGCACAAGTATGAACGCTGAAACTTGAGCAATATTGGTGGGCGCTGAGAATAGGGTTGGCAGTTAGAGGTATCGTTTGGTGCCGTTCGAAGGTTTGTTACCACAGATAAACAGACAAATGTACAGGTAGACAGACAGAAAGACAGACAGACCGAAATTTTAGCGTCGAAGGTCCCCAAGAAATACTATCGTCTTAAAAAAACGTCTATCTCATTTCGCCGGGAAAGCACTTGGACTCTCGTTTGAAGCAAGAAGCCCCGTCCTACACGTGGCGTCGCATCACGACCACTTCATGAACTAAGGTGGCCTGACGGCTCCCACTGAGGAGGGCACGTTTGCACTGACATTTAAAGCAGGAAAGGAGGCGTTGATCGCACTCACCCACAACTAGCGAAGCATTGTAACGTCACGTAGGGAAGTGTGTGTTGGCAGTTAATATTGATGATAATATTATCTAGTATTTAACGTCCAAAAACCGCGATATGGTGATGAGAGACTCCATAGTGGAGGGCTTCGGAAATTGTGACCACCTGGTGTTTCTTAACGTGCACCTAACTCTAGGTACAAGGGTACCAAACATTTTCACCTCCATCGAAAATGCAGCCACCGCAGCCGGAATTCGAACCCGCTACCTTCGGGAGAGCAGTCGAGCGCCATAACCACTAGACAACCACGGTGGTTTGGTGGGGGTTGCGGCTGTAATAGTCTATCGAATTTGTATAAGCGATGGCTGGATTTCAGCGTGCAACTGCAATAGTTAGCATGACACATGCACAGTGTGGTGAAGTTAATTTGTCGCTGCTACTCTTAATGAAGAACGGCAAGTGCCGGCAATATATCGTATAGAAACACCGAGAAGCATTAACAGCGATCTGGTTACCAGAACTGCCACCCGTACTGGCAGTTATACTAATATTATGCCATGTGATCTATTAGAAGCGCGATGACAAGTTTAATTGACAGGGAAACTGCGAAAAATTGGTTCGTCATGATTCAGTATAGGCAAGCGTAAAAAACAAACATAGGATGAGTAACACAGTTGAAATATAAAGGAGACAGAAAGTGGTGTGCACACATAAGCCCGATGGCTTGCCCAAAGGACGCCTGTTTGCGTTGGCGAGAAATTTTGTGTAATGGAAGATGCACGACGTTTTCCGTCTGCGACGATCTATTGTGTCCTGGCTGTGCACGCACGGTAAACGTGGAAGAATATTTAAGGGGCAAGGAGAGAACAAAGTTATTCAGTCTTAACTGTTATCACCTCCGGAGTGGTCTCGATGCTAGAAAGCTTGAAAGCTTGTTGATTACCAGGTACTGTATTTGGCCGTAGGGCCAGCCAATTACCACCGCGGAACGTTGGAATGAAAGGACACGTCCAGACAGGATCCCGTAAGTTATTTAGCTTCACGGAAAAATTATGTTGTCTGCAGGCTAGGTGTTGTGTTCCAGAAGGCCTATGAAGAAGTAAACTCTCGAAATTTGCGCTGGAGTTTTCCGTTTATTAAAGAAGTTCCTTCTCTCCGTCCCGGAACTGAGAGTTCCAGTGGTGCCCCACGAACGCTCTAGTACCAAGGCTCTCAAAACGAGGAGTCACTGGGGGGAATGCAAAACTCCTGCTAACAGAGGCTGACTGTTAACGTTGTTAGCTATTAGATTTTCCTGTGAACGAGCGAAGGCATGGAAGTGCACCATCAAGTGTGGCACAGTTGTTACGCCGTGTTCAGCCACCTGCCACGATAGAGTGGCAGCCGTCAGTGGAACTGCTTGGTAATGTGCTTTAAACAGTTTGGCCACTTTTCGAGGATCCGACTCTCCGAATAATTCGCTGAAATATGCTTAGCTGCTCGGAGAGACTGCTGTCGGTTGAGGTTAATTGAGGAAGCTTCTCAGTATTGTAGCCGAATGATTATATCTCGCAGACTAAAAGAGATGAAAGCTATCTCTAGAACTCAGAAATCGTACGTAAAGTTCCTACCGGTTGCTTAAAATACCACCCATGACTACGTGATCCATAAGTAGATGTTGCTGAGATGCGCACGAAATGCACCAACTTGAAAGTATGTATAGATTGTGGGGTAGATTACAGAAGACCCCGCGCCACACGTGCACAGACCACCTCTATCTTAATTTCGGCGACGACTTTTTCTGCTTCTCGTTCTAGGCTCTCCACTTTCAGTCCATTTTTCGCGATGATAAATGCTTTTATTCTGTTGGTAATAGAGCGGTGACAAACTCTTACCCGGCCCGCAGTCCGCGTGCAGGTGAAATCCTCGCAGCGGCGGTCGTCTTTCGAGGGAGGCGACATGCTAGAAGCTCGTGTATACTGTGCGATGTGAGCGCACGCTCAAGAGCACCAAAATAGCAGGAATTCACGCATCCCTCCACGACGGAATGCCTAGCACCGATATCTTCAAACACGTAAGTCGGCAGACCTATTGTCTACAAACAATCACTCCGCCTAGTTTATGTAGTGACTGATGACCCGAAATGCGCGGGATCGAAGCCCGACCGCGGCTGCTGCATTTTCGATGGAGGGTGAAGATGCGTGAGGCCCATATGCTTAGATTTCTGCACGCTATAGAGCCTCAGGTCATCAAAATTTCCGGAGCCGTCCACTACGGCGTCTCTCGTAATCATATCGTAGTTTTGAGACTTAGACCCTAACAATTACTAATATGGTTAGTTTACATATTTAAATATTATTACGTTCAACACTGGCGAAGTCTTTCGGGCACTTTGGTTAAAATTAAGACATCTGTTTATACGAAGGTATAAAAACAAAAAAAAATCCTAATTAGGGAGGAACAGATGACGGCATCTAGTTTCTTGCTTTGTCCTTGTTTTTGTTGTTGTTGTTGCTGCGCGTCGTTTTCCCTCAAAATATGTACCAACAAGACCAAGCATCTGACTTTGCTTATCCTTTATATCACGCACACCTTCTTAGGCTAGTTCTAACAGTAGTAATTAACACATTTGCTCTACAGGCAAAGAGCGTATTTGCATGCCCCATGTCTTTCAAGGAGTAACTCTTTGTATCCTGTTATAACGATAACGCGTCTAAGTATCTTGCGAATATTGCTCCACTGTGTTGCCACAGCTGCCAGAAGGAGCCCGTCGACTAAGCGTGTGAGAATTATAACAAGTTGCTGAATGTAAACGTAAGCTAAAACATGACGTCTTGCTTACCGCCACCGTCTTGATAAGCACCACGAGCAATGCTTGCATATACTTCATCAAACATGAATACTCACATCCCTTTTGATACGTGCATGCCGGTTGTCAATACACATCAATGCCGGCCGTCTTATGCGCTTTGCCTCACCGTTCTGGGCATAGAGTTAAGGGTTTCCAATATAACTTCATAGAAAACTTGGAGAACACATTATTATGAGCTTAGCAGGGCGCACATGGGGGGGCGGGGGCATAAAAAAAGTAGGCGCCCCTTCTCCTCTCCCCATACACCTATGAATCACGTTTGCACTGCATTGTAATGGCCTCAGTGAGAGGGAGAGACATTAGAATAAAACTGTGCCCCTCCCCCTACCCACCTTTAGGAGAGAACTGTGCACACAACTATCTTGTATGGCTATATACTTCGTAGCTTGGATTCGAAAAGCAAAACCCGAACAAAGTTTAGGACTTTAAAAAAAAACTAACGACGAAGGTGCGCTTGTAGAGCGGCGGAGGCACGACAGCGGCAACGGGACATCTGAAATTAAATATATATAAAGACACTATGCCAGAGTCACAGTGCCTCCTTCGACTTGGGGCAGTTTACGAAACGCCACGACAAAGCCTACAACACGATGAAGCCGTCAACGCTAGAGGCACATCAAGATCACGATAGCCGAACGAGCACGGAAACATGTCCAGAATAAGACAGACTTTTTCGTCGCTCACACTAACGAGGTATTTTCTCCAGGTTCTCCAACAAACAGTAAGCGCTGTATACAAGTCCACGGCGCTCAGCGCAATAACCCCTTTGGGGAGCATTTCGGAAGCATTGGTCGTTGTGGTTGCTGTTGTTGAACAACCGTCATCAAAACGCTCTCAGTCCAAGAGTGAAATTAGAGCCATGGAGGAGTGAGCCAATTGTCGCACCTCTTTTCAGTCGACAACGGGAAACGGCGAGAAGCGATTACTTAATTTGCGTCCTTCCTTTTGTCATGACCGTATATATACTGTAGTTGTTCGGATGACCCCAGTAGGTGTAATCGCGACGTCTATCATCTGATCAACTACCACTTTTGTCTCCTCTTTGAAGTCATATAAGCCTGTTTGACGACCTTAAAACTTTACAGTGATAGGCGTCTCAAAAGCGATTTTCAATACTTGGTGTGTGGTTGCGAAGAAGACACGTGGTGAGACATTAAAACGATGGCAGTGAATTTATTATATTGTTCTTTCTTTATCATATGATAGTTTTGGGACGTTAAACCTCACAAATCAAATCATTTTTTCTACCCTGAAATTGTTTCCAACCTTTATTATTTTGTTACAATACATAGATGGGCTTCCAGGTAGTGGTGCAAGCGTACCCTCGCATACACCTTTAAGAAAAAAAAAAGAAACGTCTGATGAGTTGTTCTACAATCTGTAACAGGCAAATTGAAAGTGTGAACTGGCACAGCCGCGTGACCTAGATCCCCTAAAGACGACAGGACAATAATAGCAGCGCACTGACAGTGACGTCACAACTGCCACCAGAGGGCCAGGAGAAACTTCTCTTCGACACGTTCCCGCCCCGAATTCCAAACACTGCCGAAACAATACGTTTTCAATCGACGTAGATTCTGCGCACTGCTGTTAGCAACTGCAACGTGCACATGAAGAGAATGAGAGTGAAAAGAAAGAGACAATCCCAGCAGCCGCTGCACCTAAGTTGTGCTACGCAATGCGTTGCTCGCATCAGACGTATTGAACGGGGGCGTGTTTTGTTATTCCAGGCGGCTGTCGAAACCAAATGCTCGCCGAGACAGGTGCATTAAACGTGGGCCCAAAGCGCCTGTTCTGCCGTTCGCGTACTTTGATTCTAAACATTTTCGAAAGCCTCGAAGGCAGGTCAAACAGGAAGCGTATTTTACTTATTCACGACAGCGCTCGCATAAAGTATCACCTGTACGAAAAGAGCTTTCTCCTCGATGTCCAGAAAGAATTAGCGGCGCGTGAATAATGCACTATGTAATTAAGGACCCAGTGTTCGGGCCGAGGGTCACCGCTGTTCTTAAGCAGCTGGTCGTAAAACACGCGCGCCGCTAAGCTTATCAGCAAAGAAGGCCTGCATATTGTATGGGGGCTAGTTTGGGGCCGACTGGCTGGCGTACGCTACAACTTGTCCGGTGGGCAAGGAGAGCTTTGGGGCTGCGGAATGAATTACGCACGGCGCGCCTAAATGATGGGTTCCGACAATGAAGTTTTTAAACTTGCCGCTCCCCATCAGCGTTAGTACGCGGTAGACCCCGTGAGTCGAGTCACGCTTTTCTTATTCCGATTAACAGAATAAGATGGAGACCGTTCAGACACTATGAATAAATGCCATGCGCCACCATTTCTAGATGAAAGCAGGCAGAAGACAGTAGCATTTTACCGGCCTTAACGGCATAATTTTTCCTCAATAAAATAATCTTTCCTCGAGAAACCTTTCTAGCGTGTGCCCGATCGATAATAAAGGAAAACGTCAGCTTGCATCGTTCGTAGTTGTAAGAGTAAAAGTGAGGTGTCGTGAATGGTTACTGGATGATTTGTGTGAACGTTACGTGCAGTGAAATATGCGATTTGCTCGTTTAACGATGGGTGGCCTCGCGGACGAATTGTCATCTTCATTTGATTTCCACGCATACATAGAGCCTCACGAATATTAGTTTAACGCTTAAAGCATAGAACCACGGCGTCCTCGGGGCTGTTACGTTACTTGTGGTAAGGGCTGGTTTTATCACGTATGCTAAGAGCCATAGGCATTGCACTCACACATATAGAAACGCTCGCTTTACTGTACGTTTTACCATAATTGAATGAATTTGAAAGACAGGAAGAATGTACTTTATACAGAAAGCACTCCTCTTCACCTGACGATAAGCGTGATTGGTCTTCATTCAAGACTCACCAAGCACAAACTACCGAAAGAAGAAATCAGCTAGAGAAAATCAAGTAGAACAAGCCAGTGTGTGTGCGTGCAATGTACACCGTAATATATACGCAAACAGCCATCAGTTTTTTTAATTTATTTCAAACAGACAGAGATATGAGAAAGATAGCGACAATACGATAAGTACTTTGCACTTAATGGTTAATGATTGCGTATTCGGCGTAAAAAATTACAAGTATCAAACTAAAGAAAAGGCATGATTTTTTTAGAACTTGCTTTGTGCTCCATTTTTTATACACGAAGAATATCATTTGCGTATCGCAAATGCTGCAAAATTTGCTTGTACAGTGAATTATTTGGTTATAAAAAGCTAAATTTTCTTAAGCCTGCAATCACGCAAAGAGTGAGAGAGCGAGAAAATAAAGGTTAAAAACAGACAGAGAGCTTAACCATGACTAAGCCCGGTATGCTACCCTGTATTGGGGAAAAGAGAAGGGGAGAGGAAGCACAAGAAGAGCCCTCATAAGGAAGAAGTACAAGAACGTCCAAAACAAGAATAAATGGATGCCTAATTCAATTAAGAATTTATACCAGTGTGTAAGCTCAATGTATGACAACGTCGAAAACGACAATATTATCATTATCAGTGGCCTAATTACCGAGAAATTAAGGTTAATGCACTGATAAGAACACATGCGCCATGAGTAGAAAATTCGCAAAATTACTCCGATGACGTCAGTTACCACCTCATATCAACCAATAGTTATCGAGCTAGCTTGCTTGAATAAACAACCTTACGTAAATCAAGGGAGGTAATAAAATGCTTCTTGTTAGTTTCTGTTAGATTCATAGGAAAGAGAACCACCGGATGTTACTATGGGGAATGGCGCGAACGGTTCAAAAGTTTAGTTTTCGCCTGGTTAAACTGGGCAGGTCCTGCCATCTAGCGAGGCCCAGTTGAATCAGGCACGTCTGGCATCTCGGAGGCCATGGCAGGAAATTAATCAATGACTGTTGCTGCTGTGGCTGCCGCTACTTTCCCTCTGCTGCCAGCGACAACGCAGTTAAACCGGGCAACCATGGCATCAGTGACGGGAAAGTTTTCACTTGAGGCGCATAATTTGAAGTGCGTTAACGCGATGAAGACCACTAAAACGTGATTTTATTTCAAAATAAACACTTACTTGGCGCAACGGCTGGTTTACGAGGTTGCTGAACTGCTATTTCAGCAATAAACATCGGCTTTTTATTTGCCAATAGTGCCCTTTAATGACTAATTTTGGGGTGCATCAAGGAAAGCGATGAGTTTTTGTGAAATGGCGGGAGCGCAACACCGACGAGAGAAAGAACAACTTTATTAAAAATAAAAGAACTCCAGTCTGGGTCTAGTAAAAATAAAAAGATCTATTCATCAAACAGGCCTCGAAGTTGCAAATGCTGGAGCAGTGTCTTCATGATGTCCGGGAAGGAGTCCGCCAGCCACTCCTCCAGGGTCGAAGGTTTTACGTTGATAGGTATCTGCTTGAGGCTCTCGCCCATGGCTGCGCGACCACGCAGACAATTCCACAGAGCGTGAGGATTATCCGGGAAGCCACCACATGCCATGCAAGTAGTAGACCCGTCCTTGCTTTGTATGTAGTGCTGAATGTGTGGCGTCATTAAAGAGTGAGTTTGAGCTCGCCTTATCAGGGCTGCCTCGTGTCTCGTCGTGGAGTTAGGAGGATCGAGATAAGACCTGCGATTGTTGTGCATCTCATCTGATCGTTCGCGCCTGTCTAAATCTTGTTGTGGCCTAGCAACGAATGTTGTATTTGTATTGCATTTGGGAATACGGTTACTGGTATTGTTGACTGCTTGATATGTCTCTGAGTTGTCTTGTTTATGTTATTATGTACACTTTAGTGATTTGCTTGCGTTGGTGCACCTTTGGACACTATTGCGATTATAGATTTTATTGTCGTTTGGCACGAAGGTCGCATGCTAAAAAATTGCCCGCAGCTTCCCTCGGGGGAACACTGAGGAGGATGCGGAGCATATAATTGGTTAACGGGGTGTTAAAGTGCGACTTACTTGGGTCGATGGCTAAATTGGTTAACGTGGTTGTGAAATGGGGTGTTAAATTGCGACTTACTTGGGTCGCTGGCTAAATTGGTTAACGTGGTTGTAGGAGGGGTGTTAAATGAGTGAACACGTACGACACGTATCCCGTTTTCGAAAGTCCGGGTCCTCTTGTCGACGCTTACGTTTCAAAGCGGCCGAATCCGGTGCTGCTGCTCGACGCTGACGTCTCTCAGCGGCTTCACGTTCTCTAAGTTGAGCATCTTCCGCTCGACGCCGACGTTTACGTTCGGCGTCGCGAGCTCTTCTCCGCGCTGCCTTGTCTTCGGACGACGACTTGGTTGCGGTTCCGCCAACACTTTGGCCGGCGCTGGTCGAAGGGACGTCGATCATTGCGACCTCGGACGTCGACGCGCCGTACAAACCAACCGACGAGCGGCAACTGAGCGAGCGAGCACCGACCTTGAGTATATATACAGCGCGACGGCGCATGCACTGTCCGCTGTCGAATGTTCGAGAAGGGGGAGAAGCGCAACGGCGCATGCGCGCGCGTCAGCTGCCGATGTTCTCGAAGCGTGACGGCGCATGCGCGCGCGTCAGCTGCCGATGTTCTCGAAGCGTGACGGCGCATGCGCGCTACATTATACAGCTAGCGAATGCTCGTGAAGAGGAGAAGCGCACGCGGTGTGTAGAGGAGGAAGGATGCACAGATGGTGCAGGAGTGAAGCGCGCGCGGTGTGTAGAGGAGGAAGGGATGCACAGATGGTGGAAGAAGGAGGAGGAAGCTTGCGGACGGCGCCGCACTACAAGCCTCGAGTATTAGATGCTCCACATCTAAAAAATTCTTGTAGTTGTACTGTAGTACACCCTGTGTTTCTGAGTGTTAGTTTCTTTTTTATGTAACAGTAAGCCTGCATCACTGTATACATTTCTTTTTGGACCCAGGACTAGCCATTGGCTACGGGTTCAAGCAGTCTGATGATCTTTTGTATTGTATGATTCAACAAATAAAAAAAATGTGCTATAGCAAGTGATTCGGTGCGCTTCAGTGAATCCGGCCTCCACAAAGCAGGGCTTGGGAGATTTACGCTGGACATGGCATGTGCCACTTCATTCCCTCTGATCCCCGAATGACTAGCTAACCACTGTATACGAACACGTAATGAAAGGTGGCCAGCTAAGTGATTCCTAAGTTTGCTGTAATGCGCGTCTGGAATGTCGCGAGGGCTCGACAGGCTTCTTGGATATCTGTGCGTATTAGTAAATTACGGGAATTCGGGTTGGGCATGGTAACTGCTTCTACTATAGCCGTGATTTCTGCAATGCATTCCGTACTAATGTGGTAATGGAAGCCCCATGACAGTGGTAGTCCATCGGAAGCTATTCTCGTTCGAAAGCCCTTGCCGGTATGAGACGGAGATGCATTCGTGTACAAGATCCACTCTCCTGTCGTCTCTTGGGGATGTTGCACTCGTGATTCACGTCGTCCACACAAACGAAAAATTTTAAGAACTGAAAAAAAAAAGTGGTGACCCTAATTTGTCATTACAACTATTGGCATGGCGTATTGAGTTACCTGCGTGTGTGTTGCGCATCATTGAGACTTGTTCTACCAGGTGCCACAATCATCGCACTTGCTAATGATCCGCCAATAAACTAAATCAACTCATTTCTGTTATTTAATCCTGACAGTTATTTGAGTGTTAAGTAAGGCTGTTACATTTGTATCCAATATAAGCTCTAATTAGAATAAGAACCTCTGATTTTCATCTTTCAAACTACTTTTGATTGTTATCAGATAAACTGGAAGTACTCTACTGGAGGGCTCGAAAGAGAAGTGACTGTGTCACTCGGTTCTCTTGGCAAAAAGGAGATGGCCCGGCGTGAAGCTTTCGTCAGGCTTTGTGCTTCTACGATTGGTAAATTACGATTTCGTGGGCGTGGATTCACAGTATTTTAAATGTTAGCTATAAGCACGAACTCGCTCAGCAGAAGTTCTAGAGAACATTTACGAACAACGATCAAGGTAAAAGCCTGAAACATGTTATAGAACGCGACATTATATAGGCCCGTTGAAAATAAGTGATGGAAAAAAAAAACATCGAATGTAAACATTCGACAGAAGTGTGTGGTTGGGTTTGAAACTGGGAGATGATTTAGACTCCAACCAAAAGTTTTGAAGAAACCTGATGTTTCGAAACCGACTTGGTTTCTTCTTCAGGGGTGACTGCGGGACTACGTAGAAGCGGCGTCTTCAAAGCACTCGCGGGGCGGATAATGAGCCTCTCTCTCTCTCGTTTTGCCGTGGAGCGCAGTCTATGTGTATACACTGGGGGAAGGGTTCTGAGAGAGCGATTGATGTTCTGGGCTGTCCTCTGTATGTGCCACGACTCGAGTAATAACCTTCTCCTCCAGTTCATCGTCATGGGACGTCACGATTACGCCCCAGATAACAAAAAATTGTGACGTCACGTGAACACGCCATCTCACGACATTTTACCTTGGTCCCAATTGGTGTGATCACGATGGCAATGTAAAACCAGAAGAGGAGCGTCCAATCCGTGAGGGAGTGCGGCACCACACAGGGCGCAGAAAGCTTTTGAATGGTGGGGAAGGAGGATCAATGACCTTCAAATCACTCTAAGTGAATGCTCAAGGAACCTTCTGTTCGTTTCTTTCATGCTATGAGTAATTTTAGTAACGCAGTCCATGCGTTCCAGTCGTTTGAGTCCCACTTACTGCATTGCTATGAGATGTGGCCTGACCAAGCCACTGTACCGCTATGCGGCTTTTTCTAACCGGCTGCTCTCGCTGGTCTGAACACAATGCACATAAAACAAGTCGGTTAAGACAGGAAAGCACAGACAGTCCATCCTAAAATGTATCGGTTTGTAGGCTCCATTCTGTCCCTCCATGATAGCCACGAAACCCTGTCTGAATGTCCTCGATGTAACAAATATGTGCCTTGAAATGCACCAATACTCTGCTAAATCACTTATCGTTCTTTTAGAATCGGGGAGTTCTGTAAGACCGACAATCACCAAGCATGACTTCAAAATTACCTTTTTAAAAGTTTCTGGCAGTCACTAGGCTTATCTGCGAACGTTACATTAACATAACTTTCACTACAGCACAGTTCACAAGACCTTAGAAAGACGTGATTCGGTATTTTTTAAAGCTGTAAAGAATGGGGCCAAGTATTACTCAGGAAGGAAGGAAGCAAATAAAAAGGAAGAGAGCAGGGAGCTAAACTGGGAAGTCTTCTGGTTGGCTACCCTACACTGGGGAATCAGGGAAGGGGGATGAAAGACGAAAAAGGGAGGGGAGAAAGAGAAAAGAAAAAAGAGAGAGGGGCAGTGAATTCACTGCAGCATGTTCATCCCCATTCAGAGACGTTCACACAAGTCCTTAGTCCTCGAAAATCACAAGAAGGCTTTCACTGCATATTGGGTTGTCTATAGATGTGGACTGAGCTGCAGATGCACCTACACAGAAGGTGGCTGATTATCCATTCACCGCAATGCATTCGCACGTTCTTGTCTCTCCTAAACAAAACGAGGACAGTGGTACAGGAAGTGTTCAATATTTTAGTGGATGCCGAAAATATCGCATAATTATGCCTTTTTTGTATCGGTCGATTTGATAAGCGCCTTTGCGCGTCTTGCAGTTATGAGGGAATGTAATCTTTTTATTTTTTTGTTTAGAGATGCTTCCGGGAAGTGCATAAGGCATATAAAAAATTGGTGAACACTAGGAGCAGTGGTGCTTGTATAAGCGTCTAAGAAATGTAACATGGTCTTGGTGTTCTCGGGAAGTTCGATTCGTGTTTTGAGCGTACATTGCATATCGTTACCCTTGCGCATTGAAGACTGAATAATAAGAAGCTAGGCTGGGTTGGTACAAAAGTTCCCGACTCGCAATGATACCTGATTTCACAAGGATGCACAAGCATACGCACACGCGGGTACAAAAGTGAGAGACGCGTAGCGATGGCATGCTGAAATTTCCACCTCGGAGTTTCCGTACTAGCCTCCAGTGCCGTTGCTGCTTCTTCTCGACGTCTACTCCAGCATACTTAAACTTTCATTGGCAAATCAGAACTACTTAGCATAACAGCCAATGACTCACGTTAGTAAACTTTGAGGACGTTCTCTGCACCACGGGAGTACTTTAATATGCAAGAGCACCTACACATTAATGACTGAAATAAGCCAGCAAAGAAACAGAAAACTAGACGACTGAATTAGACAAAGAAATTCACAGAATATCCACGGAGTGAATTATGATGAGTGGGCAGAAGCGTCCGTTCGTCCGTCCGTCAGTCCATGTGTCCATCCATCCATCCATCCATCCATCCATCCATCCATCCATCCATCCATCTATCCATCCATCCATCCATCCATCCATCCATCCATCAATCCATCCATCCATCCCTATCGCACTAGAGCACACATCAGACGGACGGGCTGATTAACGGACGGACGCTTCGCCCCACTCATCATCATTGACTCCATGTAAATGCCGTAAATTACTCAGTACGATATCCACTAACGTCATGTAGTAATATTATTTCCGAAGGATGGATGGATGGATATGGCTGTACCATTTAGATCGGGCGGTGGCTAGCGCCACCAAGCCGTAATACTTAATGAACCAAAAACTAGATTTTTTTAAAGTGAGTTTGAGGATTCGTACTTTGCATTGAAGGGTTTAATTTTCATTCGTTCCTTGACTTTAGCCACCAATCAGATAACCATCTTCTAGTTAAGTCTACCCACTTAAAGTCTCTTTTGCCCTCCCTGTCCCTAAACACCAGTGCTTTGAAAAACTCTGCGCCATCATCCTGAACTATAGGATGAAGCCCTTTACAGAACATTATCAAGTGTTCGGTAGATTCGGCTTCCTCTCCACACGCACTGCATACTGTGTCTACCCCTTCACATTTGGCCCGAAATGTCTTGGTTCGCAACACTCCCGTCCTGGCCTCAAACAGGAGAGAACTACCCCGAGTATTATCATAGATCTTTTCCTTGGCAATTTTCTGCTTAAAAGTTCGATAGATCTCTAGTGCGGACTTCTTAATCATGCCAAATCTCCGCATGTCAGTCTCCATTTCCTTCACTCTCTTCTTAACAGATAGTTCTTTTTGGTTTAGCCACCAGCTGTTTTCCAAGTATTTACCAGTCAATTTTCTGGTTCGCTTCCTCCATTTTGTATCGACATTCTTCATGTCCAAGTAGCTGAAAACCTTCCTAGCCCAACGCTATTCCCGCATTTCTCTCAATCGCTTCTCAAATTTTGTCTTGCTGCTAGCTTCTCTGCCCTCAAATTGTGTCCATTCCACATCACCTTGTACTGCCTGATTTGGTGTATTCCCGTGAGCTCCTAAGGTAAGCCTACCTATTCCACGTTGCTTAAAGTCTAATCTTACTTGAACTTCTGATCTCATGCACAAGTCCGCATTCCCGAACGTCAGACCAGGAACCGTGACCCCTTTTACATATTCCTCTCACAACATCATACCTATTGTATTTTCACAGTGCCCTGTTTTTCATTACTGCTGCATTCCTGTTACCTTTAGTCGACACGTATATTTCGTGTTTCCTTAGGTACTCGTCCCCATTGCTTATTCATACGCCCAGATATTTGTATTTATCTGTTATCTCTAGCGTGACCTCCTGTATTCTAAGCTCACTACCTTCGTTGTCATTGAAAATAATGACTGCTGATTTTTCCTTACTGAATCTAAAATCTAACCTATCTCCCTCATTACCGCAGATGTCCATCAATCTCTACAAATCTTCCTTGTTATTGGCCATTAGCACCATATCATCTGCGTACATTAATGCTATTAGTGCCTGATCAATGAGTTTTCCTTGTTTGACTAAAGAGAGGTTGAAGCCCAGTCCACTTCCTTCTAGTTTGGCCTCTAATCCTTGTAGGTACATCATGCATAATAAGGGTGACAGGGGACACCCCTGCCTTAGCCCCCGTTTTACCTCTGCAGGCTTGGATACCTGTTTTTCCCACTTTATAACTACCTTGTTACCTTTATAGATATCCTTTAAAATATTAGTGACTACATGTTCCACGCCTAGAATGTCCAGTATTCCCCACAATTCCTCTTGAACCACGCTATCGTACGCTCCCTTGATATCCAAAGATGCTAACCACAGGGGCCTGTGTTCTTTTTCTGCTATTTCGATGCACTGCGTCAGTGAGAACAGATTGTCTTCCAACCTCCTGTGTTTCCGAAACCCATTTTGCAGTTTCCCCAGCACCCTCTCATCCTCTATGCATGCTTGCAGTCTTTCCTTTATAATCTGCATCGCCAGCCTGTAGACCACCGATGTCCCTGATATAGGACGGTAGTTGTTTATGTCAGCTTTGTTCCCCTTTTTTCATAGATCATGCTGATCCTGCTAAGTTTCCATCCATCGGGAACTTCACCATTGAATATCATTTTGCTCACTGCCTCTCTCAAAGCCTGCTTAGACTTCGGACCTAATGTCTTTATCAGCCTAATTGGAATGCCATCTGGGCCTGTTGATGTACTACTAGGAACCCTTTTCTCAGCACTTTCCCACTCTCGTTGTGAAAATGGAGCCATTGCACGACTTCATTCGTCGTTGTCTATTGTGGTGCATAAAGTACTTCTTTGTTGAAATTTTTCTGTCACCCTTGTTCTTATATATTCAATAGCTTCGTCCCCCTAGCACCTTGGGTTGTTGTTATAAAACTCTGCTCTAGCCTCGTCTCATTTGTTAGGGAGTTTAGATGCTTCCAAAATTTCGCAGCTGCCTTCCTATCTTTTTCATGTACTTCTGCCAGTCACTGAGCTCCCTTCCTTCTAATCTTTTTATTGATCAGAAGGGATGCACTCTTCTACAGCTTAGAAAGGTATCCCATTTTCTTTCAAAATCATCTGTCGGTTAACCCCGCTGCTTAGCATGTCTGTGTTTCCTAGAGGCGTCCTGACGTTTTGCTATGGCTCTCTTACCTTCCTCATCCCACCAACTTTTGGGTTTGTGTCTTCTTTTCCGGGGTGACTTGTCACGCGTCTTAGCAAGCTCTAGCTCAGTTTAATTAGATTCGTGTATGTCCACACTGTCTTATTATCCTTCGTGATTACTTTCTCAATTTGTTTAGTGGCTATTTCAATTTGCCTTTCTGGATAAAAATTTTTCTGTAGTTGCTCATCTTGTCTCCTTCCCACTTTCACTGCTCATCCAAAACTTAGCTTGATACGTTTGTGATCACTACCCAGACTTCTGGAGCCACCTTTATCTATGTGCATTCCCTTGAGCTTATCATACATCCAATGTGACATCAGTGCATAATCTATCGTCGACTGCTGCCTTCCTACCTCCCATGTTATTTGCCCTTCACACTTCTCGGTACTGTTGCAAATGATCAAATCAAGCCTTTCACACATATCCAGGATCATTTTGCCTGTCGGGTCGGTATACCCATCTATATCTTCTATGTGCGCATTCTTGTCTCCTAGTATAATTATCTCGCACTCTCTTCCTAACTCCTGAATGTCCTTTAATATACACTCTACCATTGCCTGGTTTTTCTCTCTGGCCTTGCTCCCGTCCACAAGTACACCAAACGACGGAGTGTCATTTGCCCTGCCACTTTCCCTTTTAGCCACAAATGATCCTTGAACTCCTGCTTGACTCTTTGTCAGTCGGTACTTTTATGAAAGAAGGCCCCAACACCACCCCCTTTCTGCTCCTTTCTGTTCTATTAAAATATTCCCACGTGTAGTCAGGATTACTAGGAGGTTGTTCCATGTCCTTAAGATGCGTTTCTACAAAACCGTATACCATCGGCCTCTCTTCCCTTAGCTGTTCTTCTATCTCTTCCCACCTCAGCCTGTTCCTACCACCCTGCATGTTAATATATCTTATGTCTGAATTGGCTCGGCGCTCGTGGCAACGTATATTTATGCCCCGGACTCTACCTATCTTAGATACTGGTGCCACTTTGGAATCGTATCGGTCCATACCACCTGCCGAAGAGTCTCCCTGGTTGTTTTTCTCGTTACTAGTTATTCTGCATCCCGAAGGGCTCGCTTGCCCCCCCCCCCCCCAAAAAAAAAAGCGTCTGCGCGTCCTGCAAGTCGCCAACCTACCTCATGACCTAGCCGCCCATCGAAGTGAATTCTGTCTTGTTGAAAGCCACCCCACCTATGCACCTCTCTGTTTATTTCAACCACCTCAAAGCCTTTCTCTCGACTCATACGCCATATCTCTTAGTTTGCGTTGACAACCGCTCTTTGCAGGTTGCTATCACGCACCAGTACCTCCGGTATTGTGCATATAACTACCTGTACTTTAGGAGAAGTGGCGCGCATGTAATCGACGCCTTTCGCCAGTGTGGTTGTTAGTCCTGCTGTATCTTCATTTAAGACATCGTTTAAACAGCCTGAAATTCAATTCAATTCAATTCAATTTTATTTTCCAGTTTATACATACTGAATGACTGCGTTGGGTTAAAAGCTACATAAGTAGCTTGACGAGACCCAACGACCAGACTATACAGGGCAGTAACAACAGGCAGTCTGGTGCAGTGACGAGAAAACCAACAAGTAAAACAGAATACCATATCGTATATACATATACAGCGATATACATGGATTCCCAGCATGAAGATTGCAGGAAGAAAAAGTGAAAATAAATACATGTGCATAAAAAGTGCTAGAAAAAATAAATAAAAAAAGCGCTACATACAATAAAATACGGCTATAGCATAAGTAACAAACATAAATAATAATAACACAGAATAATAACACCGTACCAATGTAGCAATACTAGCTATTCGGGACAGAATAAAAGAAAAACACTGGCCATATAACACAGCAAGAAATTCATGTAAGCAGAAGACTATGTTAAAGAAACAACATAGGTTACGCACAATTCAATTACACAGAATGTCACAGTATGTGACATTACAAGTGAACGAAATATAAGCGGAAGTCTTTTTTACTGACCGTGTCAATATTTTTATGTTTATTTAAAGTAGATGGTAGGTTATATGCCAACGATTGATGTTTGTAGTGCGTCCTGAAGTATGGAACTGACCATGTCTCAGGGTTCCTTGTGTTCACATTATTTCTACGACGTTCTAACGATGCCAACTGTTTTATATAGTTCTTGAGGGATTCAGAAGCATATGGCGCAGTATTTATTAACGAAAAGTATAAAGGTTGTCAATTCTAATAATGTTGTACTTAGGAAAATCTTCTCTGGTGCTAGAATAATGGTCTATGTTGCGAATATAGCGAACAATCTTCTTCTGTAGCGTCAGAATTTCACGTATGTTAGTTATAGTGGTTGTACTCCACACTAAGGCGCAATAATTTAAGTGGGCATGAAATAAAGCATTATAAATCTGTACTTTGGCCTTTGTAGGTAGCAAACTACGACATCGTGATAAGACACCTGTCACAGAGGAGAGCTTTTCACATAGGTAATTTACATGCATGTCCCAAGTAAGTTGTGAAGAAAAGTGCACGCCAAGGATTTCGTGACTGTCAACTATTTCGATTTTTTGACCTTCAAAAGCAATAGTATTATTTAACGGAAGCAATTTGTTCTTGGAGCAAAAAATAATTACCTTAGTTTTCTTCGCGTTGATCCTAAGTTGATTTAGCTGAGACCAGATAGATAACTTTCTTAGCAGTAGAAATTATCACGAGGTTTCGTCTATCAGCTGTAGTTTTGAGTTTTACACTCGCTTGCCTCATGACTGCTTCAAGCTTGCGTCCTGGGAACGCCCTTACTGCAACTCTCTTGTCAACTCTTAATTCTCTTTGATGGATTCTGTGCATCGATTTAAATTCGAGTCCCCGGCGATTATCACATGCTGTGACTTTTCAGCTGGAGCGTCCTGCACCTGGGGGCTACTTGCGCCTGTGACGCCGGCTGCTTTGTCCCCTCCCAGCCCAACCACTACCTCGCTGAAGCTGCGCCTTGCGACAATTGAACCGACTGGAATTGTTTTTTCCAAACTTGCTTGCTCTTCTATCTCCACCATTCTGGTTGCCGGTTCCTTACTGTTCTCTCCGTAGGCCGCTTCTTTGTTCAGCTTCACTAGTGCTTCCTCGGCGGACTTCAGTCTTTCTCCGATTGCCCTCGTTTTCTCTTGCTCTGTCGCCAATGCAGTCTCGAGCTCGGCGATTCTCATCAGCAGTTCACCCTGGGCAACCATCATTTTGTCCATTTTTTCTCCGATTTCACATTGCCTACGCTTCGCGTCAGCCTCTTCTCTATGCGCTTCTACACTTGGGTCCACTTTCAAACCCACTCCACATTATGAACACTTCACAGTCTTTTTAACCATGTCTTTCTGACACCAATCGTCCCTATACTCGATAATTACTAAACTTGAGCCCTGCACTACGAAAAAAGGAAAGTCTAAGCTCTACTACAAAAATTTGCGTGTTCAATGTACGCGCACCTCCCCCACTGGGTGGCAAAGGAAAAAAAAGAACAAAAAATTCAAACACACACGCCCGCCCTAACTAATAAATACCTGGTGACTGGCCTCCGAAAAAGCCGTACCATAAAATAAGTGCTACGGAGATTTCAACTGCTGCCTTATATTTATAAAGACAAGCTCAAAACATGCAAAAACACTTATCTGCGCAGTCGATCTGAAGCGCTCAAAAAACACGTCCATCCACCGTGACAGCCCGAACCGAACCGAAGACATATACACTGAACGCCATCTAGTGAGCGATTCTTAAAACTAACTAGAAATGGCTACTACTGCTACAAAGGAAGGCTTCACACCCTAAGAAGCTTTGCCCCTAAAAAGCAAGTTCGGGCAGTGCCCTTTGTGCAAGTAGTGAATATCCTTTAGACTGCCAACAGCAAAAGAGTCGAATGCATGCAACCGAGTAAAATAAGGGCGGAAAGGGCGGAAGAATATCCACTTTGCTACCTTGAGCCGCGGGTGAGTGAAGGGTGAGAAGAAAGGTAAGAGAGAAAGGGAAAAGAAAGTGCGCACAGAGAATATAGTTTCCAACAGCGAATGGTACTTCTCAATACTACAGTAGTGCACTGATATTTGAATTATCGAAAAGCTGCAATAGCGGTAGACCACTGACCATGGTCTCAAGGAGACACTTGAAGATGTATTGGTTGGCTGTCTTCAGTTCAGCATTCACACTCTGGTGACTGTACAATAACATTGTGGAGATGAGCTATGGTCAGGGAAGACTGCTTCAGAAAAAAAGAAGAAAAAACAGTATACGCAGTCCGTAAGATGGTCTACAAGTGTTAAAACTGTCCTTCAAATTCGTCATCAGTGTTGAAACGAAAAACTGCGTCATCTTTTTTTGTGCTGTTGCGTACTCTTGTATTCAATACAGCGGTCTCAGAGACATCCAAGGCCTTTCAGAAAGACACGTATACTTTTTCTTTGTATGAGATGGTCGGTGTTCTGAGGAGTTTCGGGTTAGAACGGCAGAAAAACGAGTTAGTTCTTATATAGATTCTGCTGTACACTTATCTGCCGTCCTGCGCTCGTGTATGTACAAGTACTACTTTGGTTTACTTATTTACCTATTTTTTTATTTACTGATGGACAGCTGGGTTCGATTTTCTGTCAAGAACTGTTAGATCGTGATCCTGGCCTTTGAAAGCAACAATAGTATTGAAGAGCCGAATGAATATGAAAAACAAACGGAAGTACTTGCTTATAGATATATATGATTGTAACAGAAGATACCTTACAAAGCCCCGTAGCCAAACGGTGGATATTTCAGATCGGTTCGCTCCAATTGATTTCTTGCCAGCTGAGCAACATCGCCATCGCTGTTGTGTTCTGCTCTGTCCATACGAAGCCATTTTGTTTATCTGTTTTGTTAATATGTCCCAGGTTTAAGTATACGAGAAACTTGACGAGGCTGCATTTTATGATTGGAAAGAAAAAAAAAAGGAAATAGAGTGACCATCAGCAAAATGACGACAGAGAGACGCCAGCCATGATATTGACTAGTGATGCGGGAATGTCGACGTAGCTTTTTCAATGGACACACGCCCGGGGCAATGTCTTCTTTCATCCCAGCACTCCTCTTAGCCCTCACCTAAGCAGCCATCCAGCCATGCGGCGTTCTTCTTAGCGTACGTAGTGGCTTGTCCCTGTGTATCCGTAGCATGTGCGCAGAAAGAGCTCAAAAAATGAGAAGTAAGAAGCGCGCACTCGCGTATTCGGGGCTAAGAGCCCTTGGGGTATTCTCGGAGAGTAAAAAATATCTTCCCTCTGCCTCCCCATGAACCCCTTACATCCGCCCATTCGTTCACGGCGCGCCCTCTGTGGAGCGACTTTTATAGGGAACACATTTTGCATGCCTTGCTGGTCTGGTGATCCGACTCTTGCAGCGTGAACGTATTGAAAGAACGTCTCTAATTCCCGCTTCGTCAGCACAATTCACCTTTCATTTTCCAGGGTACGCTCGCCGTACATTCCCTTTTCTGACGTCCTCTTTCTTGTTTACTTAATGTGGGCTATAACGATTTCATGATAAAATCAACGCGAGCAGTACAGACATGAATGCCAGCTGCGCGGGAAAGCGCGTGTGTAATGTGAAATACCCTTATTATTTCTATGCATCCAGTATTTGTGTCCTCCACCTTTTTGTCAAGGGTTCGTTCCGAACGTGTCGTACTCGGGACTTTTTTTGAACACACGTTACAGCAGACTGCGCAAGGATCGCAAAATATACATTCAGATGAATTTTCCTCTTAACCAGTACTGTTCGCATGTTATTGTTCCACTGTGTAAAGAGATTCTGCGCAGGCGCTCTTACATGCTCCCGAACTTCGGAATGATGTCTCCGACGACGAGAGGTTCAATAAATGGCAACACTCGAAGCTATATCAATGCATGGCACGATGTTACGAGGTCCAGTGTTACGCCTCCAATTAAATTTTGCCCAAGAAGACGCGATAACAAACAAATGAATGCCGTACGGAGGGCGACTAATATGATGAGTAATGGTAGCGATAAAGCGGAAAGAAACAGTACAAACGAGGAAGAAAATGTGCAGAGCCATGCGTGAGCAGTGCCCATTCAGCCGTTCAAAGCTCCAAGGCGAAAGCGACCTACTTCGTGCAGCAGCCATTTTATGATAAAAACAAGATCATTTTTTTAATTTTTGAAATCCCTCAGGCTTTGCGCGCGCGGTTGCTCTTTGATTCCATTTTATTGACGAGATGACGATTCATACGCGTGCCTCGGAAGAATCCGGTCAAAGGAATTCGCGCGGCGGTGCATAAAGGACGTATTCTTTCGCGTTGGTGTGATAGGAATGTGCGCAATACAATATAATGAAATGAAATGAGAGGGGTAAGCTCAAGCTGGCGCCATACAATATTGAATTCGCTTCGTATCAAAGTGGGGCCACTAAGGTTTTGTTTGAAAATGTCTTCCTTATGAAAGTGGAGAGTGATCCGTCACATGTGATAGTATCTGGGTGCTGTAGGATGAAACCTGTGCCTTCTGGTACGTGCTCATTGTTGAAAAAAGTCTTTGTTGCTCGTTACAGTTGTACTGACCAAAACTATTACAGGCATTTATTAACGTTCCCTTTGTTAAATTTTATCTCACTCTTTTTTTTTAACGCGATAGCTTTGCAAAGCTCGTATCGCAGGAATGCCATGTTGGTGTCGGCGTCGTTGGTTGTGAACGAAAAATGATTTTGTGTGAGACCAAAAAATTGAGAAAGGTGCAAACGAAATATATCATCAAAATTTCTGGGCCCTAGTGTGAAATCAGGCTCATGTCATTTGCGTGGCAAGCGGGTGTTCCAACACACAGTCCTGCGTCTGCTTGTGGACACAGTAAAAATAACCCTCTCTGCTTGGAAATGCAGTGCAAGTAACTTTCATGCGCTATGAACACACGTGCTCTGTATACATGCTTCACAACACAACAAGGCATACCGCAATAATAATGCGTGGTACAAGCGTACATTACCGTCGGGCGTGAGAACATGTGATTGTCATAACGACTTCATGGTTTGAAGCCTGTAACGCACTACAAAAGGCACACACGTTACTGCGCATATTCAACGTAGTGGTTGCATAAAAAAGTTCTAAAAAAATATCTTTCACTAAATGTTCGAAGTACGCTCTACAGAAACAGGATACCGTTATCGCGTTCAACTCATAAAGGCAAAGCCTACGTGTCCCCCATTTTTTTTTAGTATTTCTTAGTTGCAAGAATTTAAGGCAAGCCCCGCCGTTGAGGTCTAGTGGCTAAGGTACTCGGCCACTCATCCGCAGGTTGCGGGATCAAATCCCAGCTGTGGCGGCTGCATTTGCGATAGAGGCAGAAGTGTTGTAGGCCCGTGTGCTCAGATTTGGTCGCACGTTAAAGAACCCCAGGCGGTCGAAATTTTCGGAGCCCTCCACTACGGCGTCTCTCATAATCATATGGTGGTTTCGGGACGTTAAAGCCCACATATCAATCAATCAGATTTTATGGCAAGGTTGAAACAACATCAGAGGTGTCGGGCAACTTCAAACTGATATGTGCTATCATGCGTGCTGCGACGTTTCTCGCGTGGTAAGAATTGGACAACCAGTTCGTAATAAAAAGCAGCCAAGAATGCAATGTCATGTACAAAACAGTTCACCTTGTACTAAACTCTACTACGTTGCCTTACGAGATTTTAAGGCTGTTTATTTTTACCACTTTTAACAAGCTCCACTCCTGCTGGCTGAACGCGCCACGATAGCTCAAGGTGTGATGGTGAAGGTGCCGCATTTGCGTGCTACGCACTAGAAGCAATGTAAAAAAAAAGTAGTTACGTGATAGAGGTTGTCACCAATGGGATTGTACCACGACTGGGGATGGTTGTGTATTACGTGCTAAACACAAGAATGACACTTGTGGTGTTACGTGGCAAGCTGAACATATCATCGCGAGGCACGCCGTAATGGCGGGCTCCGGAAACATCGACCACCTCGGGGTTCTTCAACGCGCACTTTCTTCGCACAGTACACAGTCTAATGGAATTTCACCTCCATCGAAATCCGATTGCCGAAGCCGGAATTAGAAGCCCCGACCTTCAGGCGAGCTGCCAAACACCGCAACTACGGCACTACCGTGGCGGCCTGCGCTAAACACATGCAAATTTTAGGCGATGCTTTATAATAGGCCATGAACCACAGATTTCTTTCGATTTGCAGCGAACGAAGATATTGCAGTAGTGGGGGACGTTGGGCCCGTTCGTATTGCATAACAAAATGTAAAAACCAAACAGCGCTTATATGTCGAAGGTATAAAAGAAACGATATAAGATGGGCTTGTGAACATATTGTAGTAGGTAGACTGCATCCCAGAAGAATGTCAGAGAAGAAAAAAAAGATGTGGCTGAGCCCTCTTTTTAGGAATTTATATAACACGAAAATGAAACGTGCCTTCTAAAAAGTAGTTGAGCGTTCGTTGTGAACTGCTTCGCCACAAGGGCGAGAGAATGAGTGCTGCAGTAACAAATTGCAATGTCACGCGGAGAACGGCAAGCAGCTCAAAACTTTCGGCGCACAACTAAAGCAGAAAGCATGTACAAAATGAGCATACACAGGACGAGCACAGAGAAGCAACTGTCACAGCTCAACACTTATAGCACGCTGCTCAAAACGAAAAGAAACACGCACGAAAGAACGCATCGGTAAAACACTCGACAAGCGCAAAAAACAGTCGCGATTCTTACTACTTTGGGTGTGAGCAGCCTGCTCCTTTAGTAAACGCGGCCGCGGCAGTGAACGACGTTCATGCTCTCTTTAACTACTGAACTTCAAAGCAAACTTGTGGTGGATGCACAAGAGGTACAAAGCGTCTGAATTCCGAGATGTGCGCGCACGCGAGTAAATCACCACGCTAGAAAACATTCATACGCACTTTGTGTAGCGCTGCTCGGGGTGGCTCGGCACGATGAACTTCGGTGTGCGCGCGCCCTACGCGCGCCCCTTATGCCATCTCGCTACTGATTACTGAAACGCACTGATCTTGCTGAGCTCTGAGAACCACCAGCAGAAAATGGTGTATATGAATGGCTCACCATTCACAAGGTGGTGAAGCTTGATTTGTGGCTTACTTGTTAGCGCGTGTGTGCTGAGAAGAGCCAGGTGGCTGGTTCGATGAGCTGCTGTGGAACTTTTCTTTCTCTTTTTTTTTCTTTGCAATATGTTAGTTAATATTTTGCAACGTTATATCCATGCCAGAAGTACATCAGCGGAGTAGTTGTGCACACTGGCATAAAACTCTTTTGTTTAATAGAACTAAAAGTATAAACCCCAGTTTTACCGCAAGGGCGAAACAATGGGTGCGGTAGCAGCAAATGGTAATGTTACGAAGTAAGTCTGGCAGCTAACTAATTTGGAACTGATATTGCGTAACTCTAAAGAAAAACGCTATTGTAAAAAAATGTATTTGCCCGAGGAAGAGATGCGCCCCGCTGTGGTGGTCTAGTGGCTAAGGTACTCGGTTGCTGACCCGCAGGACGCAGGATCTAATCCCGGCTACGGTGGCTGTAGTTTCGATGGAAACGAAAATGCTGATGGCCGGTGTGCTCACATTTGGGCGCACGTTAATAAAACCCAGGTAGTCGAGATTTCCGGAGTCCTCCACTACGGCGTCTCTCATAATCATATGGCGGTTTTGGGACTTTAGACTCCACATATACATCAATAGCGTTTTTCGCACAGTCTCTTTGCGTTTAGATCGCAGCACGCCGAAGACTATGCGAGTAGACCAGTGATGGCTGTCGAGATAGAACGTGCACCTGAAATCGCGAGAATAAAAGTTCACAAGTTCTAATCGTGTGAGTCCCCTCTCTTCTCCCCGCTTCCCTTCATTGTCGCTAAAGAATGGTGGGGTATTTCTCACTTCACTGAGAATTGAACGCAACTCTAACACGCGGAGAGATGTTATCGCATTTACCCTCTGAACGACGGAAATGGGCCGGCTCGTTTGATCACTGCTTGAGTAGTGTTAGACGCCCTCCGCCGCGTGTAGCGGCGGGTAGCTAGAACAGAGGAGGCGTGGGGGCATGTTGTCAATTAGGCCATATACAGAACATGATGTTGACGGCAATGGCAACGGTAACGGCGAGAACCCGCCCGGACTGTGCATATGATTGTTTATGAAATAAAAGACCGTAATACGAGTGGAGATACTAAGAACACGGCGGCTACTTAGGCTGATTGGCATTGCATTCTATAATGAAAGGACTTTCTTTGTGAGCAAAACATTTCAGAAAAGAAGTCAGATATGGCAAAGCACGTGGCAAGTCACTGTGCCAAGTGTGGGTGTTTGATGATTGTCAAGGAATGGAAAGGTATACGGATAAGAAGGCACGTGATACACATGAAGCGTTTTTGTTTCGCAATGCAGGAACTTAGTGTGTAAGTGACATGTATATTACGCTCTTGGACAATAATTAAGAGTATCTTTTTTATGTTGCAACATGTGAATAGGATGTCTTGCATATGCGTTGTCAGTTTCCCATTCTCTGATGGTCAGCTGCACGCTCTTTTGATTCTACATATATTCGCGCCTTCTGATAAATAAAGTGGTTGCAAGATCCACTCCGTTCTGTCTGACTCCTTTTCTCAAAATTTCCGCGCTCAAGGAAAGTATTTTCCTGTTTATTCAGGAAGAGATACTAGCAAGTGCAGCACGTACTTTTACCGTTCACGCTCAATGTACTCTTTTTCGGAAGAGATCAGTGACACACGGGGCTCCTTTACACGCAAACTTTTGCTAGCTGGCGTCAGCTCAAAGCCGGAACTGGCCACCCATGCCCTGTCTGAGAAACACCCTACAATTTGATTTAGTGCTTCAAGCGTCATACTATATTGAAAAAAATTCATGGCGGAGATGGTCGCAGCTCAGTTTTTTATCCGCGGAGTGTGTTACAAGAAGCCCGATGTACGGTTCGGGGTGCCTTTAGATGTTTGTGTGGCAACATGTACGAAAAGCGAAGAAAGGCAGGAATTAATGCGTTATATCAATCATTATCGAAAAACGTAACATATTTGTAGTTTTACGGTGTGCTTCGGCAGTCATTTAGATGTCAAAGTAATTCTAAGTATTCGGGCATGCTGAAGAAAGTGTCTATGATAATGCCGCACACACTCCAAGAGAGACATTCTTTTGACTTGTCTTTTTCCTACATGTGTAACTTGCACATGTATAATGCTCTTTAAAAAACACATATCTCTCTTTTGGCCAACCATGCTTCCCATAGTGTTTTGAAAAAAGTGTTAACATGATTGTGTAAATATAGGTTTATATGAGAGAGTTATGTGAAGTATTTCACTTTACAATACTGAATCGTTGAGCTATACATGATGGAACATTTATTTGAGAATTTTTAATTCGAAAAATCGAAAATTGCGGACGTGTTCCCAGGCCCCAACCTCATATTCATTGCCTGAAGCCAATTAATAATCGTTATTGTACCATATTTGCCCACAACGTGGTTGATTCAGCTGATCCCTGGAATGCGTCTATCGAGAAGTGACGCAAAAGGGCGAATAGGGCGTTCGCAGACAACCGAAAAGATGCGGTGTTTTTCGCATTGCTTTCTCTTCGCATTCCTCTCTCTTTCTTTCTATATATATATATATATATATATATATATATATATATATATATATATATTTATATACAGAAATCCTGATAAAGGTCATACTCTGGGCTGATAAACCACGTTGTGACCACTCATGGAGGGTGTACTTGACTACTTGCAACGCTACGGCCACTCAACCACCATGCCTGCCTATATATATATATATATATATATATATATATATATATATATATATATATATATATATATATACGCCCCCAGAAAAAGTCCTAAATCCGGCAACTTCATTCAATATTGCTCGGGCCAAAAGAATTGATATGCATACGTAAGTCATTTCTTTTCACAGTTAGATCACTTCATTATCTTGCCGTAAGTACCACTTTATTGAGTGCAACCGAAAAATGCTTTTTGAAAAAAAAAAAAAAACTGTTGTTCGACGCCCTATATATATCTCAGTCAGCGCAAAACTACAGACTGTCATAACCAGAGAAGTTTTGAGAACGAAAATAAGTAAGCAGGTTGAGTTAAGCACTTCGAGAAACATGTGGAAATTTTTCAGACGTATTCATCATGGTTGGAAAAAACGCTGGATGATTTGACATAGAGTAACCCAATAAAGTTCGAGAATAATGCTGGATTGCTGATTAGTTCGAGATTGTATATATAGCTTAAGTTTATAGCGCAGACATAAACAGGAAACCCTTTGGCGTCGGCCCTGCTTGCGGTGGTGCTGTAAACATGAGCAAAATATGGGGTGTCTTGATGCGCGCTTTTTCATCTACTGCGTCTACATTATGGCGTGGCTGCCGTATCTGTGCTTACGGAATTTCACCGCTCTGTGGCTGCTCCGTTGGAAAGCGCGGGATGCTGGCCAAACTATGGCTGCGTGGTCACATAAACCCTTTCAAATAATGATTGCACCATAATGAGAGTGCGTGCATCGAGTCATAATAAAGCAGAGGAATACCTGAACTAAACAGTCTTTTTATCTCATCTTGACGAGAGATGGATCATTAGAGCAAATAAAAGCAAAAGGCTTTGCAGTACGCGATGTGTTCTCGCGACAGGAATATAACAAAATCTTCACGAATAAGCCATTCATATTTATTTATTTATTTATTTATTTATTTATTTATTTATTTATTTATTTATTTATACACGTAGCTACAGCGCCCTCTAGGGACATCGTTGTAGGGGGAGGAGGTACATACATGTCAGTGAAAACAGTTTGCACTGAACAAAACAAAATAAGAACGAATCAAATATAGACAAATCACAGCATACGATATAAGAACGAAATGCGGCTCGACATTTCTGCTTTGCTAACTGAAAAATCCAGGTATTTGATTACGCTTGTTTGATTATTACGTTGTTGTTACATCAGTAACTGGTCGATGTCACACAGACAAAAAAAAAGACTGGCATTCACCGTTGTTTACCATCACTCTTAATATAAACTATTCAGCAACATAGCGGTAACGTAGTTAACACCAGGAATCGCTTACCCAGCTTCAGCTGTGACTGTGGGGTTGACCGCGCCTTGTGTGCATCGCCATTCTGAACTGCCAGCCTGTCCCCGGTGCATGTTTCTATCATGCCGCAAATAAAAAACACGGACGATTGGGAACGTAACATCGGCCGTTTCAAAGTGCCATTGAATACCTATTTCAAGCGCACTTGTCTTGTGGCCATTACGCCACAACTAATCCTCTCGCGAATTAATGAACTACGAACTAAACGTTCGTGGAGCAACACGCGAACGTACGCAGCTGTTTGCTTTGTAGATGCCGATGATTAATAAATAGGCCTGCAGTGCTTTGTGATTGGTGGGCCTTCAAAACGCCTCTTCTTGCTCAATTTGCATCGTTTACCAACTGTCGTGATTCTCCGGTTCAGCCACGTAATAAATGAAGCGTCAAGGAGACTGCTTCCGCTACATGGCATTCATATATTGTTTATTTACGAAGCATCTTCAACAAATACTGTGGCTCAGTGGAGCTAGTAGCCAGGTGACGTCGAGTCAACTCATGCCAATGGTGGAGCTAATAAAGTCACTCACTCTGTGGTAGAACACCTGCTGGCCACGAAGGCGTCCATGGGTCCGATCTTCAATTGGACCAGGAAATTTTTATTAGTTACTAAACTCGAAGCAATTCTTAGTGAACTTCCGCGACTTTCATCGTATCTATATATCTTGCCGCTTACGTTTGGGTTCTCTCGTGGACACCCCCTTAACTTGGCGTGAACCAAAATTAGCATGGGAGGGTAAGGTGGTTTCACGAATATCATGCGCTGGTCAAGACATGAATAATGTCACAATCCCATCGATTGCGTCGTCAAACACTTCCCGCCAGACAGTGGCACATTCCCAAGGGCTGATATGTGCCGCTGGTATGCAGGTATGTGCCACAGGTGACTGGCGCTTAGTATCTACCATGGAACGACGCGAACGCACATGGACAATTTTAACGAGCGAGTGCTATGAAATACCCGACATCAGTAGCGTCGACCCGACGAGTGAAAAGAATTAATGTCAGAGTCCCAGCAGGATCCCAAGCATTGTGCGTGGAAATGAAGCATTTACCCCAAAGCTACGTCAGGTCTCGGAATTACTTTTCATATAGACGCGAATCATCGGGAAACGTCAATGGTGGTTGCAGTACTGCCTACCCAATTTTATAAACATTACATATGTACTCCTTTGATACTGCCGTCACGTCGGGTTAATGTCAATTGTGGTTAGGTGCCATGCGATGAAGTTCATTTATGTAGCAGTGTCCAGGGGCAGCATCTTCGCGAACATCAGCGCTTCATATCAGCTTCTGGTGTAGCTAATACGCACGTTCCAGTTGACATCGTTGCGCATTGGTTATATAAATATCTGCAACTCTTCAACATATGTCTGTGCGTGCAACATTTGTGCATATATTTAGCGTTTTTTTATTGCTCAATAAAAAAATGCAACACGGTCACCTTACCTCCACATGCTTCGCATAACATCGATTCCGAGGTACGTCGGATCTGGCGATTTTTTTATTTGCATCTTTCTTGAATTTTCGGTCGCGGATGAGACGATTATTTCTCGTTCGCAACCCACGATGCTCACGCCGATGCCAGAATTTTGGCGAAACTAGCTCTTTATCACTATTGTGTTAAAACAGGTGGGTATAGACAATATCGTTGGAGCCTTTTAGAAATATCGATCTTGTTTTTTTACACAACACGAGTCGACGAGGCCACGATGACGTTTGATTTAATAATGCCTCGGGTCTTTGCAGAACCATTATGAAGCACCTTGTAGCGAATGCCTCCAGTATAATTGTGCCCGTCTTGGATTCTTTCGCGAGCACCTTACGCGTAACACTCGAGAGTGTTTTCTGCTTCCCATTGTTGTGCGGCCGGAATGAAACACCTGGCCTTGTGCATAGCGCGGAAATGTGTTGGCCGAGGGCCAACGCAGCGCGAAACGATTGTAATGAGAGTTTATTTAAACCAGAATTTTCATTTCTTCGCCTTGTCTTATATCAGTAAACGCTGGTAAATCGACATGATTAGCTTGTCATGAACAAACGTTTTTATCGATGTGTTCTTAAGTAGTTTTGAGATCGTAGGGTATTCATAAAAACCAGATATTAAGAACAAAGTGATGTCTATCTGGGGAAATTTCATTGCGCAGTTTCAAGAAGCTTATTTGAGATAACAGGTGGTGAAGAAGTACGCGTGCTTGCGGTGTATGCAGCCATTGTATGCCGTAGAAGAGAGAAACAATGCAAAGAAAATCGCGCAAGACTCTATATGTTCAGAGCAGCTATCAGATATGGATCAGAATGAGGCACGCTTCTAAGCTGCTGCACGTGATACGGACAGCTTCAGTTGGCGCGCAGCTTTCATCGTACGAGAAGCACTCTCGCGGGAACTGACGAGTGTTCGGGAGCAATCCGACGAGAGGGTTTACAGCGTGGGCCACCGGTGGCCTGAGGAGCCAAGCGGGATTTACTACGGGGATGCTGTAGGCGTAGCGTGCCCGAAAAAAAGCGCGGCGCGCCTTTTATTGGTTTTCCCCTTATACGGCCACGAATGACGCGACGCTTTGCTCCGCTATCGATGTAAGCGTCTTCTGAACGCACAAACTTATCTGCCGCTTAGTTTGCGCAGAATAAGCTTTCGGATGACTGGTTCTTTCCCAGGTTGCGCTTGTACTTCTTGACGCGCTTACCAACCTTCGCGTCACTGCAGCGTTGTCGGACTTTCGCGAAGTGTCTTGCGTCACCGTTCTGAAGTGTCCGGTAAACGTTAACCAAACCTATGCTGTAGTGATTTGATAGAGTTGGCCCGCTGCTCTGCTGCCAAAGAAGGGGGTTGATGGCGAGAGAGAAAGGTGCTCGGGCCGTCTCCGGGGTGTTCGACGCCATGCACGCTTGAACCTCGTAGGAAATTGAGTTGCGCGCATAACGTTGACGGATAACGTACGGAACAAGTTTGAACGAGGGCCACGAGCTGGGGCGCGGGCATGCTCGATCACTGAGGTTCGCGAAGATGGCGGTCGCTGTCGAATAAGCCCAACTGTCGTAAACATGCCCTGCTTTTAGACCTAAACAGCACTGAAGCAGTTGCGTGTCAGAGATGGCGTGCAGAGCTTACGTCATCGTAGCACGCACCAAGTTTGGAAACTATAGAAGTTCTGGATGAGAAAAGAGATAGAGGCGTCGTGATGCTTGTTGTTCACAGGTACGTGTGTGAAGAGTACTTCGTGTCTGCCTCGTTATTTGGGAACCCCCTCTGAGAAAGCACGAAAAGGCGGTTTTAGCCACCACGCGTATTTGTTTTAGCACGGTACTGCATGGCGACCATTCCTCTTGCTTGTGCTTGTTTTCTTGTTTTAAAATTCCAACAACGGTTTCGACCGTTCAACCAGTCTTCGTAAGGGTCACATACGTACAAGTTTTAAGTCAGAAAGTTCACGAGAAACCATTCCTAATAGTGATAAAAGAACACTAGTTTACAGCAGAAATTATGTTGCCAAAACCATTATTTGCTCTCTTGAATACGCATTTTGCAAAGTCATTAAAATCTGGCATGACATTTTTCTGAGCGTTCTAGTCACAAGCATACCACGTAACAAACATTAAAGCCTGTATCAGTATGCATGATGGCATGTAATTGTGTTTTTATGTCGGCTATCGAAAGAATTCACATTCTGTTAATACATTAAGCAGATGTCTTCCTCTGGTTAAAGCGGCATAAATAGCTTATTTTGGAGCAAGGGCTGGGTGTACTCTTTTTTGTTTTCAATGAGGTGGGGAACCAATGGCACTTAGCTTTTTTTAAGCACAATATCTTGAGAAGTTGCTTTAATAAATGTGGTAATATTGGCTGTTAGTAGTTTAGATTTGTCTGTTGGAAATACATAAAATATTGCTATTTATTGTAACATATTTACTCACAACAAACACTAGTAATGGTAGAAATTATTTGATGTGATTGATGCGTAACTGAACCATCGTAAATACCATATATTTCTGCACAATGTTTAGTCGAATCGCAATTCAACAACGAAAAATGCCAAAATTTTCCTGAAGCTGAATGTATAGAAATTGTAGAAAGAACATTCGAAAACCCACTTTGACATTAAAATTGGGTGGTGCTGTTCACCATGTGCCCGTAGCTCTGTTACACAGCGTTGCAGAATTTGATTTCATCTAAATCCTATGGTTATCGCAAACAAGCATTGTCGTAACTAGTAGGAAATTATCGTACTTTGTTCAACGAGCTCATGCACGTTATAAACTACGCGCAGAAATTATGTGCCCTTTGTTGTACAGAAAAAGTGTGGAAGTATGTCACTAACACTTCATTATGAGCTCTCTCGAACTTAGTAATAAAAATTTGACACCTGAAGCTATGACTTTCATCCAACTTGGTTGAGTACTGCTTACGCTGCTGGGCTGCTGACTTGAAAGTCATGCGTTTGATCTCAGCCGTGGTGGTCTGATTTCGACTGAGGGCAAATGCCAGAGGCCCGTGCAGTGGACGCTTTTAGTGGACGTTGAAAAACACTAGATTTTCAAAATTCTCGGAGCTCTCCACAACGCCATGTCACATGATCACAATGTGGTTTTGGCACATAAAAAACTCCTCGTATATTATTATTAAAACTAGGCCTTAGTGCTGTTAACCATGTCCAATAGTTATTGACGAAACTTGCCTGTTCCTACCAATGAACAGTAGTTCAACAAAAAAGAAAGAAGTATTATTCCAATAATGGAGCTTACCAAATGTGTATTTTACTCGAAGAAGCCAAGAAATGACATAATTGCTTAGAAGTAAGGGATACAGAAAGCAGGGGCATCGAAAAAGGCGGCTTCCAGAAAGCAAAGACGATGTCCAGCGTTGTGCTGGCCAGTGCCCAGCACCGAACACGGCGTCGATAAAGCTTCTCAGGCTTTACATCAAAGGGAGCCGCCTCGTCAATGTGCCGCACTTCGCTCGGAATCACATCGAGCAAGAGCAACACGAGGCAAGCAACGCTGTTGGCTAGTTCGCTAAACGCTGCCCCGCGCTTCCTCTCCATCTCGCTGTCGCGCGTCCTACCGGTGGCCATCGAGGTAATATATGCCTCGTTCATCGTTTTTAATATAGGCGTCAAGTAGGAAGAGTGTCGAGGACAAGCAGTGAGCAACGACCAACACTGTGTTCAATCACGGCACGCCACCCCTCGCCCATCTTGACGCTACCTTCCAACGAAGAATCCCGGTCATGCCAACTTTCCCACACACTCTCGTGTTTTTTTTTTGTTTTTTTTTTTGTTCCTTATCACAACGCCACGGTTTTCTCGCACACCGTGGGCCGAAGGCAGCCGCTTTTCCGCACTGGGAGCTGCTCTGTCACTGTCTCGATGCGTGGCGCGCACTCCGTCACAGACGCTGCTTCGCCGTGGGTGGCGACGAAGAAGTGAGAAGGGAAAGGCGCCGATTTTCACTGCGCTGCCAAGCCTGAGGCATGTTGGCGGGCGTAGAAGCGCCGTTTTTCCACCGCGGCACGGTACCTCCTTTCGTTAACACCCGTAAATATTAATTACAGTCGCCCTTGAGAGCGCCCTCCTCGGGCGTTACGGTAGAGAGGCTGTCTCGAAGTCGCCTTCAAAGAACTC
Source organism: Rhipicephalus microplus (assembly GCF_013339725.1). NCBI lineage: Eukaryota > Metazoa > Arthropoda > Arachnida > Ixodida > Ixodidae > Rhipicephalus > Rhipicephalus microplus. Next base: position 115,019,082 of record NC_051170.1, on the reverse strand, counting down.
ATCAAAGTTGCTTCTCAAGTTTCAAGTTATGAAAAGAAAAGCTTCCCGGCAAGAGAGAAAAATAGAAGGGCTGTTTCTATGTTCTATGCCTATATTATTATTTTCTTCTGTGAGCGTTAAACAATAATTCTCAGCAGGCTCAACGAGCATTCCAAGGGATATATATTGCATGGTTACTTGTAGCACCTAGGCCACTGGGAAGTTTCCCCATTCAAGTTTGAAAAACCTGATATTACGTACTCGGCTTAGCAAGTTCGCAATTGTGGCTTACAGTACTGTCTAATAAATGTTTAGTTGTGCAAGAAGCCTTGAATAATTTTTTCTGTATTTTAAGTTGGATGGATGTGTTATTTTGCTTAATTAAGCTGCCTAAGGGATTAGCACATCGTAGGAATGAAAGGCGCACAGCAGCGAAAAAGTGGAAGCTGATATAATATGCATTTCCAGACGTGTCGGCGCAATCTGTTTCATGGCAATAGGTTTAGCTTGAGCGCACCTCTGCGTCCTTATCGTAATTAAAGAGAGGTGGACACCTAATGCTCTACTAATGATTACTGGTTGAAAAAAAAGCTTGCAGAAATTATCTAATGGGCAAAAGTGGAGCACGGCTGCTCTGAATGTAGTTGGCAGTGGATGGGACTGCGGAGGTACTTAACTTTAATACCTTAAAAAGCCCGGTTAGGGGGTATTACATAAGGGGTGGGTAAACAAATGTGGATTACAGAGAGTGATCTTCACGGCGTACAATATGCAGCTATGTTGTCTGCAAGAGATGATAGACACGTTATGGCTGGAATTTCACGGGGGAGGCCATTCGAGTCCACTGCTGCGCGAAGAAAAAATCATGCGGCAAAGGCAGTATAGTGCGAGCACGCGTGTGTGTGACTGATGAAGTGTGGGTCGTGCGGTGAGATATGTGCGATGGTGGGATGATGTAAGGAGCTTCATTTAGAGAACTGTGAAAGAATGTGTGAAACAAACAGAGACTGGCGACGTGGCTACGCGTGCAAAGATTAGTAACATTATTTGTATGAGTATGAAGAATGTATAACCTGGTGGCGCAATATTGTGCAGATTATAGATCGTTATTTGAGCATGCCTGGTGCGACCTCCTGTAGGGGCAGTGCATATTCTAATTGAGATTTGAGGTACCTTGAGACTGTGAATTACGTACAGGAGCACGAAGGCTCGACTGGGAACCTGCCTACTGATCAGGTAACTCGGTACTTTAGAAAGTACCAAGTCACCCGGAATCCGGAATAGAGGAGCCTGCACCCATACACCGTTTTTACGAAGCAATTATTTAACACCATTAAGAAAAGCGACGGCTCTATCTGTCCCTGCATGGTAAACTCAGTGAAGCAGAGGCGACCGTGCTGCGAAAATTACAAATGAACACTCGCGGAAATCAGCACACACTCCACCTGAACCATCCTCTGCCATATAGATACATATTGCCGTTGTGTGGAGCAACAGCAACACATTTTACATCACGTGGAGTGTGCAAAGCAAAGAGAAGAACATGACACAAATGGCGCTTACCATAAATGGGAGGTGCTACTGTTTAGCTAAGCACTGGAACATCGGCTACGACTGATGCAAAGAGATGCACGGATAGCCCGTGGTAGCGAAGCATTGGTATATACCAGCACTATTCTGCCGTACAGGCTCCGCCTTTCCCCTCAATATTTCTTGCGGAGAGCTGGGGCATGGTTTCTATGCACACAAAAAGTTTCCCCCTCCTCCACATACTACTACTACTACTACTACTACTACTAAGACCACTGCTACTGCTTATACTACTCCTACTAATACTATAACTACTACTATCATTTATTAATACTACTGATGCTGCTACTACTACCACTACTACTATTACTAAGACTACTACTACTGCTTCAACTACTACTACTACTACAACTACTACTACTACTACTACTACTAAGACTACTGCTACTGCTTCTACTACTACTACAACTACTACTATAACTACTACTATCATTTAATAATATTGTCACAAAGACACAGGCACGCAGGTACGAAATAGGGCGTTTACTTTCGCAACCCAAGGGCCAGAAAACCGAACACCAGAGCACGCGCACACAGAACTACTTCGTTGTCCTCTTCAGAGGCTGGCTACTATAGTTGCCAGCCTACCTTGCGTCAATTCCCCCCTTTCAAGAGAGACCGTCCCGGTCGATTGACTAAGATGCTAGAGGTGGCCATGAAAGAAAAAAAAATTATCACGTCAATGGAAAAAAAAACCCACGATGTTGTAGATAATAAGAAAAAAGTTCGAAGTGTTCATAACTCGCGGGCGTGGTACGGTTTCATCCGTACTACATGGACTACTTCTGGACGTGGACGTCTTCGGTTTAAACTGGTGTCGGAGCTTTGGGGAACTACCTCGTAATTCACGTCACTGAGGCAGCGCACAACTTCGGAAGGGCCAAAGTAGCGCCGCAATAGCTTCTCCGAAAGCCCACGATGTCGAACTGGTGTCCACACCCATACATAGTCACCTGGTTGATAGTGGACGCTCCGTCGGCCTTGGTTGTAACGGCGAGCGTCGATATCTTGCTGCGCGCGAATGCGGTTCCGCGCAAGCTGGCGGGCTCCCTCGGCTTTCTCAACGAAGTCGTCAACGCTGTCATTTCCGCTGTTGTCCTGGTCTACGGGGAGCATAGCGTCTAACGGTGTTGTGACGCGACGGCCATAAACAAGCTCGAATGGTGTTAGGTCTGTGGTCTCTTGCACAGCGGTGTTATAAGCAAACGTGACGTACGGCAAAATTTCATCCCACGTTTTGTGCTCTACATCAACATACGTAGATAGCATGTCGGCCAATGTTTTGTTTAACCTCTCCGTCAAGCCGTTTGTTTGGGGATGATAAGCTGTTGTTTTCCGGTGGTTGGTGTGCGTCAGCTTGGTGACTTGTTGCAATAACTCTGCCGTAAATGCTGCTCCGCGATCGGTTATGAGAACAGCAGGCGCACCATGGCGCAAAACAATGTCGTGGACAAAGAATCTGGCGACTTCAACTGCAGTTCCCTTAGGCACAGCTTTGGTTTCTGCATAGCGAGTCAGATAGTCGGTCGCGACAATTATCCACTTATTTTCTGAGGATGACGTAGGGAAGGGACCAAGAAGATCCATTCCTACTTGCTGAAATGGTGCTCGAGGTGGATCTAAAGGTTGGAGGAAACCGGCGGGCTTTGCGGGTGGGACTTTACGCCTCTGACAGTCACGGCAGGTGCGGACATAGCGCTGAACGGACGAATACAGCTGTGGCCAGTAGTACTTCTGTCGAATGCGCACTAATGTCCTAGCAAAGCCTAGGTGACCGGCCGAAGGATCGTCGTGGCACGCCTGCAAAACTTCCTCACGCAGTGCCATTGGAACGGCGAGGAGGAAAGTTTCCTGGCTGCTCTCAAGATTTCTCTTGTAGAGAACATTGTTCCGCAGGCAATACGTAGTCAAACCACGCGAGAGTCGGCGTGGGACGATAACGTCTTCTCCTTGAAGATGCTGGATGATAGGAAGTAGCTCAGTGTCCTCACGTTGAAGCTCAGCCATCCGCACCACATCGACGATGCCAAGAAACGGTAAATCGTGTTCAGTGTCAGATGACGTCGGGGAAATAGGAGCACGAGACAGGCAGTCAGCATCTGTATGCTTATGTCCTGATCGGTAGACCACCGTTATGTCGTACTCTTGAAGGCGGAGGCTCCAGCGGGCGAGGCGGCCTGATGGATCCCGTAGATTGGCAAGCCAACAGAGCGAATGGTGGTCACTGACCGCTCGAAATGGCCGGCCGTATAGGTAGGGTCGAAACTTGCTAATGGCCCAAACGACTGCTAGGCACTCTTTTTCGGTGGTAGAGTAATTAGCCTCTGCTTTTGTGAGACTGCGGCTCGCGTAAGCGATCACACGCTCTGCGCCGTTCTGCCATTGAACTAGAATAGCTCCGATTCCCACGTTGCTGGCGTCTGTGTGGATCTCGGTGTCGGCAGACTCGTCGAAATGTGCCAGCACTGGAGCTGTCAGCAGTCGATTGCGCAGCTCTACGAAGGCTTGTTGTTGTTCTTCCGTCCATACAAAAGGTACATCTGGCCGTGTCAGTCTTGTAAGAGGTTCCGCAATTTTCGAAAATCCTTCGACAAAACGGCGGTAGTACGCACAGAGTCCGAGAAATCGCTGAACAGCCTTTTTGTCTCCAGGACGAGGGAAATCGGCAACGGCAGCCAACTTTTCCGGATCTGGTCGAACACCCCCCGGGCTAACCACGTGGCCGAGAAACTTGAGTTCCTGATAGCCGAAGTATTACTTTTCGGGCTTGATGGTAAGGTTCGCTCTCCTTATTGCAGTGAGGACACTTTTTAGCCTTGAAAGATGCTCGTCAAATGTGGTTGCAAACACAATGACATCATCCAAGTATACAAGACATGTCTGCCACTTTATTCCAGCTAGTACAGTATCCATCATGCGTTGAAACGTGGCGGGAGCGGAACAGAGACCGAAAGGCAGCACTTTAAATTCGTAGAGCCCGTCAGGCGTCACGAACGCAGTTTTCTCACGGTCGCCCTCGTCAACTTCAATTTGCCAGTACCCTGACTTGAGATCTAGTGATGTGAAGAACTGGGCGTGGCGTAGACGGTCTAAGGCGTCATCGATCCGTGGCAGGGGGTAAACGTCGCGTTTCGTGACTTTGTTAAGCCGTCGATAGTCGACGCAGAAGCGTAGTGTGTTGTCTTTTTTCTTTACTAAGACAACAGGTGACGCCCACGGACTTGTCGAGGGTTGGATGACGTCATCATTCAGCATTTCTTGAACTTGACGCTTAATCACCTCTCTTTCCTTCGGGGACACACGGTATGGATGTTGGCGAAGAGGCCGCGCCGACTCCTCGGTAACAATGCGGTGTTTTGTAACGGTGGTACGCTGAACTTTCGATGCTGTGGAGAAGCAGTCCGAGAATTCCCTCACAAGGTTTAGCAGCCGCTCTTTTCGTGAATCTGGCAAGTCTGGATTAACGTGAATGCGGCTTCCCAGGTCAGCACAAGCTTTTGCATGCGGTGAAGTCGTATCCAATGTGCCGATATCGAAAAAGTCGGCGATTTCACTGAGGAAAGCGACAGTAGTCCCTCTAGGAACGTGCTGAAACTCATTGCTGAAGTTGGTCAGCAGAACTCGAGAGCGTTTATTCTCAAACCGAACAAGGCATCGGGCTATGCATACGTTTCGTTTGAGCAGCAGCGGGATATTTGCCTCAGCAATACCTTCATAGTCGTTGAATTCGTCAAAAACGTCGCAGGCTACCAAGGTGAACACGCTACTCTTCGGCGGTAACGTGACGTCATCGTCAACAATTCTCAAAGCATTGACGTAACTGCCGTGAGGGTTGCGCGCTAAAGCGTGTGCCGTAGAAAACGTCACTTGCGACTGTTGCAAATCAATCACGGCTCCATTATCACGCAGAAAGTCCAGTCCGACAATTAGGTCCCTCGAGCAACTCGGCAGTATTACAAAATCTCCGAGATACGTAAATCCATGAATACTGACTCGCGCTGTGCACCGCCCCACCGGAGTAAGAAGATGGCCTCCTGCCGTACGTATCTGCGACCCAGCCCACTGGGTAGAAACCTTCTTCAGCCTGCAGGCAAGACCCATGCTCATAACGGAAGTGTCTGCTCCAGTGTCAATTAGCGCCATTACTTCTTCGTCGTCCACAGTTACCGCAATGTTTGATGTCACCACTCTTCGCATCACGTTTGACTGCGTCTGTACATCTTTTTGCTGCTGTCGCTGTCGTCGTAGTGGAGGATCTTCCGTAGAGTCAGCGTCAGCGGCCTCACCTCCGGAGGTCGCTGAACTCAGTTTTCCCGACTTGCAGGACTGGGTGAACGGTGTCTTGGAGCGCCGCGTGAATAGGCTGGGCTTGGTGACCTGTAGCGAGCAGGCGACGACGAGCGAGGCTCTTGTGACCGATGTTCGGTACTGCGACGATTCGAGATGAAACTCTCTATTTCCTGTGGTCGCTCGCCAGGTCGTGGACGAGGGGCATTAGGCGAAAATCCACGGAGACCCACACGACGGTATGGGCATGTTCGGTAGACGTGTCCGGCTTCCCCGCAGTGGAAACAAAGGGGCCTGTGGTCGGGTGTACGCCAGATGTCACTCTTTCTCGGTCTTGCTTCGGCGATCAACGGCGAGCTGCGAGGGCGGAAGCCAACCTCCATTTGCTGAGCATGTCGCTCACTGGGGTAAAATACGCTGGTTGAACTGCACGATGGAGGACGTCGCACTGCTTCCGCGTAGCTCATCTCGACGCAGTGCCTCTGTTGTGGCGCCTCGGATGGTTGGGGAGCGTGAACGGCTTGCCGTAGCTCGGCGCGTACCATCTCCGCAATGGAGAGCTGCTCTGCAGGTGAAGCAGTCACCTGCATCTTTTGTAGCTCTTCCTTAATGAGAGCTCTGATAAGCTCTCGCAACGCGCTGATGTCATTGCCGAGAGTGACAGAAGTGACCTCACTTGAGTTTACACCACGGTTATACTGCCTGGCACGCTGTTGAAGGGCCCTCTCCATGGCAGTGGCTTCCTCATGGAACTCCGCAAGTGTCGCAGGCGGGTTTCGAATCAGGCCGGCAAAAATCTCTTCTTTAACACCACGCATTAGGTGGCGAACTTTCTTGGATTCGGACATAGAGGGCTCCTCACGCTTGAAAAGCCGATCCATGTCCTCTACGTAGGTCGTCACCCTTTCGTTAGGGCCTTGAATCCTTGTCTCTATAGCACGCTCCGCTGTCTCTTTCCTGTCCTCTCGGGCAAATGCCTTGAGGAACTGCCGTTGAAACTCATCCCATGACGTAAGCGCTGCTTCATGGTTCTCAAACCACGTTTTCGCGGAGTCCTCCAGGAAGCAGTACACATAGCGTAGTTTACGCTCTGGGGTCCAATCGTTGATGACGGCGACCCGGTTGAAATGCTCGAGCCAGTCGTCGGCATCTTCAAAAGCAGCTCCGTGAAATGTCTTCGGCGTCTTGGGCTGGTTGATAACCAGGTGCGCTGGTGCTGGCGCGGTGACGTTCGGCGGTGTTTGATTCATAGTCCTCTGACGTTCAGGCAGCAAACCGTGCTGTGGCTCGAGTCCCTGGAGACGACGGCTGGAACGTACGTGCACAGGGGTAAGCTCGGCTGAGATACTCGATGGACTTGCGTCAGGGGTGCTCTCAGGGGACCGTATCATCTACCGTACCCAGCACCTCCACCAGAAAATGTCACAAAGACACAGGCACGCAGGTACGAAATAGGGCGTTTACTTTCGCAACCCAAGGGCCAGAAAACCGAACACCAGAGCACGCGCACACAGAACTACTTCGTTGTCCTCTTCAGAGGCTGGCTACTATAGTTGCCAGCCTACCTTGCGTCAATATTACTGATGCTGCTACTACTACCACTACTACTACTACTAAGACTACTGCTACTGCTTCAACTACTACTACTACTACAACTACTACTATAACTACTACTACCACTATTACTACTACTACTACAACTACTAAGACTACTGCTACTACTTCTACTACTACTACAACTACTACTATAACTACTACTATCACTATTAGTACTACTACTACCACTATCTTTACTACTACTACCACCAGCGTTACCAGTACTACTACTACGACCATTAAGACTACTTCGTAGAGCATCTCTCTCGGCACTTCTCTGGATATTACCACAACTATCTCTACCTTTGAATGTGGATGTTCAGGGGAACCTGAAAGCTGAAAGAAGGAAAAAAAGAAAAAAAACCTCAAGCATATGGTGCCACTCGACAGTCACCATGTTTAAACAGTGGTTTTTCCGTCAAAGCAGCTACGGCCTTTAAACAAATACCTCTTGTCGAAAATGTCGTTTCCAGGGATATCACCGTGATCGATATTATACATCCCGTCTGAATGTTATGGTACGTCATTTCTGGCTGCCTCAGTTTTTATTTTAACTAAATGAAGGCACGCTCATAATGAAGAAACTCCTAACATATACCTATACCTGACATCTAATGTTCCCTTCATTAGACCCACATTTGATACCGTTAACAGTTCCATTCGTTGTAAATACGCGGGCTTTGCATGCTTAGCTATCTCTGCTTTTAGTGCCTGATCAACTTCCTTTTTTACGCTAATACAATTTAAACACGTTCCATGATCGAATCAAGAAATACGTGTTTCGACATTTCTGGAACACATCGTTACTTAACCTAAAAATTCAATGTCATTATGACAATCTTATCGCATACTGGCTTAGACACTGCAAGTTAAAATGAAAAGTTAGGCTTTCGTGGACAGCGCAGTCCAATCGTAGCGAAAGCTGGAAAAGTGGCATTTCTAGAACCCGTTGTAAATTTTCTGCCAGCTACCTTGTATGTATATCCGCAGAGAACCCTTTTCGTGAAAAGTCATATTTTTTGTCAAGTTCGCAAGCACCCACTATGCCTTTATTCGTCATTCGGTGAAGTAGGGGAGGTACCCGGTATACACATATGCAAGGTGTGATGTGCGATTTGCTGATATGATGGCTGATGACGATGGAAAGTTATGCCTGGGCCTATTGTAATGGGTTGAATGCATTCAACGACCTACTCGTCACCGGATCGCATTGCGTAGCGCCTGGTAAAGCGATTCGTATTCTCTGACGCTCGGATGTTATTTTAGTTTCCTACCGTGCTATAGTAAACGTTACGCTAACGTCGTTCATTTCCGAAATAAAACCTACGATAGAGTCTTTTTGCGGCGGAGTGTTGAACACCGCAATGAAACTCCGACCAGGTGCTAAAGACGTAGAAAAAGAATGTGTCCCTTCATGGTTGGGGAGGGTAGAAGTGCTGCTTGCTAAAAAGAAACCAGAAGTCGCAATGTTTTCTATGAATGCTTGACAGCCGTGGCAAGGTGTGTTGTGTCATTTTTGTTGTGTATGTTTTTCGTTTATCGCAATATAATTCTGTTGTCCCTGTGCGTGTGTGACGTACTACCGGAAATCAAAATAAATGGTATGCCTTCGTGGTAGATATCTGAGCTACCATAGAGAGTGCCTAGGTTCGAATACCGTTTGATCTTACATGCTTTTTTTCCGTTTCTTTTTATTTCGCGGGATATTGGTTACGTATAACAGCAGTGGTGGTGGACAACTATGGTGCCCAAAACAGTCGATGTTGTGATCTCACCAATGATTTGGCTGTAATAGAAAGGCTGTTTTAATTCCACTACTCTACAGGTTTTCTAAAGCAGCCCGGCGAGGTGTTACAGCCCGGGTAAAGCGAAAACTTTCAGAAGACGTAAGTTGGGGAATTGCCGCCATTCGCACTAGGAAGCAAGACATTTCCTTTCCGTCAGATGTCAAAACACACTGCCGGGAGAAGCAATGCCGGCATGTCAAACGCTTGGCGAAGAAGCGTCTCATGATTTCTACATCTCCCACCCCCTTTTATTTTGTCGTTACTTCAATGCCGGTTAGCTGATGATGGAATATCCGGCTATATAGTGGAACCTATCTTTCCGTGCTTTGACGTCTACACAAGAATAACATATTATACATGTACGCCACCGCCTACCCGTCCTTTCAATTTTCATACCAAGAGTAGGCGGCGACAGGCACCCACGCGTATTGAGACTGCAGAATCACGCTGAGTTCTGTACGTTTCCGGAAGTAGATAGTGGAACCTAATGGCATATTCACAACCACCGTGCGATTTCTCTATGAAGGCCAGTAAAACCACCGAGATTTCACGTACTAATGAACCTAAGATATGAGAGGGTCGACCCACACTGATATTGCGTAGGCACAAGTGAATTCCTGCGCTACCCAGATCGGTCGTGTACCCAGAAATGTTTGTAACGGATAAAACTTCCATTAACTTGAAATATGTAGGTGAAGAATATCCATGTGAATGACATGTACACCCAGGGCCGACTTATCGTCTGATAGGCATGAACACATGCGTATCTGACGAAGAATACATGATTTTTTCGGGATATGCTGCATTTGTGCTTTGTAATAGAAGAAAGAAAAGAAGAGGCCGAGAAGGCGATAACCGCGAGGCTCGAAGACAAACTTCAGACAATTCGCTTTTTTTGCGTTCATGGACTTGTCTTTCTTTTTCTTGGTCGTTCAGGGCTTTAATGTTGATGGTATACTGTTACATGGGACTTAAAGTATTTGCAGTTGCGCGAGAAAACACCTCTGTGATTCGGAAGAATCATCGTCGTACCAAGAATCTCGAGAATAGTTGTACCATGAGACAGGGACCTGTGAGCCGCATAAGCCGAGGTAAAAAGGGAAGCCTTTAATTGATGATGATGACACCAGATGTTTAGACACGATGGTCGTCTTCGTACCCCTAAGGGTGGCAACCAGCAGGTGGTCTCGGGCGCCCGTCGGAACTTAGTGTACACGTGCTGAGGAATGAACAGACTTCGCAGAACAGAAATTGAAAGGCTTTCAGGTAATTGGCTGGTTGCTTGCATCTCATTTATTTGGGACAAGCCTTGTCAGGGGGATCGGCCATCAATCGTGCGGTACTGGAGTTTAGAATAAATACAGCTTTGCGCTAAGGTAGTGTAATGGTTACGGTGCACGGCTGTTGACTTGATGTTTATGGGTGAGATCTCGGCCGCTGCTGTCGTATTTGGATTGAGACGAGCTTCTTGAGGCCCGCGTATTCTGCAATATGTGTGCGCATCAGGAACACCAACAAAGCCTCTGTTGAGCCTAGTTGGTACATAGCATTTATGGTAAAACCTTTAGGGCAAAACAGAACGGACCGCAGAGAATATTTGAGACAGGCATTACACTAGTTGCATGCAACCAGCAAACGAGAAATTTTTTTGTCTGGTTTCCCGGATATAGCCAGCATTAATCAGGACCTGGTTAAAAGTGTCATAGTTGTCTCGTTTTTTGTGTGTGTGTGTGGTGCGTCCTGGATCGCGCTGAAGTTTTAGCCTTATAAAATACCACACGGTCGAAATTTCTCAAGCCCTCCTCTTCAGCGTCCCTCGTAATCGTATCATCGTTTTGGCACATTAGGCCCCAGATGTTATTATCATTATTAAAATAGATATAGCCGACACTTCGGACAAAATTTCTTTTCCTAAGTGAGTTTACACAGCGGTAAGCCGGTATCGCTCTTGAGTTGCCGCACGTCATGATTGCCTGAATTATTCTCTTACGAAAAATTTTAGCCTAAGACGTGAACCCGGATTCTGATAGCAACCAAGGCGCTGTTCTATCGACCCACCAGCAGTTTTCCTTCATTCTGCGTTGCGACAGTGCGATGCAACCACGCACAAGGTAAAATTTAAAGCGCAAGGCTAGATCTTTTTTACCGTAGCCGGGGCATTGCTCTGCGAGAGACACAAGTTTTTCGTACTTTTTCTCAAAGAAACGCTGCAGTTCTCTGAGATGAAGCTACATTTGTTGTTACGAAAAAGCTCGAAATTCATGTACGGTCTCAAGTTTGCGAAGAGCGTGACATGGCGATCAATATTGTAATAAAACTGAAAACCAATTGTGAGCACTCGATGGAGGCCTTTGAATCTCAGAGAGAAGCCGGACGAGATAAAACAAAAATGGCCGCTGCTGCGAAAATTGACCGCTGTATCACACGTAGTACGTACGCAACGCACCCCAATATAAGAATATAGAAGAGGCGTTTAATTCGGTTTATCTTTACTACAACGAAGAGAAAATAAAATTAGATCGTCAACGATCGAATCTGTAAAGTCTTCGTTTTCATTACCCTGCACGGATCTATAACTCGTGCAATTTCGCCTTGTAATAAAATGAAACCGACCCAAAAACAATAGCGTTTCTTACAATTCGGATCCCTTTAGGTTAAGTTCGAAAATGTAATGAGCTGCGCACACAACAAGAAACGACCTGACATTTTATTGAAATTCCTGGGTGCTTGCGGTGAGCGAAAATCAGCGGAACTAGGGGGACACAGCTTTTACTTCTCGGAATTGTTTTTCTCGGAAGTATCGCGCGAGTCGCTCGCATTTTGCGAGAGTGGTCTTTGGCTGCTAAAGTCGAGCGTCTCGCGTGCATTCGTGACGAAATCGAACGACAAAGCCCGATCCAATCAAGAAATGGAACGTCTCATTTGAGACAACTGCGAGCGGCATTGATTGCTGGCAGGCAGACGCATCAAAGAGTTTTGGTGAATGGAATTGAATGTAATAAGATTATCCTCCTCTTTCTCCTTCTTCGCCGCTCACCAACTTTCCTTCAACTCTCACTGATACATGATATTTGGCGGATTTCGATGCACGAGGAGGTGACACGTTATATTTCGTCGCACATGCGTCTCCAGCAGCAATCAATGACGGAAAGCTTCAATCGGGAGCTTCCAATGATTTTGATTTTTTGTATCGTAACTCCATAGACTACCATGGGCTGTTGTGATAAGCACACAGCTTGAGTAGCTACATATGTGGTGATTGGTTAGACACTATACGCCATGTGCAAAACTTTGATAGAGAAGTGCGCGTGTGAACGTTGTGTTGCAAAGTGAACCCCTCTGAGAAAAATGACAATAACTGCGTTATTTGCATTATGTATTTCAGTTTGCTATATTTGTTAGAATTCGAAGCATTCCTAGTGAAACGAATGCTTCTTGACCCGGCATCTATCTATCTATCTATCTATCTATCTATCTATCTATCTATCTATCTATCTATCTATCTATCTATCTATCTATCTATCTATCTATCTATCTATCTATCTATCTATCTATCTATCTATCTATCTATCTATCTGTCTGTCTGTCTGTCTGTCTGTCTGTCTGTCTGTCTGTCTGTCTGTCTGTCTGTCTGTCTGTCTGTTTATCTAATCTTATATCTATCTATCTATCTATCCTATCTATCTATCATCTATCTATCTATCCTATCTATCTATCTATCTATCTATCTGTGTAATAACGTACTCCTAGGTGCTCTCGAGGCTATTTGCTTTGCTTCGTACATACCACGATTGACAAAAGAAGTCGTGATTATTATGACGATCACGATAAGATAGATAAGTTCTCCATCATGTAAGTCATGAAATCCTTTCCAACATCTCCGTGCCCACGTACAGCAGCCCATAGTGTGTGCAGATGTGCGCAACAGGCGATTTTTATTCTATATCCACGCAGATTTTTTAGATATCTTTGCCTTAACAGTGCGACGAAGCCCCGCCGCGGTGGTCTAGTGGCTAAGGTACTCGACTGCTGACCCGCAGGGCGCGGGCTCGAATCCCGGCTGTGGCGGCTGCATTTCAGATGGAGGCGGAAATGTTGTAGGCCTTTTTGCTCAGATTTGGGTGCACGTTAAAGAACGCCAGGTTGTCGAAATTTCCGGAGCCCTCCACTACGGCGTCTCTCATAATCATATGGTGGTTTTGGGACGTTAAACACCACATATCTATCAATATCAACAGTGCGACGAACCCATGTCACAGAAAAGGTAGTGCCAGAGTCGGCAGTGTTGTAGATTGGTTTACTATACCAATAGAAGAAAATAATGAAAATAAGAGGCTCGAGCCGAAATCGAACCTAGGCATTTTGCATGGCTCTCAGGCAATGTGCCACAGAGTGACGCCAGCGCTTCAAACCGTTTCAGAAAAATACCCTGCACAAGCGCTATGCCAGGAGAAGGCCAATAGAATTGTCAGTGCTTGCCACAAGCTTTCATCTGTATGCAACAAACATTACAGATCCCTGGCGCCTGAAGCTAAAGTCACGCGTAGCACGAATACGTCCACGACCGCTAAGAGTGGTATGTGAATTATCGCGTTGTATAGCGTACATTTTGTGGCGATGAAACTGGCGTCTGTGCTCCGACATGAATGCCAACACTACGTGGATTCATGAGCTAGCCTTCGAACGTCTGTGTATTTGGCGTGTCCGTTAAGCGAAAGAAATACGCATAACTACCGAAATAACGCAATAGCGTCAAACGAACTCGTTAACATTTGGCTCAAAGCGAGAAGTCCAGCATAGGTTGCTACTCTGCCACTCCATCACGTTAAGGTAGCAATAACGTGTTGAACATATATTGCAATTACGTGCCCAACAGCAGCACTACAGCAGTGTTCGCAATGCCAACGACCTATATAGGTAGGCGCGCCGTGCAATTAAAGTTGGCTGCGGAAGGATGATCAAACCGTAAACTTCCATAAGAAAATATAGAATGCACGGACGTACTCGCCGTGCCGCTTTCACCCGATGAACTCTTGTTCGTCAAATAAATGTATATCAGACCTAAGTACATTCACAACCAATAGGAACTGCTGAATGTTCACTACCTGATTTCTCGCCGCAGTGCGAAGGGTAGTGGTGACTGCTGATCGACCGTGTATCAACGATGCTTTGCGCAATCCTGTGCGTGCCACAGAAAACGGCGCGAACCACAATTCACGTATGAGCTGAATGGCACTCCGGGATCATTTGTGTCGAGCGTGTCTGGCGGATTTGCCGCAGCAGTAGACCACATGGCGAATAAAGCGCCGTCGCGGCTGCGAAGGAACGAGTGTTTAACATAGCGATGGTCTGCAAACAAGTTACGCCGTCACTACTTGCACTGTAAGCATCACGTAGCTGCTTCTTCAACGGAACACGAGCATTTAACTTCCCATTAAGTAGCCCTTGTGTCGCAGCCATGATCAGACACAGAGACACAGACACAGCCATGATAAGAGAACAGTGGGCAATTTCCTGCGCTTGTATGTTGCCGGTTTCATCAGCGCGATCGAAACAAGGCTAGCGAAATGAATGCACGCGTACGCGTTTCGCAACGTCAAAATTACGAAAATTTGTCGCACAACAACGTCGTTCGGAAGGCACCAGTGATGTGCAGGAGAAGTTAGCGTAGACTGTAGTCGTAACTGCATATTTCATCGCTCTCTAACCATTTCGTTTCACTGCTCGAGCTCGAGCGTGTTGGCGGCATGCGGTGCTTTGTAATATCTACTGTAATTGGTATAAATTCAATGAACAAGGAAAAGTGTGGTTTTGTATTGAGATCGCTGAACGATACTATACAATGAATACAATCAAAAAGACTTACGAATGTCAAAAAAATGGTAGCATATCCACGGATGGAATGATGGATAGTGGGGCGAAGAATCCGTCCGTCCACTCGTTCATGCTTCCGTCCATCCATGCGTGCGTTTGTGTGGCCGCCCGTGCGTCCATCCGCCCGTCCGTGCGTGCGTCTGTTCATGCGTCCACACGTTCATCTGTGCGTCCGTCCCTGCTTTCGTCCATGCATCTGCTTCTGCATCCGTCCATGCGTCCATCCGTCCGTGCAGCCATCCGTGCGTCCGTCCATGCATCTGTCTTTGTGTCCGTTCGTCCACCTATTCAACACTCCAAGTACCACCATCTCGCATCTTTTCATCATGTATTCCTCCTATAGAAGCACCGTCATTCAGCGGACATTCCAAAGACTGAACGAGAAGAGGCACACGCACACTTCCTTATGACTTGCCCTTCGTGTCTACTTCCCACCTTTAACCACCTCGAGTTCATGGTATATACTAGTTCACTGTATTCATTGCACGGCGGCCCAACGCACGCTAAACCTTTCTAAAACATAGGAGGTTACGCCCAGCGAGTATAACGTAGCAACCCTTTCTTGTCAGATAGTGCTGAATATACATGCCAATGGCTGCTAATGGGAAATGAGAGACAGGAATATTCGACTTTAAGTTAACGCACACGCTGCGAATTTTTTATTGTTCAACAATGGACAGGAAACATCTCCCACCAGCACCACCTTGTAGGTCAAAACATGACTGGTTACGCACTACGACTACGACGAGGGATGAACGGGTGCCACTTTAAGGAGCTTTGCCCCTAAAAGACTTACGAGCGTGAAAAAAACAAAACGAAAACATCAACGCACGACGGAACGTGAAGTGCAACTCTCTGCTGGTGAGCCAGCAACTGATCGTTCATCGTCGCTGTCACTGTCAGGGCGTTGACAACCATCTACGTCCAGTGAAAAATCCTCGACGTCCAGGCGGTTTCTTTGAACATCACTGCTGAAAGTAATCTGATAAATTACCACTGCCAAACAACATCGATTGCACCAAGAACACATCATTCACCGCGCACAGCGCCCCCACGGCGTCACTCACCACGTTTATCGGGGGTGCGGAGATCATTTTGCTCCGATACCCGGCAAAAAAGGGATCACTTACAGTGTGCTGCCATCTACCAATGAACCTAAAAAAAACAAGCGGCGCAGCGTAGGCGAAGGTTTGCAAGCGCGAATCCCGAGCCTGCGCTACTTTACGCGTACAATGAATGTTATGAGATTCATGCACTACAAAAGCACTGACAAATGCTATGCGCATGTAAAACAAGGCGAGATTTAACTGAAATGGTCCGACGTTAACATTTACTACCCAAAGTGGCTGCAGAAAATCGCGCGAAGCTGCTATGTGTACTCTGGGGGCTATAATTGAAAGCACGCGTTGCCACGAATTTTCCCGAAAACTTCGCGTATCGCAAGAACGAATCAGATATATCGTCTCACGGATGGTCCGGTATATTCACTGATGCACGAAACATACAAAGTGATTTGTGTTCGTTTCTTGCTAATGCGTTAACACTGCGACTAGCACCACCAAACAAGGCAGCATTGAAAGCGTCTGCCTACTGATCATCCACGAGAGAAAGCTTCTTAATTCCGCTAGGCGGCGCGACAGTCTGTGAACATTGTGAATATTTCATTATCACTATATGATATATTACAGTCTTCGCGGTATACCATGCAGTATATCAAGCCTCCGCGATATAGTATGCTACACATAATGTGAAACTTATAAGATAAGCCCTGGAGAGAGGCGTTTAGAAGTAGAGAGTGGAAAATAGAAGAAAGGTGAGATAGCAAGGAAAACATTTTCAGTAAGTTATTGACGACAATGTTTAACGCGGAATGGTGGAAAGCACTGAGGAGAAGAAAACCAGTACATTGCATACGAGACTGAGTATTGAAAATAAAAATCGCTATCAGCGTTTTTCGTTGCGCTGTCACCATAGACGTTAGCGTCACTTGGAAGAACGGGGGTATCGAAAAGCAGCAACATTTCACTTCCTTCGGCCGGACCAACAAAAGACGATGCCATATCCCGGAAAAGGGAGCACAAAAGCGGGTATCGAAGCGTCTCGAAAACGGACGTCCTGGTTTCTCTTTTGACCCCCTCGCCCCACCTCTTCTTTCCACCTCGCGCAGAAAAATAAGTTCGGAGATTCTTTTAAAAACAGGAAGAAGTGAAAGTAGATGCTGAGAAGTCTCACTGCTACATACGAAGCTGCCGAGTCAGAGCGTTTGAGCGGGGAGGCCAGAGACGATGCGCCTCCATTGTGTCGCTGGGGTCAAGCAGCCAGGCGGAGAGGTCCAAACAATCAGTAGAGCAGAAGGTCGGCCCTTGGAAATGTGATATCCACCGAAAACGTGAAAAGAGCAAAAAACGGGGAAAAAATGACGAAAAGAAACAGATGCGTTAGAAAAGAGAAAGTGGTCACTTTAGCCGAACACATGGTACAAAATCAAAGAAACAAACAAAAAGAGTTCTGTTTTGCGGTTGCGACAGGGACGACTGACTTGTCCAAGAATTTAGTTAGCGAGAGATCAGTGAATGAAGCTGACTCAGGATCACTGGGGCGAAAAAGGTGCAACGTAGGAAGTGAAAGTGAAGAAAGGCCGAAATGGGTTTCGTGGAAAGAAAACAAAAATGAAAACCGGAGAAAGCTGTGAGGTTTGATTGAAACAACCGTTCGGTAATAGCTAGTATGAGAGCAGTGGTAAACAGAGGAAGATAAGGTGAAAGCAGAAGCTGGCCGAAGGTAATAAAGGGCCATTTTGCTTACGCCAGAGAAACAGCTCTATGTAATTGCAGCGGTTTCAAGCTTTTTTTATGCAAGTATATATGAAAGACTAATCGGGAGTGTAATACAAATAATATCGCATAGAGTGAGTGCGGCAAGACTGACGAGTGAACAGGTGTCGTCGCGATTTGGGTAGCGTTAGTAGGCGTTTAAAAGACGAAAAAAAATCTTGGAACACGGGATGTTGTTCGAGCCCACGTTTCGAAACGTTCTCTTGTCTTCGTTAAGGAAGCAGTTGCTTCTATGAAAAAAGAAAACGAAACCAATTTTCGAAACGTTCTTCTTAGCAACACAGCGTGTTCCGGCATCTTTCACACCATCAAGCCTATATATTAAGATTTGGGTGCTCGAAATTTCCGGAGCCCTGCAACTACGACGTCTCTCCTAATCATCTGGTGGTTTTGGGACGTGAAACGCCCCATCATAATTATCGTCATGCTTTTATCTTGCATTGAACTCATGCCTCACTTGATTCCTATGTTTTCTTGTACCAGGTTTGTGCTTTTTCTGGTCGTCTTTTTTTTTTTGTAGTCGACTACATAGACCTGTAGTCGTTTGAGGACTACGGGCCTATGTAAACACCTTTAGGGTTTCCATAGTGCCACCACTGCATACGAATCAGCCCATTGACTGAAAATCCTTTTTTTTTGTCTCTTTCTCTTCTCTTTTCTCTCTCTCTTATCTTTATACTCCCCCTTCCTATTCCCCCAGCGTAGGGTAGCAAACCTAGCATATGCTTGGTTAACCTCCCTGCTTTCTCTCTCGTTGTTCTTTTTCTCCTTCTGTTATCTAAAAAATAAATAAAAGAACGATGACAATACAAATTACATCTCTTGCTTGGGGGTCGATGTTTAGTCATGGTTTCAGATTTGTCAGAAAAATATTCGTCTTAATCGCATTGTACGGAAAAGAGGACGCCTGAAAATGAAATGATGGCAGTTTTGCCCAAGTGGTGGCAAGCCTGAAGGAAGAGCCGAGTCTTCAAGTTTCCTTTCACTTTTTTCCTTTGTTTCTTGTTCTCTGTTTTTTTATATCCTTTCGTAGCTATTTGTTTCTTTGTCTATGTATACCTTTGATTATTTTAACTCTTTCTCTGTGCTGATTTCTATATGTCTATACTTTTCTCTCTAATACTTTCTTTCTCCTTTTGTTTTGCCTGTCTTTTCAACCTGTCTTTTTTTTTCATGACTGGCTTTCTCTATCTATCTCTCTCTCTGTATCTGTTTTCTCTACCTTCGAATCATTTCGATTTTTGATATTTTTCACTTGTCTTTTCTTCTTATTTTTATCGGTTTATTTATCTATCTGTTCTCTCTTTACTTCTCTTTCTCATGTTCGTTTCCGTTTAACGCGCTGACATACCGTACTAGATAGTCAAATATGCCAACTCCTTGTGCCGCATACCCACCCAAGCTGCTTCACCACCTCTTCGTTGATGTAGGCCCGTAGGCTCAGATTTGGGTGCACGTTAAAGAACCCCAGGTGGTCAAAATGTCCGGAGCCTTTCACTACGGCGTCTCTCATAATCATTTGGTGGTTTTGGGACGTTAAACCCCACATGTCAATCAATCAATCAACCTGTACGTCGAATGACACGACATCGCGTTTCAGTGGCTTCCAAGTGTATTGGACAAACAACAACTGCGGCGTATTGGGCAAACAACATGCCGAAACAGCTGCTTGATCTGTTCACGAAGATGGTGTACAAGAATCGATTCCATTCTCAAGGGCTGCTTCTGCCCCGAAAATACGACACAATTCTAATGAAGGTACGAAATCCCTGTGGAATACAGTAAGTTCGCGTCGCACGCGACTGCATAGGCTGGACAAGTCTTGTCGACTTCGGCTTCCATCCAGACTCTCTCGGCTTAAGAAAACGGTGCTTTGCCGATGGTGGCTTGGTGTTGCTTTCCCCAAGCATACTGCCTTCCGAATCGACATGAAAGACAGTGCTGATTGCGATCAATGCAGCTGTGAAAAAGCGGCACGTTTTTTGTCACTGCCCTCGCTGCAGCGCGGACAGACTGCCGCTAGTGGCTGCGTTAGCTCGCCATGACGACAGACCCTTGTCAAAACAGTCAGTGCCCAAATTCCAACGCGATCTGTTTTCGCATAGAAAATATAATTAAGGCCTTATTGAACTTATTGCGTGGTATAGGCCTATAAATAGGCTGTAGCAACCCTTCTCTGGTTTTTTTTCTCGCGCGTGTTCTTGTCTTCTCGCTTTTCTTCTCTATTTCTTCCCATTCTCTCTCTCCCCTTAATTCAGGGTAGCAAATCATAAGCTACAATTCTGGTGAACCTCTCTGCCTTTCTCTCAATTAATGATCTCTCTT
The DNA here is from genome assembly GCF_013339725.1 of Rhipicephalus microplus. Taxonomy (NCBI): domain Eukaryota; kingdom Metazoa; phylum Arthropoda; class Arachnida; order Ixodida; family Ixodidae; genus Rhipicephalus; species Rhipicephalus microplus. Next base: position 114,998,810 of record NC_051170.1, on the reverse strand, counting down.
ACCTTTACTCCGCCTGGCTTAAGCAGCTGCGACGTTAAAGTGGGAAATGCATCAGCATTTGGGACTGAATATGTTATCAATACGATAGACGATGGCTGAAACAGAATCAAAGTAGAGCGAGATGTTTGATATGTAGAGCACATGTTCTCGTACGTATCTGAAGGAATAACACCGGAGTGAAATAAACTAAACCATCAAAAGAAATATCATTATGCCCGAATGACGAACAGTTTATCAAAATATCAATTTCTAATGAAAATATGCTTCAGCTTGACTTCTAGTTGTACGTCATGCATATCCCGTGCTGCATGAAGAATTTATTCATCAATTGTTTCTTCGAATCAGCATTTGCATTCCCGTAAGTTATAGAAAAGTCGCAACTTTCTTAGGTTAATATGCATGTCATTTTATTTCATATGTGTTTGTTCCAATGGGGAACAGTTATCCAACCTTAAAGTGTGCCACCGATACGCGAATACGTTGTGGTTTTAAATTTTGAGAAATGCGACTGCAGCGAAAAAGTGATAGTGATTCCTAATTTGCTTCGTTCCTACAGTGCGGGTATCAGTAACCCTCTGATAGCTGGACTCAGAAAAAAATAAAATTAATCATTATATTCCATTTATTATCACCACTCCCGCAAAGAAAAGGTAAAAAATAGTTCAACAACGCAGTCGGTGTTGTACACACAAAAATACCGAAAAAGGGATACTGTGAAAATGTTGCTGCCGTAAGCTCCTCATATCCTAGGCGAGCTGCCAGAGATGAAATTTTAAGGAAGCTAAAGACTCCGTCGTATTGCGAGTTGATCCCACCATCAGATAAATTTGATGTTTGCCACTGCAAGAGTGTTAGATAAATTTTTACAAAAAAATTACTGCATTAACATGGTGTCCGCTGCGAAAATAATTGGTCCAGGATTAAGAGTCGTCGCATTGAAGACATTCTGTCGAATAAAAGAAATCGGGCACTGTGAAATTCGGATGCCTTTATTTTTTTATTCGACGCGAACCGTCTTGTTTCGCAATGTCTGCCGAAAAGAAGAATAAGGAGATTAGAATTCGCACAGACACGCACAAACAAAACGAGACGGGACCCTCAAAGAAGAGGTTTTCGCCCATTTGAGCCCCTAAAAAGCACAAACCAAGATATGAACAGCACCTCATACAGTCAGATATACAAGTAATACTATGACAAGGCGGCATATGAGAGCTTCGTCTGGTAATCCCTGCTCCAACTCATCAGCGCCTCTACATTTCAAAGAGCCAATGCATTCAAACCGGATTCAAGCTGGTTAACCTCTCCTCCTTTCCATTGCTTTTCTTTATTTCTCTGTCAATGTACTCGACGTCTCCATGCCTCAGCAACAAAAATTATTCTGCTGCTCGCAGTGGCTTGATGAAATCCTAGAATAGGTTGACGTTTTACGTTTGTTTCGAGACTAATGATAAACGAAACGTTACCTAATTCATTAACTGCGTTTTGAAAATCAATTAGTTATTCATCATGGCAGAGTCCTGGCCACCGAGATATACTAATGCTGGAAGCGCTAACGATGAGTTGCTATTTAGGATGGTTAGGATTAAGTTGAAGGAAAAAAAAACGTGACCATTTTCTAACCCAATTTGTCCAGAAACAGCGATAACTGCTGTTATACTTCGTTGAGCGGACTTGCATTCTTGTGCTACAATACCGCAGTTAGGCCTCCAAAATGCTTAGGTCTTCACCATAATAATTCAGGGTGATTAATAATAAAGAAAGGCTAAGCTAGTTTGACTTGCGTAAAAGTCAATCCAGTCCTCTTTTCTGTTGTGCATATAACGCAATAACTACCTTCACTATATTGACAGAACCTGCAATGCATCTTCGCTGCACCTAACTGATTCTCGCCGCTACTGATTGTTTAGTAAAAAAAAAAAGAACCCACAAAGATAATTACGGAATTAGGCTGCGTACAGAGCACTAGAGTTTTAAAATTACAGACATAAAAAAAAACTTGAAGCCACGTAATTTGTAATGTCGGGGCTGCCAATTGCAGTGCGACATCTCAAATAGGTGTTTTAAAGAGGTTTGAATGAATATAAAAACATTGTTAGAACTGGAAAATATGAATGTGAAACATAAAAAGCAAAAAGAACGAGGCAGGTGTTGCGTCGAGTTCATGTGCATAAATAGTGCAAACATGTTTGAGTGCGCCAGAACGTAGATAATGTGGATTATATTTCTTTTAAAAAGAGCTTTTACAGCCATAAGTGTAAAATGAATTGCATTAGCATACAGGGCCTTCCCAGTGCCCCTGCTGGATTTTGGTAGCAGTGAACGTTTGGGATCGAGAAAAAAATATCCAACAAAAAAAGATATATACCTACGCAAATGCCTTTTGATTATCCCTTTAGAATTTTCACCTATTATCTTGTATCTTTTTATATTATTGTGTTTAGTGTACATATTATTCGCCACTCTACGATACCTAACCAGTTGCTTAGCCGATTTCATATGTTTTAGAAGTTTTAGCATTTCTGTCAAGGTCCGTGAATAAAACGCACCTGTGTTCAACAGTGTTATGGCGACTTAGCAAAAATTGTGATTTGGTACTTGTGTGGCTGAAGGTGGAGTATTTAAAGCCAAGAGGAGAGGTGGCAGAAGAGCGTGCCAGTTTTATTGAGGGTATGGAACGAAATGAGCGGGTATTTCTGCTCAGAAACAGCGGCGCGGGTTAGCGAAATACCCTAAAGATTGCTTAGTACCAATGTGCACTGCACACAAAGACCGAGTGCACGCTCGTATACTTCGGTAGACACGAACTACGGCAACTAGTTTTACTAAAGCCCTGACGGTCATTTTCCTCTTTGTTTCAGCGGGGAGAGGTCGGGATCCTGTGGCGGAACACGGGAGGAGAAGGCGAGGTCCTTGCATGAAGGAGGGGGAGAAGGAACGTGGCGCCAGGCGCAGGCCGATCTGATGTCATGGCGGGCTCTTGCCAGACGCCCACGGGCGCTAAGGCTGTCGCACGAGGAATCCTCATCGCCTGGCTACATGGTGAGTTTCGAAGGATCGTAAGCCTTACGATACCCACGAAGACAGACAAATTTTTGAACGCTTCTCTAGAACGCAGCTCTTAATCACTCATTGCTGCAATGAGTTACGTTACCATTGGCGTTGTCGGCGCCGGCATAACCGATAGAACGAACTAGGATGAAAAGGAGTGCACGCGGAGACTGTTCAAATCCCGATCCACTGGCCTCTCACGTCGCTTTCTTCCTTGGTCACGCGCCAGCCCCTGGGTCGGAGCTCGTACGCATGCAGGACTGCCGCGTGCACTGCGGCTGGCTTCCCTTACCCGACATCGAACCAAATTGTTCGGAAGGCGGAGGGCCGTCAAAACGCAGTTCCTCAGGACCTCAATAATACTCTCTGTTTGTTCGCAGGCATTATATAACCGACGTTACATTGCTACAATCTGCGGAAGCCTGAACATCGAACACAGTTGGCACTGCCCCCAAGCGATGTTGCGCTCGGTGTTTCATTACGGTGTGTCGTAGTCCTCAGTGAAATTTGTAACGTTTCTTTGTACTGCGTACATAGAAGAATAAAATGGTAGAGTTTCGATTAAGTAACCTGAAGCGACACGGTGCCCAAGCAAATTGTTGTTGTGCAAGTTGTGAAGGAAACAAAAATTACATGGGAGAGGCCTTGCCCTGCAGTAGGCGCAGTCAAGCTGCTTCTGCTAAAGTATCTAGGAATAACTAAAGTATATATATATAAATATATATATTTATATAGTGCCCTTCGTGTCAATGTGCAGGCTCCTTCTCTCCTCTGTTCTTGCGCTACCAAGCACGGGATCAATCAATCAATCAATCAATCAATAAATTATTAATCAATCAATCAATCAATCAGTGTCGATCACTAGCAAATGAATGCATACAATGCATAATTACCGACGGAGCCTCAGAGCGTCATCAAAGCACAACAGATGGGTGGAGGGGCGAAGGGCAATTTTCAGTTAGTAGCCCGCAGCTGAAAATGCTAAATCATGGTAATACCAGGCAAGGAAACAATTAGCAACACTCAACCATGTGTTGTGGCAATGTAAAGCCACCAGCTCCGCCTTCAGCAAGGACAGGTGGACAGCGATGTTACGCAGCCCCGAACTTAACCACCAAACCAAACTCAGGCCGACCAGGAAGGAAAAAAAAGAAAATAGGAGGAAAAGAACGGCAGGGAGGTTAACCAGCCTATAGGCAGCCGGTTTGCTACCTTGCGCATGGGAGGGGGATGGGGAGATGAAAGATAGAGAAGAGAGAGGGAAGAGAGATAAACACTGCACATTCGGCCCACAGTGCCCGTGCACGTATGGACCACCAAGCTCGGTTTGACGGTGCCTACGTGGAATTTTTCGGGTGACGCGGGGTCTCCCCTGCGTCTTTTTTGGTCTAAAATAAAGTTTTAAGGATCGTCATCAACAACGCTTGGAGGACAGCAATCTTAAATCGCAGAAATGTTTTTCGCGTTAGAGACTGCAAGTTTCTTTAAGTTGCATATTCTGGTAGAAGGCACTAGACGCTTTGGCTTCCGCTGCAAGGTTTGCGGTTTCTTCGCAGAGCAAAATTATGTTCCTTATGAAGGTTGTCGTACAATTATTCATTCTGTAGACATAGAAGAATTTTTCAGCTGTGAAGCATTGCTACAAGTAAAGCAGAAGCCATTTTCTTTCTACCTTGCTCATAATGCTAATCAAATGAAAATAAAGTGCAGTTATCCATGTAAAAAATCTGCCCTTGCATCACAAAAAGGGCGGTAAAATGGTTCAAGGTCCCGAATGCACAAGATTAGATGGTACAAAAGCCTGGAAACATTTTACAACATGTGTGCTTTTTATAGGAATTGATTCGGCATGGCAATCATTTGAGAAGTGTAAGGTGAAAGGTCTCAACAAATAATATTGCAAAGTTACGTTTCAGTTTTGTGAGGCAGCGCTAGCAATGGCATCCAGAGCTAACCCGACACATAATTTTTTTTTCAAGTTATAAAAGGTACGCTCAAGGGTTTCAAGAAACATCATGTGGCTAGAACAAATTTTGTGGAAGCAATGAGCCTTCGCTAGAATAAGGAGCTAAAGAAAACTATGTAATAGATTGTTTATAAACGCGTATGGTTCGCAACTTGCAGTGTAAGCTGCAATTTTGCAGTTTAATCACTACATAAGGGCGTACAGTCGCTCCATTTAAAAAAACGATTTCTTAGGGGTTTCCAAACGTTTAATTGAATATTATTCTTTTTTAATCTTCTCATTTGGGCTAGCGCTCAGTTTTTAAGAGTATATTCCTTGAATAGCTCTCACCAATGAAAGAATGCTAATATGTTCTCATGCAACATACTTTGGTGTATGTTACAACTTTGTTCAACGAAAAAAGTCGGACATTTGCTAGCTTTTGACCTTGTGTGACAATTAGAAAAGAGCTTATCCGGTACCAAATGTATCAGCTTTTTTCAGATGTGTCCTGCTTAAAGCGCATGACACAATGCCATGTTGATCCACCGTTTGAAGGCTTCCTGAATGACAGTGTGCGATTCCTTGCGCAGCCTTCGTGACCACAGTCTCCGCCGTGAAGCTGGTCAACGTGGACATCCCGTCCCCGACCACGCTGGGCGAGACAGTGGGCCTAAGCTGCATATACGAGCTCAATGGCGATCGACTCTACTCGGTCAAGTGGTACAAAAACGACGTGGAGTTCTACCGCTTCGTGCCGAATGACTGGCCACCGGGACAGTTCCTGCCTCTGCCAGGCGTTGACGTGGACGTGCGTATTACACGGTCATTCCAGCACGCACAGCGTCGCAAAGGCTAATGCTTTCGCTGAAATGTTATTGACGCGCTGCGCCAGTCCCGTCAGGAAGCCCAAAAGGAAGAAACAGAAAAGAAAGGAAGGACAGGGATGTAAACTCATTCCATAATAAAGAAAATAGAACGCGCGTTCTAGCCTATGCGCGGCGAGATTGGGCTATAGATGGCAGCACCATCACCGCGCAGGTGTTGATAGAGGGTCGCCGGCGCGTATACAAATACACGCAGCAATGCTCCGTTGAGTGCGGTTTGGGCCGATTGTGGGCGGATAAAATGCGTTGACTACAGTTGCCTGCTAACTTCTACGCTCTTCTTAACTAAATCGGTGTACGACAACTATGCAAGGTTAACATTATCCGCGAGTACAGCGCATTCTGCCTTTGTTAGGGATGCTCGCCCTGGGTGACTCTCGAGACGCTTTCGAACTAAATCACGCCTTTGCTGTGTTGTTTGTACGTGGTTAGCTTGTGTTCCGTTTGCTACACGCAGCTGTAGCGTGACTGAACTACCTTTATTTGCATCTTTGTCATCTGCATACTACAAAAAAGAGAGAAAGAAAGATCGTAGAAAGCCCGCATACCTGTGCGATTTGATCAGTACCACCATTCACACCTTATAGGCATGTGATTTTTTTTCTCTCATTCTGTTCACCGTAGAATGTGGGACAGTCGATAAGTCTAGTCAAGAAAGCTTAGTGGCTGGCGGCGCTTAGCGCTACACTGCGTTTACCCCGTGTACGCACATGTTCTTGCACCAGTAAAACTCTTATATATGAGTTCAGCAAAAAGCTTTCATCAATAAATTACGTGCATGACGGTGCTACAACAAAGGCTTGGTATATAGGACAAGCATGTTTTTTTTTTCAGTTAAAAAATTGCCACTGCTTTCTATCGGTCACTAACAATGCCACGCAAACGCTGGAAACAATGCAAAAAAGATGAAATTTTCAGTGAATATATACAATATATATAAGGCATGCCGTCTTAAATAAATTTCAACGTCTGGGTGCTTTAAAGCGTTTTAAAAGCCAAGCAAACGGTTGCGAACGGCAACTTTGGTTTAAATACAGTGTAAGTACAGAAGTCTCACAGTTTATGTGATAGTAATATTTTTATGCAGTGGTACCACTGCCAGATAAACAAAACTAAGGCTCCTCGTATGATCGATAAAGTACAGTGCGGTTGTGGTACACTTACCAACAGCGCGCCAGTGCATAACCTAGAGCCTTTTTTTTTTACAACCGATTCGTAAGAACACGCTGCACTCACACAGCATTTATTAGTCCTCATGATTGGGAGGATGCCAAGAGCATTTTGTGAATGTTCTTGAAAGAGAAAGCGGCACCCACTCTGAAATTATTCTGGTGAATGGAGAGTACGACGAAAATGAACAACACTCTTGAAACTTGCACTCGCCGATCTCACTACAATGCATTAGCAGCCGAGGAAGACCAAATGATTTCGTACGTCGTTTCAGGCATACGTAAAAACTAGGCTTGTGCGAATGTTCGAATGCTTCGAATATTCGAACGATTAGTTCAGTATTCGAATCCGCTTTGATTTAAACTTATTATCGAATATTTTAGAAGTATTCGCAATGAACAAATAGGTGTATATTATTCCGCAAGTCACCGCTTGTAAAAGTGGTTTCACTTCAATGTAGAACTGCTAACCAGTGAAAACAATTATTTAGAAAAAAATTTGTTTTGCCGTGAAGCCCTCCTTCAAATTTAAAAGGGACCCGCAACATTTATTGAACATGGCCAGAAAACGCTGCCGATCGGTAGTCGAGGCTACCGAGAACACGCAAGGAAAATATTGTAGTACAGCACGTATTCTGTAATTCACAATAAACTTTCAGAGCTAAAAATTGCTCTTTTTTCTTTGGCAAATGACACTACAAGCTGAGAAATTAATTGTCACAGCCAAGAAGGATTATACGGCTCTGGTCACAGGCATTGACTGACTTGAGTACGGCGCACTCGTCGTTACCGGGGCCTGCGCTTGTCCACGAGTACGTGCGTGGTCGCACTGAAAAGCCGCGTATTCACAAAAAAAAATGATGTGCTCAAGGTCACGAGGTTCGTGTGAAGTATTTTCTTTTGTCGTGCCATTCCCCCCTGCTCACATTCCAGCAATTTCGTCGGGACGAGAACAGAGAATGCAATTGCAGCGTGCGACAAATTTTTGGAACTCTGCTCGTACTGGCCTGATTCAATAAACTTTGTGGCGGTACATTTGTGAGGCAACAAGCAAGGTTACTGGCTACATGGCTATTTGAAAAAGTGTTGCAGGGCCCCTTTAAAGAAACATGTTGCCCTCAAATCAATTCTTCATTTTATTAAGCTTGTTAAGACGGCTTACATGATCCAAGTGTAATAAATTTTAAGACTTCAAGTACCTTAGAGGTTATCACGCGTATCCCACTGAAACTGCTACTCAAGGTTGTTTCGACTTTTCTTGAAAGGAAAAAAAAAAAGCATTTGCGTGAGCCCCTATTTCAATTCAACAGAAACGCTGTGCAGGTTAGTTAGGTCGTAATAAATATTCTTTTTTTTATATGTCATACATACCATGCGATTTCGATTCGAAATTATTCGATCAAAATCACTATTTGCTTAGAATTCGCTTCGAACCGAAAATTCACTATTCGCACAAGTCTAGTAAAAACAGTAACACTCGCGCAGACATGACCGAACAAACCACACCTTGAGAACGTGCCTGACGTATGTGCACAGAGAAACATGACATGGCTAGCAGACCACGCGAGGAGCAATCCACACTTCACCATTTTGGTCAGTTGCCGCCAGGCAACGACTCTACTCGATCTCGCGGCCAGTACACTGAGGCAAGAGATAGAGCGAGGAGATTGGAAAAGAAACCATAGAGAAAGAGAAGCACAAACGCACATTACTGATTGGTCAGTGTGGGCTTGTTTTCAACCAGGTCTAATGAGAGCAACATAATGGTACAAGTAGGAGGAGAAGGAATAAATGAGGAAGGACAGGGAGGGTACAAGTAGTGGTTACCATGATGACACATAGGACTTTCAGTGAAAGTCCAAATGCTATTGAGGAACAAACTGATTTACCCTTGAGTGTTTTGTAATTCTTTTTTATTTTAGTGTAAGGCTTTCTTTCGTGATTGGGTAATAGTGAACATATCTACAGGTGAAAACACTGCAACACAGGCAAACGTAGGTGCCTTTCATTGCTTAGTAAGTGTGTGACACAGAGACACGGGACGGTGTGACATGTTGCGTGATATGCAAATCAGAGCGCGTACGAAGAAGCACTAGTGGCGACTGAGAGAAACACATGAATCTATTTTAATAGCTGTCTCTATGGTGTCCGCCGCAAAACTGTGGACACAGGCATACTCTCTCACGGGAAAGGGTAATCCGGTGTCGTCGTGGAGCGTGCGCTTGCTTCGGTGGCCGTGGCACAAGCAAAAAAAAAAAGAACACGTGACAGCGAACGGACAAGATGACGCTTGCACAACCAAGCACAGGAAAGAGGAGGAAACCTGCACACTGACACGAATGGAGCTACTTTAGTTATTTCTCGAGATTTTAGCAGAAGCAGCCTGACTGCGATCTCTGCCAGGCGAAGGCCTCTCGCATGTTGTGCCAATCATTCCGGTCCTTTGCTGGCTGCGCCCACGTTGTAACCGCAAACTTCCAAATGTAACCAGCCCACCTAACTATTTTTCTCCCCCTGGTTTGGCTGCCATCTCTTTGAATCCTGTTTGTTACCTTTAGGAATCACAGGTAATTTTTAAGTGTATGATGCCATCTTGCATACGCACTACGTGCCCTTCCCCCGGTCCATATCTTTTTCTTCATTTTGGCCGAGACGTCCTCAACACCCGTTTGTCGCCTGACCCACTCTCCTCTGTTCTTGCACGTCAAGGTTAAACTTAAGACTTACCTTGCCACCGCTGACTGCGTCCTCCTCAGTTTAAGCGTAACCTTCTTTGTGGGCATCGTAATAACAACTACAATGAAATGTAGCGTAGCTCTACGTGTAGTTGTGGTTCAATCCAAGCCATTGCACCACTTCACCGGCATTCTGAGAAGGACAAGTCGTATGGTAAAATCAAAACTTGCACCATCTTCTTTAACATCTGATATCTTATTTTGAAAAAAGCTGCGGCTTTCAGTTCGGCTTCAACCTAATCATCCTAATCGGCGTTCGATTACTGGGGATCCTTTTACGTGGTATCACTCATTACAAAAATAAATATAGAAATGGTAGTATATTGGCAGTAGGGAATCGCTGAGATATTTAGTGTAATCTGGGGATGTTGGTTAGCGCAAAAAAAAGAGAAAGTGCATAAAAGGAACCCTAACAGTTTAACAAGAACTAAAGAAAATAATTTGCACGCTGTGCCGACTTGAGTGTACTGAAAGATGCGGGACATTCAGGTAGAAAAAGAAAAGGTGATCGCTTTTTAGTTCGATCAAAGCTCGCACATGACTTAAAGAGTGAAAGAAGAATGTTAGTCGGGAGAGATTGAGGCTCACATAGACGTAGCAGTAGTAAAAACACATATAGTAAGGCTGGTGCTCGCAAATAAATTGACCGATTCAAAATCAACTGGATCATGAAGGTAACATAATTGCAATGAATGGAGAGAGAGAGTGATCTACAGTACGTAGATGACGTGTTGGTGGACATTGAGGAATATTATATAACTACTCAAGGCATGTAATATATAAGGCAGAAAACTGGTCGTTTCTTGATTCCTCTATGCACGCTGTGCTCTTAGCTTTTCATTTTCGCACTCACTGCAACTACTGCATAAGCTCGGTTTCAAGAAAAGAATCTTGGAGCACGTCATCTTTAATATCATTCATGGCACTGTGATTTCCTGTCACTTTGAAACTAATCACTGTCACTTTCAATGATCGCGCAAGGCACAGGCTAAGGAGCCATGTACAGACGAGCTGAAGTGACGCTTCCGCCATCCAATGTGCGTGATCTCATTGGAATATTTCATTTCTTGTGATTTTACGCTGCCAAGAAGGAAGTGTCTTACAAGTGTCTATAGAGCAATATATATTTAGCGTTAATTGTGATGCAGGCTGCATTAACTGTAATCTAAACCCTAAGGCGTTAAATAATTGTACCAAGTATAAAATTTCGCATTGTTATAGAGGTCAGCTCTGTCTTTTACGGCATGCATTGCCAGGCAGGGAAGGAATGTAAGAAACGTAGAAAAATTAACTACCTTATGTCAAGTTTGCTACCGTACATGTGTGGATAGGGCAAGACGGAAATAAGAGAGAGAAAGAGGGAAGGAAAAGCACATGAATACAATGCCAGATCATCATTAGTTCAGCTATGAGAGAACGGCAAGACTGCTTTCGCAATGTTGATTTTACTCTTGTAAAAAAAAAAAAGCAGGCTGATCGAACAAGTCGACATTACCGTAAATGAACTTAAATGCATCCTTATTTCTTTTTTTGTTGTCATTGCCATTTAATAAAAGTTGTATCAATTATGAAGCTTCGTTCAATTGACGTGCATTCAGGCATCCCTTACAATTCGTGCAGAAGAATAATGAGTGTTATTTAATTGCATAAAAATACGCGCAATACCTAGAATTGAAAGTAGCAGAAACAAAGCCACTATGAAAACTTACCTAAACATAAAATAGGTTAATTATAACTTTTAACAGGTAGACAATGCTAAAAAAGACGAAAACTTCTTAATGACGTTTTTATGGGAGCTGCAATATACGTCTCATGTTTCACCAGAGAAGCTACGCTTCTGAAGCCGTGGCAGCGCACCCATGTATGATAATTAAACATGCGCATAGTATAATTCAGTTTTAGGCCTTTCGTTGAACAGGTACAAGGGTGCTTTTGTTTTAATGCAACAATCATTGCTGCGTCCGAATAAAAATGACGTGTTTAAATCGTACGCTTATAAACTCGAAGATATTGGAAGGTCACAAGTTTTGTGCCTCATGGCCGCAGGTTATTGTTTGGTTCACTTTTTCTGTTGACAATTGGAGTACGGTGGGATAAAAGCAGTATATTTATTTTTATTTTCCTCCTTACAATGAAGCATTAATGCAAAAAAGACTCTTTTAGGTAGTAGGTAAGGTATGTCCTACAGAATTATGGCCACGTTACCACCACTAAAATCATTTAAAAATCAATGAAAAATGGCCCAGATCTCTAATTTTGCCCCAACTTCTAGGGAGAAACGAGAATGCGTGAAAAAAAATATTGCTTCAGTTTGTGAGCAAAAATGACTTCAAATTTCCTGTGTGGGTCCTCATGCAGTCTTAAGGAGCCCAATCTTTCGACTTCACGCATTGAATCTAGACAGAACGCCGTGTTGTGTAGCTCCAAAGCTCCTTGCAGATAAAACGCCGCGCCAGTCTTACTTTGTGATAACGTTATCTTATCTTAAGCGCTTGTACCTCACTGGAATGTTCAACAAATCGAAGCTAAATATTCTTTCACGTATTTTCTTTATCTGCTTTTGCTGTTTGATGCAGAACTCCTCAGGCGTTTAGTGGCATTCAACATCGTTCGTCAGATTTTCTAAGTAATAAAATCAAAAGTGTGCTAGATTCAGATTTCCTAGTGCTTGTTTTTTTAATTACCGCATTGGAGAAACTTCGTTAAAATTCTATCCCGAGACATATCACCTGAGGCACCACCATCATAATCAATGAAGAGTGGGAAAGGGCAGGGGTCAATACCTTCTTCTCCCACCTTGCCCGGTAAAACTGCTGGACTTTAAATTAAATTCATTCATTCATTCATTCAAGACATGTTTGTGAATGACTTTATTTAGAGATTCTAGCTTTTTTTATGCGTATATTTTGGGCATCCTTGGGAACACGAAACAACTTTAGTGCAGCGCGAATGGAGGAGTCATGCCTTGAATGGCAGTCGGTGCTTTTTATGTAGTTTTCCTCCCAAGAAGCTCTATACGACAATTTCTCGTATGCCAGAGTCCTGGTAAACGAAGAAATATAACATATAATGAGTGAAAGTTAATGCTTGAATTCACAAGACACTCTCTCAAGGCCACTGAATGCCTCTTTTTTTTGCGTTTTGCCCATCTCACATGCGAGAACTGAAAAAAAAAATTCGCTTAGTCCCAAAACGAACAAAACGAACAAAACGAACTAAAGTTTTTGGTGTTATGCAGCTCGTAGTCTAAAGTAACAAAATAGATATTTAGGTTGCTGTAATGACACAGGAGTAGCGTCATGCACGGATCCGAAAATTTGTGCGAGCAGAATATCGATGCTTTTTGACGAGTCACGAACACACTGACACCACCTGCACAATTTTTTCCGCGTGAACGTGGTGCGCAATCATCAACTTTTACACGTGAAAAGATAGACAAGCACCAACATTTACTGGTCGAAGGAAGACACACAGAAGTTTTTTTTTTTTGTATTAGCTGCAAAGACCGGCAAAGTCAAAATGTCGCGTTTTGACCCATGTGGACTTTACCCCACCCTACCCTACAGTGTAATCACTAACAATATTCCTTGTGCTTTCGTTGGCATAACTGTCAGTTAGTTCTCATTAATATTGTGTCTTATAGAGAAAACGAGCCCTAAAGTTAACCCTGCTATTTTTATGCTTATAGAAGCTGTGATTCGTGAATTGTGATTGTTCTCCTGGTCACCCATTCATAAATGCAGTTGGCACGATCGGGGCGGACGTCGGTGTATCTGCGTAACGTGAACCTACACAGCGCCGGTACGTACCGGTGCGAAGTGTCTGCGGAGGCTCCTTCCTTCGACACTGTCGGCGGCCAGAAGGACATGGCCGTGCTAGGTGAGCCACTAATGCTTCTCAAGGCCTTAAGATAATCTCGTGATTACGACACCCTAGTACCTCATCACGACGGCACAGCAGACACAAATGTCGTTACATCGTCTTGACGTCACTATGACTTCACGTAGCCTAATGATGCGGTTGTGACATCATTGCATCACATCATCTCCTGGACCAAGATTGGGTGATTCTGGAGGCTTTGCCAAGCCACGTGGAACTCGGAAACCTTTAATTGCCTCTGATTTCAGTGGTGCTTCAAAATCCTATTAGGAACGTAAAGCTTTCGTAATGGAACGTGAAGGAAAAGCATTTTCCGCATCGACAGAAAAGAAGTAGATGGCTTTTCCCTTTGAGTCGTTTCAGGTAAATTCATAATAAACCATGCCACTTTTCTTGGCGGGGCTGTTTTCCTTTTATGAGTTTAGTTTTGGCGTAATGTTTGGTTCTTCTTCAGCAAATGTGGCGGGCTTCGTAAGCTGCCTCATAACATGTCATAAAAATGACATTTTCGGTACCATTGACCATGGCAGCGTTAACACTTGCAGTAAAGCCGCGAATCAAGATAAATGCCTTTGAGGGTGGGTGAGTGATTGGCTTCGCAGTTGTAAGAGCTTTACATCATACGCTCCAAAAAGTAAATTCGAGCGCGAACACACGACACCATCACTCATACACGCACGTGCCCAGGCATCAAACATACACAGCGCTCACTTCCAACTGATTTATACATAGCTCGAAGGCTTGAGCATATGTATGATACATGTGCGTACTAACACCATGGAAGGCCAACAGCCTACATTATCAATGCATACAGTTAATCAATGTCATTGCCTCAGAGCGATAAACTAGAATACGCGTGGTAACGCGTATTCTAGTCAGTAGCGTATGATAGCGAATGGGCGCTTTCACAGTGATCGGTATTTTTTTTTTTCAATAGAAAGGCCTCAAACACTTCACGTGCAGTTTTACTTGCGCCTCTGCCTAGAATCTTCGACTCAGAGAATTGTGCGTCACAACCACACGAGACGACATGCGCAACTTTTTGAAATGTACCAATTAGCCGAACAACAAGTTCTTTTACTTTACAGCATCCGCTTCGTGGCTGCACCTTGATAAATTCGTTGCGGATGCGCGCGCAAGTACCGACTCACAACGATAGACAGTTTAGCGTCATACGTTAAAGGGCCACTCACCAGACACCCAATATACGAAAATAGAGCGCAATATTTCTTCTTGACATTTCTCTTCCTTCTTGGTGCACTACTGCGGCGTAGGCAGTAGTTTCCGTGGCGTCTACAGCGTACATGCTCTCGATTCGTTGATATACGAGAATTATCACATGTGATTTGTCTCCTGCACTGCTTTGCCATTCAATCGCCCATCCGTTGTTCTTTGTCTCGCATGAATGTTCTGCACAATCAACCGATCAGACTTCATTTTTTTGTGTTTACAACTGCGCAAGCGGCGCTAACAGCGTGCAGCCGAGAAGCACAAAATCCTGATAGGCTCTAGCGCTTAGTGCTGATATTGTTCACTCGCATTCAAGAACTAAGGGGCGAGGAAGATGCATCGTTTGTATGAAGGAGAGGAGAAAATCACTCCCTCTTCTTTACACATGCGGTGCTGAGTGACCCTTTTAATGAAAACTGTGCCTGAGTGAAGTTACAGATATGTGTCAGACTGTACCTATGTGAACCCTGCTTTCGTTATGCACCATAGAGACAGGCCAAACAAAATACAAACAGAAAATTCGTACGTTTCATAAACTAATTTGTTTCTTTACATTGTTACTGTGGTAGCCACACGCTGACACAGCTGATGCTGGATAAGTTTGCACGAACGACACCCTAACGTCAATCGAACACGCTACAAGCAAGGTGCAGGTTTACCCGAGACGCAAAGATACATGGCTCGGCCAACGCAACACATTTCTTCGTGGAGTATTATCCCTTGCGTATAAGTACTCTTATTACAACACACAGCAGGCAAGCGACATTTTTTTTCTTTGTATGAGCAAGGTAGCAAGCAAGATGTCAAGTATGTGTTATTACCATAGTTTGCTTTTGTGCTACGCTGGATGATGCATAATATTAAATGTGAAGTATTTCTTAAAGAGCGAAATTCATTTTATCTATTCACATACGTCTTGGCGCAACCATTTCGTAGATAGATAGATAGATAGATAGATAGATAGATAGATAAATAGATAGATGATAGATAGATAGATAGACGATAGATAGATAGATAAATAACAGATAGATGATAGATAGATAGAAGATAGATAGATGATAGATAGATAGATAAATGATATAGATAGATGATAGATAGATAGATGATAGTTAGATAGATAGATGATAGATAGATGATAGATAGATAGATAGATAGATAGATAGATAGATAGATAGATAGATAGATAGATAGATAGATAGATAGATAACAGGAAAGGTGTGTCACACGTAAACTAACATAGAGAGCCCGCACATAAAGTTGAACAAAGATTCGTGCACCGGAATGGCCCTTGTATCTTCAGTTATAAGTCTGGAGGGGGATTGCAACGGTGACGAAGTCGTACTTTCTCAATACCAGGGCACGACCACCGCATTTGTGTCATGCGCACCATAGATGTAGGAGCGCCACACATGGGGCATGTGATTTAATGCATTGCGTAGCAGTGTTGCGGCTCGTGGGTGGTCAATGCCGGTGGAGCAGTAACCTCAACTTGACGTCTACATATCACCATTTCCTTTAGGCGACCCGAGAGGTCAGAAGTCACCGCCACAAGGTGGTGCGAGCGCTCGTGGGGTGTTCAGGAGACACCCCTTTTGGCGCAGCAGCTTTACGTTGTTGTCTTCGTAGAATTGCGGCAGCGGGTAAATCATGATGGGCGAGCGAATGGCAGAATTCACTTCTAGCTGACAAGACGCTGCCACACGAAGAACGCATTTGATGCGCATGATGGTGCTGATATTTCTTGCCAGCTGATGAACGCACTGACGGTCGTCTTTTTACCTACATACGCACCGGCATTGGCATAGGGGTGCATGATTGTAGGACGAACGCGATTCGAAGGTCATGACAAAAATATTGTGACTTCTCTGTGGCAAAGCATCGCATGAAACAATTTCCAACATTATCTCATGCAACGACGTTTGGTATGTGCACACATTTCTAAAACTGCTCAGCTTACAGAAGCACATTAATTCGTTTTGTAATGCTGAGCTCAAAGTGAAAAATACGGCATAGGCTGCTACCACTTCATTTCATCTCATGAAATTATTTCCATAACATGCAGGATCAGACGTGTTTCATAAGTACTGGAGTTTCTCGCACAAGAGCTACGCTTTCACTTTGAGGCCTACCTTAGTTAAGGGTTTAGGACGATTTCCCCCACATGTTGTTATTTACCTTGTTTCGTCATCACAAAGTACGCTGCAGGCGTCCAGCCTTCATCGAATTGTGACCTTTATGGGTGGAATCGAAACCACATTCCTCAGTTCAGCAGCTGTGTGCCGTAACGACTAAGGCATGGCTCATGATTAACAATAAACAATTATGAATTTTCACCAAACCGCTAATGTGCATCAGTACTGTTTCTAGATCCATAAAGTGGTGGGTAAATGTACTCCTTTTCGAAGGAAACCTTTACTGTGAATGTTGAGCCCTGTGATGTTTCAGAGCTTATATTCCTACATTTTATTACTGGGCCGAACGAATTTGCCAGGAGCAGCTTGCGCGGTGCTGCCTTGGATGTGTTTTCTGGCAACACGACTCCCAGAAATTTTAACAAACGCAGATACAAGGGAATACACGCGTCGACGTGACTTTGATGTTCCCACACAAAGAAGTGACAACATCAAGGCTCTTCAATCTTGCTATAGTCAAAGTGTGATTGTTTATGGGTAAATGACATCTCTAAGCAAACGCACACATATACAAATGCACACTCACATGTGCGCACAAACGCGAAAAAGGGAGAGAGAGAAAACGAATAACGAAATACAGAAATTAACAGAGCACTGCTTGCTCCTTTGTGATGTTATTTTTATCAACCTATTGCTATTTTTGCAAATATGTGAATGAAAACCAAACTTGCAAGTTTCACATAACTAACGAGTGGTAAACAGCCCGTTATGTGTAATGGAGGCGCCACCTCCAATGTCGCTTCCTCTTTCGTTACGATTGACATGTCTCAGTACACCTCATTCGTCCTTTCCTTCACCCCAATATTCAGATTCCCTCACAATCAATATAATAAAACCTATACTAATGAAGCGCCTTTCAGGAGCCCTTATTCTACGTAATCTGCATGTATGCTGCTGTTCTTACAACACGTGCAGTACTTCCGACCGAGGGCCCGCGCATCACGGGCGGCCAGGCGCAGTACCGCATCGGCGACACCGTGAGCGTCAACTGCACCTCGGCCAAGTCCAAGCCCGCCGCCACGCTGCGCTGGTTCGTGAACGACGTGGCCGTGGTGGGCGCCGACGGGACGACCGAGTACTCGACCACGCTGCACGCCGACGGCCTGGAGACGGCCTCGCTCGGCCTGCGCTTCGTGCTCACCGAGGACCACTTCCGGGGCGGCAACATGAAGCTCAAGTGCACCGCCACCATCTCGCGAGTCTACACCATGAGCAACGAGGAGCTCGTATTTGGCTCTTCCTCCGGGGGAGGCCGCCACCAGAAGTCAGGACTCCATATCAGCGAGAACACGAGCCGAGGCAAGGATGGAGCACACGTCCTTTTTTTTTGAAGAGCAGTCGTGGCGAACCACAAGTGCTTTTGAGACGTCTTTTATTTCGTGATGCCTCTGTGGTTGTTTTACCTGTTCAAGAATTTTTCGTATATACAAAAATGTAGAAGGCAAGACATGCCTGTCTGCTGAATAACACGTCATGGCGTAAATGAAGAGCCTACAAACGTGTATATCTTGGCATGCATTTATTACTTGGTGTCGGTGTTGGTGAAACCTTCTTCTCCGTAAAAAGGTTCTTAACGGCATCAGGCTAAAGCTATGTGTAGTGGCCACTTGCCTCGATGCGTAAGAAAGCGCTAGGCTCTTCACGACGTTGCGAGTTTTCTGTGTGGCTGATAGTGGACGTAGGATCACCTTGTCACATTGGTTTTTGTTTGGGGAAACGTCACACGCTTTACAGCCACGTGGCATATCGCCCAAGTAAACATGACCACTGTTCTCATCACTCACCAATACCGTTGTAGTTTGCGCCGATGTGTCTCGCCCTACAGAGACTGGCGTATGAACTCTTTTGCAGCATGCGTGAGGTAGCCGAGTGTCGACCTCCTCGTGAGAATGTTTTCGGGAAGAAGAAATGCCCTTCGCACTACGTAAGGCAAGCAGAATCTTTGTAAAGGGGCATGGTGCGGTCAAGTTGATTCATTCAGCTGGAACACAGCCTACGCGGTGAAACCATCATGGTCGTCTCATTAACTTGGTATATGTCACATGGGGCATACCTGCAGGGGCATGCATGTGTTAGTGTTAGCAGGTGCATGTAATGACAACTGAGAAATCACATTATACATGACAGGCATGCATAAATCAGCTGCCAATAGACCATGTCAACATTTCGCTCCCAGGAGCTTCATTGAACAAATAGATCGTCTAAAAAATGAGCCTTTCCTGCCGCAGTGATACAAGGGAGCATACGAGCGCCTTACTAAGCTGATAAAAACATTAGTGTTGGCAGCCAGAATCTGGATCAAAGCAATCAAAGCAACAAAGTGACAGTCATGCCATACGTACCTGGGCTAGCACATCAGCTGAAGAAGGCAGCTAAAAACTTTGGGCTCAAAGTGGTGATTCCACCATTACGAGGCTCAATATGCTATATTCGACGGTCGACAACAGCCTTGGCACACGTGGTTGCACTATTAACCACAGATACAGATTGGTTTGTGCCTTGTCGGTCGAACGTCGCGTATTGTATCCCCCTGACTTGTGGACATGTGTAAGTTGGCTAGACAGGCCGTTGCGGGAACATATGCTTACAGGAGCACCAGTCTTCCTTGCAGGGAAAACCAGTAACGCACTGTGCATGCCCTGCGCCGAGTGCCCATGCGAAGCGCTTTTTGCTGCCACGGCGAGGGAAAGGGCGCCCGAGTATTCGTTCATCTGTTTTTTTTTAATATGATAGTCTTTCTTGGGGACCTTCGACGGAAAAATTTTGGTCTGTCTGTCTGTGTACACTTGTCTGTTTGTCCGTCCTAATGATACTTCAAACGACACTAAACTGCCAACCCCATCCGCAGCGCCCACCAATATTGCTCAAGGATTAGCGCTCATAGTCGTGTGATCGTCAATTAAAAAAAAGAACATATTGCGCATATCTGAGGCGCTATAGCAACAAGTAAATGTTTTGTACGTCTGCCTTTATACTAGAAGAGACACACACAAGTAACTCTAGGGACTGTAGCGTTAATCGCGCTGCGCTGACAGAGCAACGCGATGCTCAACAAGGTGTTTCCAACGCCTTGCTACGACGACACGGTGGTGGCACCTGCCCGTCGCTTTGAATTCTACACCTTATCACCTCCAAGACTGGCGCACATCTTTCTCCGTGGTCACGCACGCCTTCGTTTTCGAAGATAACTGCCAGATGGCGCTTGTATCTCACGTGCCTAGATGCGCTTGTTCGCCTCCTCTACACACGCGAGGCACTCTAACGCAGCACCTTCAGAATACCATTCACCAATTTTCTTGCGCAGAACATCGAATATAACGTTTTGTTCACTCTCTCCAGACGCAAGACTATCGTCTTTCAACGACATTTACAGTGTAACATGTAGATTCAGGCGATTTTTTTTTCATGGTGCGGATGTGTTAGTGGTGGGGTATAGTCCAGGTACACATTATATCTTCAAACGGTAGAACTCTTAGTTGTGACTAAGTGACCGTGTCGTTGTTTCTCTTGTCCTTGCCGTCACAATGCCTATAATATGTATGAAGGAACCATCATCAACTGGCTCGTCTTTCCATGTTGCTTCATGACAAACACTAAGTGTCAATCAACTAATGAAGCTCTTCTGCGATCAAAGTCACAGATGGCGTACTAAAAAGGCTTGCTTTGGAGAAGTTTCACAATTTTCCTGATTCCAAAATATCACCGAAACCACTGGAAGACAAGGAAATCACGCGAGAAAGGGAAACTGCAATCAAAATGACAGTTTTCAGGGATACAGTGCGAATCAGCACAGCAGCGTTGACGTTTACGTTGCTTGAATGGCAAATAGAAAAGATTAGTTTATGTGTGCTAGTGTGTGTGACATGACGTTTAATAAAGACAAGGTTCAATTTTTTCATCTCAACTTTTTTTGTAATTTCTCCTAAGCCATAGCGCTAAACGATCTTTAGGATTTATCACGAAGCACTCTCTTTCTGTCTCTCATCCAATATGTTTCATACATTACAGTGCGGGACGCCTCTACCACCTTAACAGCGCCAGCAGCCTTCGTGGTACTCTTGGTCGCCTTCACCTTACCACTGCTCCCGGTTCCAGTGGCACAGTTATCTTCAGTGTTGACAAGGACGCATTTGTGATAAGGCTTATATGTGACTTCCTAGTGTCCTGCCTTGTGCCGACCTCGGAATGTAAAAAACCAAAAGAAGGCCTCACTATTCCTCGGACATGCAAAGTGGACACAGTGCAAGCTCTGGACAGAACGCGCCAAGCCACAGGCGCCAACTTCTTTGCTTGCGAAGGAGAAGCTCCACTGTGTTCTTCAATTAGAAAATGATGAATTGAAAAGTCACCTCAAAGACAATCTCCACAACGTCATCAGCTGGACCAGCTGCTTTGGCGTCCCGCTCCTTCTTACCGAGTCCCACGCGACTTCACCGCACAAGCCGCTTATAACTCTTGTTTTCCCCAATATTGTGACGTTTTTTTTTTTCGACTACCGCGAGCTTAGAAATACGGGCTGCCTCGTCAGTAGGGTTTCAGCTTTTTACAGGCTTCAGATACGTAGCCTTAATCTCGACAAAACGACACACACTGACCCACCCTCTGCTGGTAATTACTCGAAAGCTCTTTAATGCAGCAAGACATGTTGTCCGGAGTTGGCATATGTGTGCTCGCGTACGCATAAGGGTGTCTTCATATAACACCTGCCTTTGCATGCATGCATTCACCAATTCACGGGGATGCTTGCGTGGCTTCAGAAGGCGTCCTAATAAGACTCAAACTGTTGCATACTGGTTGTCTCTTTGTAACAAAAGTTATACCGTATTCAGAAGTGAGTTTCTCAAGAGAGCTAGAAAGCTAACCCGCGTAATCTAGAACGTCCCTTCACTCAACGCTTCACCTTCATTTGAGAAAGCCGACAGGAACGCCATCTCTATGAATGGCAAGTCGCTGCATATCAAGGATAATCTGCTGCGATTCTTGAGTAGCGCAGCGTCATTTTCAACCGAGTAGTGGCGCACTGCTCAACTCTGTGAAGTGAAGGTGAAAGTCGAGTCGAGGAGCGTTTGTGAATACGGGGTAAGACTTGTGGTATGGGTGTTAAAAACATTAGATTTTCTTATTCCACAGCTAAACCTACGGGACGTATTTTCTTGAGCCGAACAATGCGACTTGTTGGAGAATGAGCGGCGTTACGAGCACTCAACAAGAGTTTCCGATAACTGACAGATAAATAGCCGATGTCTCGTTTCCTGAAATCGTTCCCTCTTGTGGCAGAGCCGAACCCACCTGGAGATGCAGCCCGTGTAAAATGGGGCAAGCAAAATGCAGTATCGTTAGGTGCGTTCTTTAGGCACGTCTCAAATGTTTGACGAAACATTACCGAAGTTTAAGATATATATATTTTTTCGGTTCTACAGAGCATTCTGTTCTAGAGCCACGGGTGCAGCTACTCTATAAATATTGTAAATAAAAGAGAAATGGCATGCCTTCGAGCTCATGCTCGGTACGTTGGCCGTGCCCGATCGAAGGCATGTTACACCTTCCAACGCGCAGCCGATGATGTGCGAATGCTTCAAGCTTGTTGCAGAGTGTGTGAATAAAGAAAGCTAATCGGACACGTGGATGCATGACATTTCATCAGGAAGCACCACGTAGTTATGAAGGCAACTGTCTGAGACAAATTTTGACGCAATAAAACGTTCGGGTGCGGGAAGGTGCCGCTATTGTGTGTTTGATCTGTATCCGTGTGCCAGTTGCACTCACTCTCATGAATCATCAAATGTAATAGGACTTTCAGAACAAGTATGGTTGTTTCCACTGTTACTGCAAGTTGTGGTAAACAATTTGAACTTTCAAAGCGTATATGTGAAAATACGTATAATGAATGGCAGGGCCAACACTCGTGTGCAAGTAGCTGGTACTGCTAATTGTTAAATGTTGATTACAATGTTTGGACAATTGCATGGTTACAAACGTGACATAAGTAACGTGCTCTTGTGCCAGAGATTTTTTACCAACTGATGTCAATGCAAAGCGTTTAATCAATCGCACCCATGGTGGAGGTATAGACATATACGCATAGAAACTTTCTTAGACAGGCGTACATAAGACGTAATTTTAGTTTTCAAGCGCAAACAAAAAAAAAAGCTAATCGTCGGTCCCATTTATAAGAGAGTAAAACCACAATGGTAGCGCCAAAATGCGCTTACCTAGCAGCCAACTGTAGTCTGATTGTTCTAGAGCAAGTATTACAGAATGAGTAAGGCAACTTTCATATGCTATTCAAAAGGGTGGTATTTATTTTAGTCGGCTAATTGCTCCCGAAGAAACGGTGGTTGTGGACATATCGGTCCTGACGTCGTGAAAAAAGGACTATACCACAAGTGTGAAGGCGTGCGGCCCCCTCAGATAGCTCTTCAATAAGTTGTCATTTAATAGCTTACGCGATAGGCTTATTTATTTCTTAGTTTGAAAGCATTACGTGTAGTGGACACCGCTAGTAGACATTTAAGTACTTTGTTCTGTCACCCAGAGCCTTGTTGAATCAATACCACTAACAACCGTGGACGACATACGATCTTTTATGGTTTAGCAGCTATTTATTATCATGATTCCTTTAGCCTTGCATGAGTACGCACCATTCATGAAGCCGTAAGGTACAGGGATGGATGCGCGACAGAAACAAAGCAGCTTCTGCTGCGCATCCCTTCCTTGTGCAGTCTTAAAAACGATCATGCCTTTTTAGCAGGTTATCTTTTTCACACCTTCTATTTCAAGCTAGATGTAAACTGAAAGAGTACACATCAATTATTGTTTTCATCTATACCGGTTGCAAAAGTACGGTCACAAACTAGATCTTGCAAGTATCCGCCAAACCGGCTATCCGGTTAAACCGCAGAAAAGCGAATCCGGCCTTGAAATCCGGTTATCCGGTCATCCGTATTCAGAGAAATGGGAATCCTGTTTATCTGATTTGAATGAACGTACACCCGGTTATTCGAATATTAGGAAACGAATACTTAGTCCTTGCTGAAAGCTTTTCGAAATTTAAGTGCTATTGCATGCGTAATCACACAACATGCGCAGCCTCGTTCATTCATTACTGACGTAATCACTAATCCCCATGCAAAGACTTCCGTATCTTAAACTGTGCATGCACTTTCACACCTGAGGTTATTCATAACTAATAGAAAGTTTGTGAATGGGTAATCACTAGCTACTTTTCAACAGGCATTATCACTAGTGACTTACTAATGTCCCCACATTAAGAGAAATGAACAATCTGAGAACGTCCATAAAAGCACATACTGGACTTGTACAAATAGATGCATGGTTCCCTACAAACACGAGATCTAGAAAAACGAATATTTATCCTAGCATTACAAAATGAAAATTGTGTTATTCGGTTATCCAAATATCACGGTATCATTACCGAATAACCAACCGAATATCCGGTAAATCTGGCTGTTCCTGTTTTCGAATCGAATAACTGATTAATCGAATAACCGAAGAGCTGGTTTTGCTGACAAATCGGTTTAATGTTGATGCCCTATCACAAACGCAGAGTTTGGGCAAATCTTCGGCAAATAAAGTAAGGGACGACATCTCTGGAGTGCTCGCTGCCCGAGTTACCTCGGAAAAGAATCCCAAGTTCAGTTCAAGAGAAATCAGAAAGCATTTTTTCTGCCACTTATCACCTGCAATGAAAACAGCAAACGAAAAGCACGCTCGATTGCTTCCTGTAGTTGACGGTTGCGTGCTAACCTGAAAAGCGAAAATTAATTAGTTTCTTGGATCGCCTGGATGGCGTGAAAAGTAGGTGAAATCTGACAGTTTTTTTTAACAATTACCTGCTCATACTTTTGATTCATGGAGCCTATGAAGTGTTAGGGATTAGCTTTGGGTTCGAAAAGCTCGGGAGTCATGGAGCAGAAAGGTGGTTACGAAAGCGCTAATGTCATCGTGAACCACGCAACAAAAACAGGATATAGGAAAAGAAGATGAACCACAGAAAAAACTACGTTGTTTCGTCACAGTTAGTTGCGACATTTACAATAATTTCACTTTCATTCAAATAATTTCACATTGATATTTCACTCTCAATACAAGCAGCCCGTGAACTAGTGACTTCATTTTCGCGGGTAACCACCCGGAAACTACATCAGCCGAACTACGACCGCCGCTCTGCTTTGCAGAGGAAGAACAAAAAAGTAGGTGAATTGATAATAACGATACACAAAACTGAAATAGGCCCTATGCTGATCTGCAGGGACGCATTTAAACAAAGTTGCAGCACAAATAGACGCAAAAAACACTCCTTCAATAAAACTTTTGGTGAACATTCTTAGCACTCTCGCGAATAAGGGTGCATCAGGATTGCTCACCGAAAGATGCTAAGGCAGGTGGAAGTGTTCACCATTCAGTCGGAACGTGTTTATTGGTTAGTTTGCACTGCTCTGAATAACAAGGTTTCGATGCAGTGTTGGGGAGGCCTCATATATTGTCCTGTGGGTGCAGGCTGACTGACCCCTGTTCTAGGTAGACGACACGTGTGTCTCGAAACCGGTGAACACTCTTTACGAATACACCTCCCAAACAAACATGAAGTTGAGAAAGCACGGATAACTAATGTCGTTTATGATCTAAGGTATTGACCCGGCCTTCTTATGAAACTGGCTGCCGAATCGGGGCATTGTCAGGCACTTAACTGATGCGGATGACCACGTAAGCACATGAAAAGTGAAAACCTTGAGCACAGACGCATAGCCAAGCCAGTTTTAATAGCCAAGCTCTTTTAACTCAGAATAAAATGTCTTGTTCTTGTTGTTCTTGTTGCCCTCGTGGACACACAGTTCTTCTTCTTGTTCACCTTCTACTCTGGCTCATACCCCTGCGGTGAGGATCGGCCAGGAATCGAAGTGGTATTATGGATAAACTGTCGGAGATTCTAGAAGAAAATGGAAGTATTAGAATAAAAAAAAGACATTACACATTTTACAATAAAACTTTGATGCTCCCTTATGAGTACAAAATATAAGTCTTCTTAATAGAAATAGATAATAATTACATTAACACCCTAATTAAAAAATGAAGAGAACAATTAAAAAAAAACATAAATAAAGAAAATAAAAGTTGTGCATGTGTCGACACAGGAGGGGTAATAACACAGATAATTTGTTGGTCTTTTCGTTTCAATTCAAATCTTTTCTGCGCAGCGACGCAAACATTCGCACTAGTGAACAAATAAATAGAGGTTCCAAAAGACAGAATCACGGGCATGAACGAATTCACCCAATAGCATGTAAATTACTGTATTGAAATCGCCTACACCTAACAAAAAAAAAACCTACAGTTTCCAGCTGGCCCTACAGAGCACACATTGAAGAAAAAGCCAGACCAGGCCTGTGTTGGTAGTAAAGTTCGTTTAAGAACCAGCAACGCAGCCTCGTAATTGCCACTTTAAGTTTACGTGTTTCAGAAAATGACCAGCGCCAAAAATAGTATAAGTGGTGATATTCCGTGGAATATTTTGTAAACGCTGTACCTCTGCAAACTTTGCGTGATGTTACTCCTGCGAATCGCACAACCGTCATAGTACGATATTAGGAAATGGCGGTAAAATTGGCCCACTTATTATTGACTTCGCTAAAGCATCAGCGATTTCGTTTAAAAGCAGTCCTTGTGGCCAGGCATCCAAACTAATAGAACTTTCCTCAAAAGGGGGGGTGGGTAATATACTTCTTCCTAATCGCTCCTCTACCTCGAAAGAAAGAGCGAAACTTTCGAAAGAAAAAATTTTTGATGAAGCAGCGGGGACTCAAACCCGCATGCCAGCGATGCGAAGGCGAGAGCGGGCGGGCGCCTGAACCACTCAACTATTCAAGCATCCTTTTTGTCGCTCCGGCTTTGGGCACAAATAGAATAATACACATGGACAGCAAATCACAACACGCTTGGCTTTCCATGTACGCTTACAGAATGTAGCCTATAGCCCGCATAGTATTGTAATGCAAGGGTAAAAAAAAAAGGATGGGAGGTGAGAGAAGAAAGACAAAAAAGTAAGGGCACAGCGCATACAGGTTGACAACGAGAGAGAACAGAGATAAAGAAATGCAGGAAGAGATAGAAAAGATTTCCAGCTGATCCACAATGTGAATCCTGATGATGGAGTGAAGCTAGGTACCAAGATCCACAATTTTGACATTGAAGTCTCCTACTCGTATAAAAGACGATTAACGGACAACCGCCCGAATGGATGAACGCACGCATGAACGGACTGATGAGTGGACGGACAGATGATCGGATGGGTGGAAACGCATGGACTGACGAACGAATGGACGGACTGATGCATGGACAGTTGGACGGACTAGGTGCGGTCTATTTTAAACCACATGAGCGCTATGTACACTGTCTCCAGTACATGTAAACATCTGTGTTGTTCCGACGGTAAGGTACGACAACAACGGCGTCAACGATGTCGTCCAGTCTTAGAAGCTTCACTCCTAAAAATAGATTGAGAGAGATGCATTGAGGAAGCAAGCAATAAATAGAGAGGACGTCATACAAATATATCCAAGAAAGAAAACTAAAGAGAAGGAAGAGAGAGAAAATTGAGTAAATGTAAAAGAACAAAAAGAACAGAAAAAAAACAGCATGTCCAGTGACCGCGACCGCCCTTTCACTGGTCAAGCTGTACTTAGCAAATTTTTTATTTAAGAAATCGCACCACGATGACATATATTTGCTGCACCCAACAACACACACACACACACACACACACACATATATATATAGATATATATGATATATATATATATATATATATGTGTTGTGTGTGTGTGTGTGTGTGTGTGTTGTGTGTGTGTGTGTGTGTGTGTGTGTGTGTGTGTGTGGTGTGTGTGTGTGTGTGTGTGTGTATGGCGAGAAGAGTGACATGCTTTAGTGAAAAACTCGCTTCCACATTCCATCATCATCCACATAATGATAAAATGGGACTAAGCCGTTTGTATCGTTCATTGAATCTAGTAAATCTTACGTAAAAGATTCGTGCTCAAAGGACAGCACCAGGGTAGTGGTTCTGAAAAGAACTGAATGCCTGATGCGATAATTTTTTTATCAATGCGATGTCGTGGCACCTAATGGGATCACGTAGCGGCTGATGTGGGGCAGAGCAGGACAGCAAATAAAGCGACGGTTTTTGAGTCGCTAGTGCATCTGCTACCACCTTATCTTCGTAAATCTGCAGATCAATACCACACCAGCTGTGAAGTCATGTGAGTTATTAATGTAGTCATCAGTATTTATATGTCGCTGCTAAGTGTGAAAGATTGTCCTTGGTTTCTATTTTTTCTGCCATCGCAGAAGGTGCGGCTGTGAGAGGCTACTTTTGAAAAAAAAAAGTGCCTTCGTAGTTTATGCTACGTCATCTGTCTTCGACAGTAAGCCCGATAGTCGACAGTAGAGTAATTTTATAATTTGGGGGCATCCAAGTGTAATAGGCGTCAGCGCGTAGCTTAACTTCCGCTTGGAGTTCACTCCTTCACTCCTCCTCTTCTTACAAACGAGTGCCGTCAAGCGGTGGCTCTGGTATTTTCTTTTTTTTTTTTTTGCGCAGAGACACCGATCAGATGAAATATACAAAAACAGAGGCAAAGTTGGCGAAGCTATCCCAGTCGGCTCACGGCAAGCCACAGAAGGAAGCCGCAATTGCCACTCTGTGTGCAGAGAGTGGCGGAAGACATGTGCTCTTTTGACCAAAAGTGGTGCTGGAGTATCGAATGACAATGACGTCCATAGCGATTATTGAAGAAAGGTCTTCTCTCCCTGCTCCGAGGGAACGCGGCGAGTCGGTTGCCATTCGCGCTCTTGACTTGTTTCGCGTGTTGTTTCCGTGGGCATCGATACTTCTAGAAAGCGAAGAGAGCCAAGCATTGCGAGCTAGTCGCATGAGAGGCAGAAGGAGGACAGCCACTTAACGCATCGAATGAGCTTCAAGAGTCCCTTCAGCCAAGGAGCGCGGGTTAATGGTGAACGAAGTCCTCGCAAAATCTTCACTACAACCACCCGCACCGATGCTCGTAAAGACAATCACTACGTGTCTTGTTGGAAGCTGCGGTATAATCTGCAAACGTACGTGTCGCGAGTGAGTGAACATATTTAGTAGTCACGTGTCGCTTATGTAGACTCAATATGCGTGTTGCTTCGCGCATAAAGCACGTGCAGTATCGCAACGAATGAATGCGTACCTGTCAAGGACAGGACGACGACTGCAAGAGCGGCCAGGTGGTTTACCGTGACCCATTACATTGGCAGGGCTCTCATTCTTAAAGAAGTGACTAATGTTCTCGCTTAATTTCTTATTTCGTGGAATGACTGTATTGTGACGTACGTCGGCGTGCACCTTTTTTCAACGACGCGTAAAGCAAGAAATCTACAAACGTGTGACACTTGTGAATTAAAACAAGCATTGGTAGGTATGTGCTCTATTACTGTTGCTAGATTTTTATTTTTGGCGTTTTGTGTGCGCATTTCACAGGACGCGCATGCACAATAGCAGGTAAGTTGGCAAAAGCCGATACACCTCTATTTGACTGCCTATTATAATTGGTGTGAAAACGTCAACATGGGCATGGCTTCAACGTACAGCGCATACAAGATGGCACAAAGGAGAGACAGCCACATCACAAGCGCCAACTTGAAACATTAAATTGTTGGAAAGAAGACGTTTAAGCGTTCATTTTTTAGACACAGTATCAATAAAACTTACAGACAATGACGCTAAGAAAAGTATAGGGAATGTAGGGTAGCATACAGGTCCTTGTAGAATGGTCAACATTCCCCTGCATTTAAAAGAAAAAGTTGTGCTAATAAACTAATAAAAAAAAGACACCACCAGAAGGAACACTTAAGCAGGTCGAGTGCAAACCTGTTAAGTGTTCTTTCTTTGTGGTTTCTTGTCTTGACTAGCGCAATTTTTTCCTGTAAAGTAATGAACCAACTATCCCTCAAGACGTCCTGACCCCTGCATTTCTTTTAATCTTCTGTTCCTTGTCTGCTAGTTTTCATTAATATTGTATTAAACAAACAATAGGTGTTGAAAGTTGCCGCCGTTTATGCTTGTTATGTGTCGTTCATTTTGTCCCGCCTTGAACTCGATATACCTTTGGATGCTGTAGATCACCGACAAGCCCGCCGTGCACCTTATATGAGGATGATGGCCGAAATAAAAGAAGAAAAATAAAATAAAATTCCACTCATCATATTATGCACACCGAAAAACAAACGTAACAGTGCGAGCATACTGTGTTCATATTATGTGTCGTGTTCGTTAAATATGTGTTGTTTGCACTTGTATTGCGCTGCTTTCCTGAGACCATTTTGACCTCGAAACTATTACAGGTAAATTTTTCACTGCTTTTTATTTAAAACCTTGTCTTGGAAGACCATTATTACGGCATGTCGTATGAGGGAGAGATGAAGCATGGTCATATTTGACGACGCTACGACAAGTTGAGAACAGTGCATTTGATGATGACATGAGTTTGAATGGTGCAAACCTAAATTAGTCTTTTGCGTTCAGCACTTGTAAGTACAGATAAGTACAGTGGAGGCCAAAAGTCTTCAGGCCACTATCCAATGTATTTTTATGAAAGCTTGGCCAAGAAACTTTTCACCAGGACTGTACTTCACGTCTATAGTATGGGAAGTGTTTTAAAAAGTCATCTCTTTTCGCAGAATTCGCGGAAGCCGTGGAGTAAGACGAAGGGCTAACGCTGAGTGTTAAGGCCGAATCAAATCGTATGAAACGGCAACTACATTTGCTAAATCACCTCCATGAAAAGTTTGGTGAACCACTTCACCAAAGCAGCCGAACACACGTCGCATGTTAAGAAGCCTACACTGCAAATCATTTCACACCCTTAAGGGTGGATTTTTGAATAAATCACCCATCTTACACCTATTATTTCTGCCAAACTTATCCGCATGGGTGTAAGTTCTGCAATTCCACCTTTTGTACGCCCATTTCTCATTTTTAGGTGTATTATAGGTATATGTTAGCAAATTACACCCAAGGGTGCTTCCTTGAACGTTACACCTATCATATATGTATATAGTTTAGAGCGTCAATATATATCACATCTCAACGGATGCAATCGAATCGCATGCCAAAAGTCTGGTGAAAAGATCGATGTTGCGGCATTCGTTTTCATTTCCCATAATTCATTCGCCAAAATATATCGTGCTATGTATATATTTATTAAACCACCCCTATTTATTATATTCAGAAGATTCCTCACATGTTCAATGACTTAATTCATGGGTTAACTTTTTGGGATTCCTACTAAAAATATTTTGCTGCCGCTTATGTCCATTCTTCCCTAATTCTCACATAGACATCAGTAAAAAAGATTATGTTGCACTTAAACATAACATGAAACGATTACACACGGTTTTCGACAGGCTATCGTGCGCGCTTTCTCATTTGAAATCACACTAAGTTTTTTGTACCAGAGGTCCTGATTTATTAAAGACGATAGCTTTTTTGGGGACCTTCAACGCAAAAATCTTGGTCTGCCTGCCTGCCTGCCTGCCTGCCTGCCTGCCTGCTGCCTGCCTGCCTGCCTGTCTGTCTGTCTGTCTGTCTGTCTGTCTGTCTGTCTGTCTGTCTGTCTGTCTGTCTGTCTGTCTGTCTGTCTGTCTGTACATTTGTCGGTTTGTCACTCTATACGGCATCTGGTACTTGAAATGGCCGACCTCATCTGCAGCGCCCACCAGTGTTGCTCAAGATTGAGCGTTCATGCTTGTGCAATCGTCAAATAAAAAGCCATGATTGCGCATGTCTGTGGCACCATAACAACACGTATATATTCTGCATGTGCATCTTTTACTAGAAAAAGCATACATTAGTAATATAAGCGCCGTAGCGCTTATCACGCTGCGCTGACCATGAAATGCTTGCACGGAACAGGGAGTGTTTCCAACGCTTTGCTAAGGTGGTGGAATCTACCCGTCGCCTTGCGTTCTACACCTTATCACCTCTGAGATGGGCGGGCACAGCCCTATCAAAGCCACACGCTTTGTTTTCTAGGAAGACTGCCAGATGGCACTCATGTCTCACGTGCGACATGACTTGATGTTCTTTTTCGCCTTAGCTGTACGCTCGAGGCACTCAAACGCAGTGCCTACAGAATACCACTAACCGACTTTCTCGCGCAGAACACCAAATAAATCTCTGTTCACTCTCTCCACAAGCAAGACTATCTTCTTTTGACGACATTTGCAGAAACATGGAGATACGGGGACAATTTTTTACAATGGGGGTCCATATTTCCTCACACTGAAGTATTCCGCATCAATACACGAGTCCCTGATTTATTCAGTGAGTTATATTTAGATCTATGAACATGGGTCAGTTCAATTGAATGTTTGTAGTATTCGCATTGCCACGGAACTAGGCATGTTTGCAATTAACAGGCTAAGCTTATTCTGATGCAGCTGCTGTGCACGCATGCGCCGCAGGACAAGCTTGACGCACATACGCTAAGCACGGGTGAACTCTTCCAATGGGTCGCACCACTCTGTGGGCACTTAGTGCTCTTTTTATATTTACTTGAAATGCACGCTTGCGCGTCGTATAATATACACGTGAACGATCGTAGACAACACTAGCGCAATGTACCCGTGCCACAAAGATGGAGAGTAGTTGACTAGTTGCAGCATTGTAATTGACAGTTGTTACTGTCACGTTACAATGCACTGATAATCGCACATTGGTATGCTCACACAAAATTTAAGACTTGAAATAAAAGCAAGCGTCCTTCATACTTTGTCGGTAAAAAAAGCAAAGCCCCGGTTCTTGCTGATTCGCAGAGTGTTATTTAAAAGAAGCTAATAGCAAAGCAGGGGTGTTGCTAGGATTTATGCGCGCAAGGGAACAGAAAGAGGAAAAAAGGGGGCCTGGCGCAATTTGTATGTAAATTTTTGCCTGTAGTTGCATACGTGCGGATCCGAATCGCAAGCTTTCTTTTTTTTTTTTTTGCGAAATGGGTCAAATCCTGACCCGAAAGTAGCTCAAATGACACTCAATTGGCTCATACATACGTTCACGTTTCCTCTAAAACAGTAATATTAAAACATTATTTATAAATATTACTGTTCTAGAAGAACGTTGATAGTATGTATATGTCAAGGCAGCGTTAGTTGAGCTTGTTGCGGTTCTAGATTTGCCCCATTTTGAATTAAAAAATATCTCCTCAAACGAACATAAAAAAGAGTGGGAGATGTGTCAAATATAGAACAACCTCCTTGCCACCCTTCCCTAACTTTGTATTTATATCTATGTTCCGCAAGTAACAAATTTGACTCCGAAATGTCGAAACAACGCCGCAATAACCCCTATCCCGGGGAAAAAAAAATGTACATTACGAAGGCTACGCATTTGCCACCTGCACACGTCAGTGGCAAAAAAAAAAAAGGACTTTGAAGCTCTGCTAGCAAATAAATATGTTGTCAAGCATGAAATATTACACTATATCTTGGAGGCTTGACATAGCTTGGAAATTATAACATAAAACGGTACTGCTATGTGTTTCGGTTTCGGTTTCGGTTTTGAGGTCTCGGGGCAACTGCGCATCGCCATCGTCAACAGGCAGACTTTGAATTGGGTGGTAACATGTCGTGTGCGTGTTTGCTGCAGACTGACGGTGGTTTATTATTTTACTATTCACTTGCTTTGTCAGGGACGCGTACTTATACGGCTTGCACAGTTTAACTTGTGCTTACAGTAGATACAGTACGTGTCACTGCAATCTGTGGCGTGTCGGCTAGTACAGAACAACTTCGGTGCGGCGGAGTGTGTGTCCTCTGTCAACGGCTTTCGTTGAAGCTTGTGCCCGCCGCAAGCAGAGAGCTTCCGATCAAGCAATCAACGGATGTACGCTGGGAGCTACATGGAGAACGCTTTTGGATTTCGTGCTATTGCTGAAAAGGTAAGCTTTCGTGTATGCGAACAACGAAGTGCAGAAGTGCGTGCCTGCCTGCCAACTCCCGATTTGCCCGCGATACTCGTAATTGCAGGAAGCGACCGTCTCATGGCGTCGGTAGCTTCGTGACCTTCGCTCGCTGTGTGCTTATCAGCTGCGATGTCTCAACAGTCGCAGTGTTCGTGAACCTCGCTTTGGGGCATGGTTAAAGAAAACGGGGGGGATGTGCCCCGCGCAGATAAACCTTACGGCATTCGGCAGCGGGTGAGAAAACAAAGGGGGGGGGGGGGGCTGAGCGAGCCGAGGTGGCGAAAGAAATGGCATAATAATAATAATAATAAAAACGAAGCAGATCAACGGTAAAAGAGGCGCCAGTTGTCAGTTAGCGGGACTGCAGTGGAGAAATGGGGCGCGTTTATTACGTGGGAGAAAAAAAAATCCAGATTTCAATGACTGAAGATAGGGGTGCGTTTTTAATGCGAGTAAATACGCTATTTAAAGCAACAATTGAAAAATACTTAAACTTTGTATCAGTCCCCCTTTGATGCCTGCGCTTTGCAGCGGCGTGACGTGTTTTGTTAAAAATCGTGCAGCTAACCAAAGAATTTATATGTACCTTGTTTAATCAGTGATTTGCGCTTTTTATGCCTTGCTAGGTTTGTTTATATTTATACTAGTATATCGTAAATAATCAGGATATAGAAATATTGATCTGCTTTAATAAGGATTGAACAGCCACACTCAATTGCACACATCTTTTTGCATTTTTGCACCATTGTACTGCGGCACATAGAATATTGTAGAATAGAATATTTCTGTATATTTTAGTGTAGGGTTTCGCGATGTGGTTACGTATGAAAGCTTAGCCAAAGTGTACCAACAAACACGCACAGAAAACTTTCAGTTAGACTGATACAGCACAGATTATAATGGTGTAGGCATAGTTAGCCACTAAAGAACACGCTCGCGAAAAACAATATGAGGATGGCGACACAGGTGGCTGTAAATAAAAGCAGGCAGACCTAACAGCTCTTGTCTGTTTCATGCATTTTGTCTGTGCAGGTTTCATCCTTACGAATGTAAGGACACTGATCCAACTAATAAGCCCTCCGTGCATATATTCCTGTTAGCTACTTCTCCAATATGTCGTGCATTTTTTAAATACCATATTTATGGTCCAACAGTTCAGAGCTTATTGTGCATATATTTAACTTACTTGTGATACATTATCTGTTGCATGGCTGTTTTTCTGAATTAAAAAAATTCAACTGCGAATTAGCTGCTTATGCATGCACTCGAAGAATAGGGTTAGCATCTTATTTATTCTTGAGAGTAGTCAGTTTTACTCGTGGCCTAAAGTAATCATTTTGTTGACCAATAAACAACCTGTGAAAGACATAAAATATATCGAGTACACCAAATTTATGTAACTGGAGAAGAAATTTAGAGGTGAGCTTCCACAAATACACAGTGCTGTTGATCCTTCCATAATGGGGCTTGCTCGATGTTTTACACTATTTTCACACAGTAGATTGTACATCTGTGATGTGTACATGTCTACACAACAATCCTTCAAAGTAACGATAAATATTGCTACTTTTCTGTCTGAATGGGTTTATATAATTTTTTGTATCAACCATTGTAGTGGCCTATTGGTTAGGGTATTCTAGCTTAGCAAGAAAACTTGGTATAAACGCTGAAATTTGAGCTTCCCAGTATATTTCAAGCTTCTTGGTAGGTGCATGATTCAAGAGAGAAGCACTTTTTCACCACCACCACGGTGGTGAAAAAACTATACTCAAACATGGCACTTGCATTCGTACACTAATATGCACAGATGCTTGTAAACGTAAAAGTGAATAGTGGAGAAGCTGGAGCTTTTTATTATATGACATATCATAATGAGGTTCTGATTGTTCCCAGTATTTTTTAAATGCTTAGTTGAATGTTGTGCATCTCTTACATGCAGAATGTTGAAAGAAAAGCACACTACGTCTTCTACGATGGACTGGGTGCTGACAATGCAGTGCACTCTTCATCACAACCTGAAAGCAGCTGTTCCGGGCTCACGACCTCACTCAAAGGGTCGCAGCAGTGGTGGACGCTACTCACAGGGTGCACCAAAT
The DNA here is from genome assembly GCF_013339725.1 of Rhipicephalus microplus. NCBI lineage: Eukaryota > Metazoa > Arthropoda > Arachnida > Ixodida > Ixodidae > Rhipicephalus > Rhipicephalus microplus. Next base: position 114,962,614 of record NC_051170.1, on the reverse strand, counting down.
ATCTTGTACATTTTAGGAACATTCCTCTGATGGGAAAGGCTTCATCTCAAGCTATGTGTCCTATATACCTATTTATATTTTCAATATAAGTATCAGTTTGCCATCAGATCAACAACAGTGCGTGTAGAAAACTGTGTACAATGCATAATGTTACAGTTGTATGAAAAACTGGAGATGGCCTACATGTCGCCAGCTTAAAAGGTTGATACACTAATGGGTCAATCCATGCCAACATCCCAGTTATTTTAGCGACCATCTCAAATGTATTAAAAAATTGTGATGATTTACTGCATTGAAAACAGTGAAACAGTAAAAATTTCAAAAGAAAAAAATTTTCGGTCACGTAGTTGCCTTCTGAACTTACTGGAATATCGTTTCAGTGTGGTTTGTGGGAAGGTAGTTTAAAAGTATGCTCATTGCTTCGATACCAAAATTTGTCTACATGTTAAGTACAAGTTCATGTGTAAAGTATTTGAAGCGCAGTAATATTAGTGCAATTTCACTGGCACATACACCTCCAAGACTAACAATGTGCTTGATACGACTGGTTGGTGCTGTATGGTAGACAAAGAAAGTGCTTAACAGCGCAAAGGACAAGAAGGAAAGAAGAAACGAGAACAGAGCCCTGAACAAACAATGAAAGTTTATTGCAAACCAACTGCAATATATAGAAAACAGAATCTGCGCATAACCACGCACCATACAGCCTACCTTATCAACAACCGGTCATGTAAATAGACCCAAGATAACTAACTTCACAGCAGTTAAGAAAAATTGAGGGTACGCTAACACAGGAAGCACCAAGTTGTTGAATATAGAAAGCTTCACTAATCTCGTGCTCGCGCCGATTTTTATATCCCCCGTGATCAAACACTTGTCGAGAATTGGCTGACAACAAGACTTATTACAATGGTCTGCCAAGTGGCTGGGAAGGAAACCTTTTAGAGAGTTAGCGTACCCCCTCAACCGATCATTCATGCATCGCCCTGTTTGGCCAATGTAACCATGCCCAAAAGTAAAAAAATATCTTGTAGAGAATCGCTAAAACACATTCAAGATGGCACGTAGCGTGTTTCTTAGTGCATTCTTCTTTCTTAGGTCCTTCGCTGTTGACCCTGTGACATAGCCCAGCGAGTTTATCGCGTGCGCAGAACACAACTCTTACACCTATTTTGCCAGTGACCTTCTTTAGCATTTGGGAAACTTCGTGTATGTAGGGAATAACAGCCTTGCTAGAATGAGGCTTGTTGAGTTAGCTGTTGCTTTGTCTCTTATCAACCACTCTTAGTGACATTAGGAGAGTCTCGGCAATGGAAGTTAGCTCGGGATTAGAAAAGCCTCCTTGTTGAAGGCAGTGAACTTGGAGCGAGAAACTGCACTCTATCTGGCGGTGACAAGAGCCAGTTAAAATTGCCTTTAGGCAGGAAAAAGCGATGCTTCACTTGACCAGCTTAGAATAGGCGGACGTAAAAAGGAGGTTCTTTCTTGAGAATGACTCGTACCGCCAACATACATGATGAACAAAAAAAAGCATTTCTAATTCTAGACATCGTAGCTTGTCGTCAGAAATAAACTCCGACGTTATTTCTAGTTTCTTCATTTCACACCCGAAAACGTCAAATATCTCATCGGTGGTTCGCCGAGGGTCAGATTGATCGATGCGGTAAAGCTCTAAAAAGTCGTCAACGTAGTCGAACACTTTAACTGTACTCGTGTGATCAAAGTTAGCCATGAGACTTCTTTCATACCGCGCGAGTAAAAAGTCACAAAGAGCCGGTGCTAAACTTGAGCCATTGCACACATCTGCACCGGTGAAATATTTGACATTTTTCGGCGTGAAATGATGCAACTGGAATTAAAGTCGGAGTTCGATTCATGACGACAAGTTACGATGCCTTGACTTGGAAATGGTTTTTTGGTTGACCATGTATATTGGCGGTACGAACCTTTCTCAAGGAAAAGCGTTCTTTTTACGTCCACTAATTCTAAGCTAGTCAAGCGAAGCATCACTTTTTCCTGCCTAAAGGCAATTCTAACTGACTCTTCTCACCGCCAGATAGAGTGCAGTTTCTCGTTCTAAGTTCACTGCCTTCAACAAGCAGGCTTTTCTAATCCCCTGCTAACTTCTATTGCCGAGACTCTCCTAACGTCACTAAGATTGCCTGATGAGACACAAAGCAAGAGCTAACTCAACAAGCCTCATTCTAGCGAGGCTGTTATTCCCTACGAACACGAAGTTTCCCATAGGCTAAAGAAGGTCGCTGGAAAAATAGGTGTAAGAGTTGCGTTGTGCGCACGCGACAAGCTCGCTGGCCTATGTCGCAGGGTCAACAGCGAAGGACCTGAGAAAGAAGCATGCACTAAGAAACACGCTATGCACCATGTTGAATGTGTTTTAGCTATTCTCTACAAGATATTATTTACTTGTGGACATCGGCCAATCAGAGCGATGCATGAATGATCGGTTGAGGGGCACGCTAACTCTCTAAAAGGTTTCCTTCCCAGCCACTTGGTAGACCATTGTAATAAGTCTTGTTGACAGCCAATTCTTGACAAGTGTTTGATTACGGGGGATATAGAATCGGCGCGAGCACGAGATTAGTGAAGCTTTCTATATTCAAGAACTTGGCGCTTCCTGTCTTAGCGCACCCTCAATTTTTTAACTGCTGTGAAGTTAGTTATCTGGGGTCCACTTATATGACCGGTTGTCGATAAGTGCAATGTATGTGCAATTCTGCTTATAATGCGTGGTTATGCGCAGATTCGGTTTTCTGTATATTGCAGTTGGTTTGCAATAAACTTTGGTTGTTTGTTCAGGGCTCTGTTCTCGTCTCATCTTTTCTTTCTTGTCATTTGCGCTGTTAAGCACTTTCTTCGTCTACTATGCCTAGAAGAACTTAGCCAACATGTGTTATGAATGTCTGACTACTGAATACTAACTACACAAAAGGTATATTTTGAGGAAATAATATTATGAGACTTCTTAAGCTGCTAAACATTACGAGAAAAATTACGAGTTTCGCAGAATCGTCATTTTCGTTTATATTGAGACCATATTTGCACTGTGGAGTGGTCCAAATAAATATGACCTTCAAACCTACATCGAAAGGGAAAAAAAGGTATTTTCATGTGCCAATTGTTATCATTACATTTTTTTGTTTTAAGGAAGAAAAGTTTTGAACTTACCCATTGATGAAAATAGGAATTTCAAGGTGGCAGCTGTTGTATGACGAAATGGGAAGATAGGCACCAATGGGAATACTAAAAAATATTTTCTTTCTTAAAACAAAAAATTCAATGATAGTATATGAAAAGAAGTGTTCATTTGCTTTCAATTTATGTATAAAGGTAATTTTTAGTTAAGCCACCACATGGCGTAAATCGCATCTGAATATGATCAAAAATTACAATTTTGTAGAATTTATGATTTTTGCTCATAAAGTTTACCAGCTTGATAAGTCTCAAATATTTTTTTCTCAAAATATACCTTGCGTGGAGTAGGTATTCACTACGCAGATATTCATACAAACTGCAGTATTGCAATAAAGAAATTGCAAACATAGCACATTTTGGATTATTTCTTAGAAGCATATGTGCCAGTATAGTTGCAATAATATTACTGAGCTTCTAACACCTTACACAAGAACCTTTACTCAACATGTAGACCAAGTTTGGTATAGAACGTACTTTTAAAATAAATTTTATCACACACACCCAAACGACATCCCGGAAAGTTCCGACGGCAACCTTGCGACCAAACATTTTTTCTCTCCGAAATATCCTACCGTTTCACTGCTTTCAATACAGTTAATCAGCACAAAATTTTTCGAATGCATTTGAGATGGTCGCCAAAACGGCTGGGCGTTTAGCATTAAATCACCCTAACAGTGTGTCATGAACACAGAAAAAGGTCCTATGCTTATTAAGTCTTTTATTTACCAAAAAATATACTGAAAGTGCCTGCTCTGAGGCACTGTATAGTGCCGCTTTTTTCACAGTTCTAAGGGAACTAACTGCACGTGCTATTGTTGTTTACATGTGCAGCAGTAGCATTAATATGTAGTAGAACTTGCTGTTGGGATAGTTGGTGCATGTTTGCATTAAATATTAGTCAATTTTGCGCCAAAACGACGACCACACAATCGAAGAAAACACATAAACGGAATGGGCACTCATTTGCAATTGTTGATTTCTTGAGGAAATAGGCTGATATAAACCCACTTTTTGTCAACGCTTGTGCAACCTACTCGGGTCGTCCCTTACCTAATCACGCTATAGGACACATGATCGCTAGATACCGTGCTTCCAGCTCATACATGATGAGTGAAGTTTTGCTAACGCAATTGATACCCCTTTTCTTTTGTGAAAGCCCATCAAAATGGCTCTTGGTGTGAATCCACATGAAGTGACATGTGCTCTTGAACGGGCACCGTCGTTATTCTTTGCCGTAATGGCGTGTTCCCTCGTTAGATCATTGACGCAGCGCCTCGTCGTCTGGCTAACATGTCTCTTTCTGCACGATAAGGGTATTTTGTAAACCACTTCAGTAGCAGACTTCGTGAATGGCCACGCATGCTTCTTTTTACAGCCTTTCAGCTGCTCAGCATGATTTTCAGCGATGCACCGGCGCAATTTTGCTAGTCTGTTAGGGGCACGAACACGATCAGTACTTCATGCCGGCTCGCCACCTTTTTAAGTTGTATGTATGAATATATAGTATATTATGAATATAAGGTACAAACAGCTGCTAGTGAGCACCCGTCCTGTTCATGTGTTTTCTTTGTGCGGTCGTGGTTTTGACGTGAAATCGACTATTCAATTCAGGCATTCATGTGTATTCACAGCACATGTTTAATGTCTGTGGCAAAATATTACATGATATTTTCGTATTCATATTTGCATGTTCAAGAGAACAGCAGCCGTGCCAATTGTGTCAATTGGATACAATTTCCTAATTTTGCACAAAACCATTATGAAATGCCCAACCAGCCTCAATTATTTCTCAGTATTGTTAATTTTATCAAGAAACATAAAATCCATTATTCAACTTAAGTTTGTGCATCACCATCCAATTGATTGATGTGTGCAGTTTAATGTCCTAAAGCCACCATTTGATTATGAGACGCTTTAGGGGAGGGCTCCAGAAATTTCGGCCGCCTGGGGTTCTTGTGCACCCAAATCTAAGGAAATGGGCCTACAGCATTTTCGCCTGCATGAAAAATGCAGCTGAGTACTTTGGCGACTAAACCATCGAGGCGGGGTCATCATCATCCAATCTAATACAGATGTGCCAACCGTAATTATAACTTTTAATTGACTATATTCTAACCTCACAGCAAAAGAAAAGAGTAGAACCGTTTAAAAGAAAGTTCTACCCCCCCCCTTCGCCAGAATACGCTTTAGCTCTGCGGAAAAGTGCTTTTTGATTTACAGGACACAAAATATTTTTGTCCCTATATTACTCTGCCATGCAGATGCCATTCAATAACGAGTACTAGTATAAGGCTGGCCGTCTTTCAGAGTGATTTATGAGGTTTTCGCAGCCTTAAGCGACGATAAAGAAAATCGTATGCCACTTTTTTCTTTTCGCCCCCCCTTGAGCTCCTCCTTTACGAATATCTGGAATTTCTGGGTCGCCTGTCAAACAGTTAGACAAGCTCACCAAATGCTACTGCGAGTTTTACACCCGTATTTTAGAACGTCCCTTCACTAAATGCTTCACCTTGACTTGAGAAAATTGATTCCAGCGCAGTCTCTAGGCAGAGCAAGTCACTCAATATCAGGATAATCTGCTGCGATTCTCAAGAAACGCAGCGTCATTTTTAGACAAGCGGTGGCGCTGTGCTCAGCTAGTACAAGTGAAGGATGAGATTTGAGTCGAGGAGCATTCGTATATGGGGAGGATAGCATTGTTTGCACTGTGGGACAGTTCAAGAGTGCTTTTGTTGAAATAGCTGCACTCTCGTGTATTTTGAATGAATTAGCGTATGTCAAATAATTTCTACATATACTTTTTTGTGTGTGTGATTCAGTATAATTTGTTGTACTACTGTAAATTTGGAGCCCCACCGCGGTGGTCTAGGGGCTATGGTACTCGGCTGCTGACCCCCAGGTCGTGGGATCGAATCATGGCTGCGGTGTCTGCACTTCCGATGGAGGCAGAAACGCTGTAGGCCCGTATGGTCAGATTTGGGTGCACGTTAAAGAACCCCAGGTGTTTAAAATTTCCGGAGCCCTCCACTACGACGTTTCTCATAACCATATGGTGGTTTGGGGACGTTAAACTGCACATATCAATCGATGCTGTAAATTTGAAATTTCAAGCTCAAAAATGCTGTGTTTGTTTTTCCTGAAACCTGCTCCAAATTTAGATTTTCTCCCTAGAAAAGCAAGATATGATGCTCCAAAATATTGCTCCAGATGATAGCTTGGCTGCTCCACCTCTGCTAGCTGTAAGTGGTTACTCTTTCACCCTGCTTTTGTGTGCCCATTTTATGTTCTTTGATGTTGCATTGTTTCAGGGGGACATATTATGTGATGCGCTTGATATTTTACATCTTTAAATCAATTATTCTGCGTGGTTAGTATCTAGTGACACTGTTAAGCTAATCTAATTTTGCCTATTGTTTTCACTCCTGTATTATTATTTCCCCAGTATTCTGAATGTCTGAACACACAAGGGTTATTGTGAAATGAAAATGCCATTTTAAGACTGTTTTGTCATTACATTCATTAGAATACCACTAGCTTTGTATATATGCATAAGGCATGCCACAACACATGCAAACTGTGGCGTACCAATGTGGCAATTGTAGTGTGCATTGATATATTATTTCAGTATATTAGAGAAATAAGGCATGCTGCATTACACTACTCTTCCTGCTGTTTGTATGCTTTACTGCACTGTGCTTTTGTGCTGCATTGAAGCGTGTTAAAATTAGTTCTTCATTTTAAGTGCAAATAAGGCTCTTTTGTTGTACTTTGATATGCATGCATTACGCGTAGTAGACCCGCTAGTAGACATTTAAGTACTTTGTTCTGCACTTAGAGCCTTGTTGAATCAATACCGCTAACAACCATGGGACGACATACGATCTTTTATGGTTTTAGCAGCTATTTAATTAACATGATTCCTTTAGCCTTCCATAATTACGCACCATTAATGAAACCGTAAAGTACAGGAAAAGGATGCGCGACACTTCTGCTGCGCATCCTTTCCTTGTGCTGTCTTAAAAACAGTCATGCCTGTCTTGCAGGTTTATCTTTTTCACACCTTCTATTTCAAGCTAGATGTAAACTGAAAGAGTATACATAAATTATTGTTTTCATCTATACCGCTTGCAAAAATACGGTCACAAACTAGGTCTTGCAAGTATCCGCCGAACCGGCTATCCGGTTAAACCGGAGCAAAGCGAATCCGGCCTTGAAATCCGGTTATCCGGTCATCCGTATTCAGAGAAATGGGAATCCTGCTTATCCGGTTTGAATTAACGTACACCCAGTTATTAGAATATTAGGAAACGAATACTTAGTCTTACCGAGGGCTTTCTCGAAATTCAAGTGCTATTGCATGCGCACTCACACAACATGCGCAGCTCGTTCATTCATTACTGACGTAATCACTAATGCCCCACGCAAAGACTTCTTGTATCTTAACAGCGCATGCACTTTCACACCCTGAGGTTATTCATAACTAATAGAAAGTTTGTGAATGGGTAATCACTAGCTACTTTTCAAGCCGCAATATCACTAGTGACTTACTAATGTCCCCACATTAGGAGAAATGAACAATCTGAGAATGTCTATAAAAGCACATATCGGACTTGTACAAATAGATGCAATGTTTCCTACAAACACGAGAATCTAAGAAAAACGAATATTTATCCTAGCATTACAATGTGAAAATCCTGATATTCGGTTATCCGAATATTATGGTATTGTTAACCGAATAACCAACAGAATATCCGGTCAATCCGGCTATCCTGTTTTCGAAATCGAATAACTGATTAATCGAATAACCGGATAGCCGGTTTTGCTGACAAACCGGTTTAACGTTGATGCCCTATCACAAACGCAGAGTTTGGGCAAATCTTCGGCAAATAAAGTAAGGGACGACAACTCTGGAGTGCTCGCTGCCCGAGTTACCTCGGAAAGAATTCCAAGTTCGTTCAAGAGAAATCAGAAATCATTTTTTCTGCCACATCACCTGCAATGAAAACAGCAAACGAAAACACGCTCGTTGCTTCCTGAAGTTGACGGTTGCGTGCAACCTGAAAAGCGAAAATTAATTAGTTTCTTGATCGCTGGATGGCGTGAAAAGTATTGAATCTGCAGTTTTTTTTAACAATTACCTGCTCATACTTTGATTCATGGAGCCTATGAAGTGTTAGGCGATTAGTTTGGTCGAAAAGCTCGGGAGTCATGGAGCAGAAAGGTGGTCTACGAAAGCGCTAATGTCATCGTGAACAACGCAACAAAACAGGATATAGGAAAAGAAGATGAACACAGAAAAACTAACGTTGTTTCGTCACAGTTAGTTGCGACATTTACAATAATTTCACTTTCATTCAATAATTTCACATTGATATTTCACTTTCAATACACAAAGCCTCGTGAACTAGTGACTTCATTTTCGCGGTAACCACCCGGAAACTACATCAGCCGAACTACGACGCCGCTCTGCTTTGCAGAGAAAGAACAAAAAAGTAGGTGAATTGATAATAACGATACACAAAACTGAAATAGGCCCTATGCTGATCTGCAGGACGCATTTAACAAAGTTGCAGCACAAATTAGACCCAAAAAACACTCCTTCAATAAAACTTTTGGTGAACATTCTTAGCACTCTCGCGAATAAGCGTGCATCAGGATTGCTCACCGAAAGATGCTAAAGGCAGTGGAAGTGTTCACCATTCAGTCGGAACGTGTTTATTGGTTAGTTTGCACTGCTCTGAATAACAAGGGTTTCGATGCAGTGCCGGGGGCCTCATAATATTGTCCTGTGGGTGCAGGCTGATGACCCCTGTTCTAGGTAGACGACACGTGTGTCTCAAAACCGGTGAACACTCTTTACGAATACACTCCCAAACAAACATGAAGTTGAGAAAGCACCGGA